>JADBJO010000989.1:287851-305351 GCA_016801955.1 Conus betulinus | reverse complement strand
CACAGTGCCTGCTGTTTCCTTCTGCGTCCTAGCCAGGACTGTTTTTGAAGCGTGCCTGGCATCAATGTCTCTCTGCCTGTGCGCGTCAGGAAGAAACAACGCCTGCTTTCCTTCCACAGCAGTAGGAACCGGTGCCCATGTTGTTTTCTCATCAATGTTGTCATGAGATTCGGTTTCTATCAATATGGTTGCCGTCTACACTGATTTCCCCCCCCCTAGCTCTGCTATCGTTATTTTGTACGTTCACGAGTTAAATGAAATTCATACAGGCAGCCTTGGAACATTCATTTTTACTACTTTGAAAAAAAAATAGGTGGTGGATTTCATCATACAGAAAGCTGAATCTGACCTCTGACCCCTGAGGACTACATTTATTTTGTTGGTATTGAAGATGGAGTGGATTTCATCATACAGAAAGCTGAATCTGACCCCTGAGGACCACGTTCATTTTGTTGGTATCGAAGATGGAGTGGACTTCATCATACGCTGAATCAGAGACAAAGCGGTCCTGAACTCTTCTTTCTTTTGTCATCTTCTGCTGCTTTATTCATATCAGTTGAGGCATGTGCTGAGGTACACGATTCGCCGAATACTCTAAACGTCCTAAACGATTGGTAGTTATTAAGACTGTAATTCATGAGTTGAATACCTAGATTTACTCTTCTGTAGTTTCTGTTTTAAGCGATCTGTATGGAAGATGACACAGATTGCAGTACAATTGAAAAACAAGTCCAGATACAAATGAACACGCAAAACTATGTGCAAGATGAAGCAGATTTCATATATAATGCTAAATATACTGGTGATTTTTTGTCTGCTTCGTGAGAATGTTGACTACTGTCAGGGCGGGGAGGGGGAGGGGGTGTGTGTGCATTTTCTTCTGTTGTTGTTGTTTACATTTGAAGAAGACATATTGTGTGGCAAATTATTTGACTGCTTGGTGCTTTATATCAAATCTGCAATACTCTGCATCTTCATTTGTGTGTTCGTTTGGATTTTGCCTTATAAGTTTGGAAGTTAACGATCGACGAATTTGAAGTAAAATATTTCTATTTGTTAAAAAACGATTTGTTGCTGCTGTTACTATCATCATGATCGTTATCATCGTTATAACTGTTGTGTGTATATTACCATTAATAATATTATAATTGACATATCATAAACATTATTATTGTTTTATTATTATTATATATTATCATTATTATTATTATTATTATTATTGTTGTTGTTGTTGTTGTTATCATCATCATCTTTATTATCATCATTATAATCATTGTTGTTTGTTATTATTATCATCATTATATTATCATCATTATCATCATCATTGTTATTATTATTATCATCATCATCATCATCATTTCGTCATTATAACCTCATCATCATCATTATTATTATTATCATTATTATTGTTTTGGTCTTCCATCCCACGTATGTAACACCACCCCTACGCCGCGCATTCCACCTTCCATCATCCAGAGCCACCGAAGCTTCGGCACCAGCGATCCACAGGGAGCGGTCAGTGTCAAGCGGCCACGAGGCAACCCGTCACAGGAGACACGGCACTGCTGCCGAGTCACTTCGGCGATGTTCAGTGCTGCCTGTTCTGATAACACACAGGACTTCACCTACTGAGCCCATACTGACGATGATAATTGCTTAATCGCAAAACAGCGTGTGTTGGCGTCCCCCCCCCCCCCCCCCTCCGGGGGGAGAGCGCCTTTACAACCGTCAGTCGGACGACAGTCCCCCATGAAATCGCCGAAATCGGCGGCCCGGGCATGAATTCACCAACGGCATGGGTGGGGAGAAGACATCGAAAGTGACGTTTCTGTGACAGTATGGCATGAAGGGTCACAGAGTTTGGGACCTCCTTTTCTGTTCATGCTGATCAATGAGGATGACGAAGATGATGCTATGGAGATGCATTCTGTTTGGAGAGACACGACTGAGTTACACTTTGTTTCGTCGTTGCATCCCAGCGTCAGCCAGGCCCGAGAGATACGAACACCTGCGACGCTGCTCTGAAAGTCTTTAGCGACGCTCTCAGCGATGTATCTATTAGTCGAATAAAACTCGATTATGTGGATTATTATTATCATCATTTTACTGTTACTGTTACATAGCTATTATTGCTGCATGCCACCACCAACGCCACCACAACCACCATCACCACCACCATCATTATCATCATCACGCCTTGGATGTATAGAGGCGAAAAGTTACCGCGTTTATCTCAACGTTTCACACTAACATTGCTGGACGTCGGATTTCCTTTCATGACCAAGACACGGAGGCAACGCATCTTTGTTTACTTTCGTTGTTGTATTCTGCAGGCAGTGTGCCTACGATCGAAAGTATTCCCCAGTCTGGAATACATGGCTAATGTGTCTGCGCATGTCTGCTGCCGCTGTTGCATGTGCGTGGCTGGTAAATGAAGCGCATACGGTTAGCAGCTGACTGGACCGTCACTTCTTCGTCTTGTTTCTTTTTCTTTCTGGCTTTGTTACTCCCCACGTTCAACATGTTGGCACCGAGGCTAGTGGCGTGCTAGCGGATTGGAAATGCTAAACGGACGAAGATCTGAGGGGATGGGGGACGGGGAGAAGGGGGGGGAAGAGGGTGTCCTAGGGTCCTGAAGGTTGTCCTTCCTGTTCCTTCCCAGTCGCAATCTGAAAAGTGTTTTGTTTTGAATTAAGAATTGCACGCACCTAGGTTTATGAACGCATACTTTTTCAATCGTCATAGAAACAAGTATGCCACTGGCAAGTATTTTAGCCAAGGAATAAAGTATGCATTATATTGACCCCCCCCCCCCTCCACACACACACACCCACACACACACACACACACACACACACACACTTTCTTTCTTCTACCCCTCCTTCATATCCCCTCACACACACACACACACACAACACACACACACACACACACACACACACACACACACACACACACACACACACATCTCAATAACTTATCAGCACGCGCATATGAATATCATCATCATCATCATCATCATCATTATCAATCATCATCATCTTCATCATCGGTACAATTCCATTTAAAAGTTGTAATAATTTACAGTATTTCTATGAATGGATGACACGGAATCAAAGAAAAGACGGTAGCAAGACAGCACCAAAGAAGAGAACCCCAGGTCAGACTGACCCCCAGGCTGCTATCCACACCGCCAGGAGGCAGGCCGCTCCACATGGACCACGAGCCCAAAGGTACATCACTCTGGAGGGTCGTCAAGATGAGAGCTGGACGACAGGGCCACAGAGACTGTCTTCCTCGCCGTGTCAGCAGTGGTCGGCTTTTCTGGCGGACGGACGGGCCCCTGGCAGATGGGGTGGGAGGGTGGCGGGCGCGCCTGTGCCAAGCGCTCTCGGGGCGACTTTCCACTGGACAGTGGGCCTCTTTGGCAGCTCATTTACAGCTCCATTTTGACACCTAGGTTGGCACTCAAGGTCTGACCAGCGCGTTGGGCTAATGCGTAGGTCAGGCATCTGCTAAGTCGTAGCCACGAGGACGCTCTTCTTCAATTCTCTCATCTTAGTTATTGATTCATTTGTCCATCAGCTTTAAATCATGGGCAGTGTGGTCCCCAATCTTAGCGGATGTGGTGTAGCGTATATTATATGGACTAGGCCGCACGCTGTGATGCCTCCTTGAAGAGACTGAAACTTTAACTGATACCTAACCGTGGAAGGTGATTGGGGGGGGGGGGGGGGGGGGGGGGGGGGGGGGGCTCGGTGACTTCCTGGCCTGACGTTCACAGTGTCTGCCAACGCTCTAAAGGTCTGTGAGACATGGAGGCAGTCAAGCCGGCTCCATCTTGAAGACAGGCCGCCCGGAGGTCCCAAGGACACCACTGGAAGGGGAAGGTCACCGGCAGCAACCGTCCTGCAGACAGAAGACTTCAGTCCCCCTGTAAGAAATAAAGAACCTTGCTGCAGTTCCCGCCTGGGTCCAACCACCGTCTTTGAACGGACCAGCCACGATACAGACTTCGATCTGGGAACGCCAGCAAGCTACGACCAGCCTGTCTGCCAATTCCCAAGGGGTCACGGACTTCCTGCCAACAAGCAAAGAACCCTTAAAACTGGCTGACTGCTGACAGACTTGCACGTAGGAATTACTTGTCCTTAAGGGCTTTCACACAGTTCCAGTTTAACCCTTTCATTGCTGCTGACAGGTGTGCTCGTCACAAAGAGACGCTACCCTTCTTGTGACGGGGTGAGACCGACCGACCCAGTGACCATATACTATCCGATATGTCCAGTTTTATGTGGGACAGTGTATGTGTATGTAGGTGAACAAAGTACACCCTTTCAAATCTAAACGAAACAGAGTTGTTCTCTTCAAATTCAGTATATGCTAATCGCATCCAGTAGAGATCAGCATGAATGGGGTTAAGTTGAGACTGAGGTGGGTGACGATGTTCTGTACGTATCTTGCCTTTCTCCCGGCACTGTCCACGGCCTGTGTACATCAATACAGGCTGCCCCAAAGAAGGTCAGTGTGTACGGCTGCTTAAAGATGTTACGATGACAGCTGCGTAGACAATGCACAGTCGTCTTTCCTTCAGCCGACTGCTCTGCGTTGAATTATAATATTTCTCGTGGCGGTCTACGAGTTGAAAAAAAAAGTAAACCCTAACAAGCAAATGGTTGAAATGAAGAAGTATTAAACAAACGAATTAATGCAGCAATAGAAAGAAAACAGAGAGACAAGAGTGCTTAATGTCCGCCTTTTATTACTGATCCGACTTTCTGATTTCATCGACGACTGGAGAGATCCAGACAGTCCGGCTTACAAGGAATACGAATAACACTGACGTCACCGTAAGACAAGGAAACAGGAAGAAGGGGGGGGGGGACAAGAAAAACAAACAGCAACGGCAAAATATCAACACCAAGAAGAACAGCAAGAAGAATGTCCGGGGGGCAGATTAGCCTGGGGGGGGGCAGTGTTGCACACACGCATCACAGCCTCTTTCGCCGTCGCTGACCCTCCCACACCCGCTGTCTGTGTGGGCACCGTGCGTGCTGGCACCGCCGCTCCACAACACTGCTGTGTGAGGCTTCCAGCCTGACAGAGTGCTAGGTGTTTGTGGGCTGCCGCTGTGTGCTGTAAACAACACTTGGCCACTGTAAACAGCGTTTCCTTCAATGTGATCTTTTTGAACCGTGAAGGTATGGTGACGGATGAACAGGTCGTTTTTCTGGACATTTTTTTTGTGTTGTTTTTTTTGAAAAATATTTCTTCCCCCATGACATTTTTTTTCCCTGATGACAATTGGTGACTGGAAAATAAGTATCTTTTGTGACAACTGCCCGTTCGCCAGGTGAGTAAGCTGCCTGCATCATTTCATGAGGCTGAACGTTGCATTGCAATGATGAAATTACCGTAGGCCATTGAAGGCACCTATGGTTGAGCAAAAATGTAAGGGAAAAGATGTACAAAAACATAGCGTGCTCAGTCACTGTGCAATGTTTAATCAAACACGTTGAAAACATGTAGTAACTATTGCAACATGATTATGAATCAGCTTATCGTTTCACCTTATTACAATCGTAGCCAATGACCGTGTTCTGACTCTTCCCCCCCCCCCCCCCCCCGCCCACCTTCCTTTCTCCCTCTCTTTCACACTTTTTTTCCCTATCCTCAAAACTGGCACGTAGAAGTTTCGTCTTGTCAAAAACTTCAGTCGTTTTTGTTCATTCGTTATTTCTCGATGATCAATCCTGCACTTGGATTTATTCAGGAGTACTGTATCTTTCCTGTCAGAATCTCTCTGCTTCATTGAAAAGGTTTCAGCAAACTCACAGCGCTCTAGACATATCTTATGCCGCCCGGAGATTTTTTTTTTTCGTCACCACAAAATAGAATACCTTTCGCTGCCTGCATTGACCATTTTCATCGAAAGTTAAACGAGGTTTTGACCCTATGTGTTGGGAATAACCATTAACCTGGGCTTTTCCTTTTCATTCAAGTCTAATTTCATTCCTAGAAAAAGACAACAACAACGAAAAAAGAAGAAAAAAGAAAAAGAAAAATAAAAGATTACAAGTTTGGCTGTATGGAGAAAATTGTCTTTTTTTTTCCGAACCACACTTACCTGCTGTCAATTTCTTTTTCAGACTTGATGAATGAAACGTTTTTGAATGGATTCTCTTTGTTCATCCCCATGTTCTCTTTTAAATCGTTGTTCAGCTGTGCCTGTGCATCCAATCAGCCGTATCCCCCTTAGCAAGTTTTGTGAACCTAACCTCTCTGGCATCACAAGATGCCTGTTTACATTAATTCAAAGCAGAAACTGTTATCACATGCCGCTGCCTGCCTGTGGCTTCTAAATGGTTCTCTAAAAGATGCCTGCAATAAATACGACAGATAAGCTGGGCGATGTAAAATAATCCTTACCCGTTTCTTTCCACCTTTGTAAGAATTAACACACAGCAACAAACAACAACAACAACAACAACAAGCTCTTGGACTTAGCGTTTGTCGGCACTAATTACCCAAATATTCTGGATCATAAAAAACCACTGGCGTTCTGACTGGACAGGTCGCACTGAGAAATTCATCCATCTTGATTTTTCTCACAATTCTTCTTCAAGGTGCATGATGCTTAGCAGATGGCTGGAAGCAGATCAGGACCCAGACTGTGCCATACCAAAGTGACGCACGACAACACAACGCCAGACAGTGGGCGACAAAGGCCAGACTAGGGCCGGCCCACCAGACTTCCCCTCCATCTCCGACACGCAGCGCACCATTACTGAGACACTGCACCATTAAACACACAAACCAGGACAAACTAGCGGCTCTGGTCTTCTTAACGTTCGCACCCACCTCCAAGTATAAAAAAAAAAATCACCAGAAGTGCATCTGCATCTGTATGGGCGTTACGCGTAATGTGAACGGTTGCCTAACTCTGATAGTTAAGTAATGCGCTTGCATAATGGTTAAAATCTTTCAAGATTAGGCGGAAAACTGTGTGATGTTAGCATTCATTGACTACCTTTCGCTGAAAGTAAACACCATTTGCCTAAGGTTGACAGATTCTCTCTCTCTCTCTCTCTCTCTCTCTCTCTCTCTCTCTCTCTCTCTCTCTCTCTCTCTCTACACATACACAACCATACACTGAGGGACGCATAAAAACGCATCAAGTGCACACAAAAGATATCTAATCAATAAACACATGTGAATATTGCATATGTAAAAATATGCAGGAAGAATGAAATCTTTAAAAGGAAAAAAAAGCTATTATTAGGTTTTTTTTTTTTTGTTTTGTTTTGTTTTTTGTGTTTTGTTTTTGTCAAAGTGTTTACGTGGCAACGCATCACCCCGAATGCTCTAAAGGGAGGTGTCTTTAACAACTTTTTCAGAGGTGACAACGGGAAATACAAGACACGATTTGTTCTGTGACGTTTCCATCGCCCAGGGGTACTGTTGCACTAAAACTTCTGACAGCCTGGTCACAGAACTATCAGCGACAGACGCACAGAGACAGCCCAGTGAGAGAGAGAGAGAGAGAGAGAGAGAGAGAGAGAGAGAGAGAGGAGAGGGGGCAAACACAGAGACAGACAGACAAACGGAGAAAAAACACAGGGAGACAGACAGACAGGTGGGGAAAGAAACAGGGGACTGAGACTGAGAGAGGGTAGATAGATGAAGAAAGTTTACTGGAATGGTAAGGGAGAGACGAACGATAAGACCAAGAGAACATGGGGAAATATCAACAAATCTGTTTTCTGATCGGTGCGGGAGAGACAAAAGAGAAAACGAAAGAGAACTGGGGAGAAGATCAAAAAGTCTATTTATTTTCTCTATTCACAATAGTCAAAACAACATCACCGAATATTAAAGCTTTGGTCAGATGTCAATACTATACATACTAAATGTGTAATATTAACACCAGGAAAATGTACCTATCCCACGTCAGTATAAGTCGATTTCTTTTCCTGATATGCAACAACATTTTATTGTGAAGGGATACTGGCTGGTGGACAACAAAGGCCTTCCCTACGTTCACTGTATTCACGACGCCCTTGTCACAGCAGAACAATCCACGAATCCTCTATAGCATATAGAAAATGGTAGAAAACGCATGTCCCGTTTACATTGTGTTTACATATCAAAAAGAAGAAAGGCAGAAAAGAAAGGCAAAGAACAGGCAGAATACACAGAAAGAAGGGCAAAAAGACAGAAAGGCAGAATACACAGTAAGAAGGGCAAAAAGACAGAAAGGCAGAATCACAGTAAGAAGGGCAAAAAGACAGAAAGGCAGAATACACAGTAAGAATGGCAAAAAGACAGAAAGGCAGAATACACAGAAAGAAAGGCAAAAAGACAGAAAGGGAGAAATACACAGTAAGAAGAGCAAAAAGACAGAAAGGGAGAATACACAGTGAAAGGGCAAAAAGACAGAAAGGAAGAAAGAAAGAAGGGTCAACAACAACAACAGTTTGAGGAGAGGAGATGAAAGATGGAAAGGAAGGACGAGTCAATTTTTAAAAAAGACAAAGAAAAGCAGATGGTGACAGAGGGTGAGGGTACGAGTGGGGGTGGGGAAGGGGTAGGGGGGACAGACAGTCAGAAAGGAAAAGTCAATAACGCGGAAACTGAAAAATGAGAATGGTTAAAAAAAAAAATAAAAAAATAAAAAAGGATGCAAATGACCAACAAGAAAAAGAGGAAGATTCGGCAGAAGCAAAGTAAACGAACAAAAAGAGTCGACAAAAAAAAGGGGGGGGGGGGGGAATACAAAAAGTGAAAAAGGAACAGTCAAAGTCAAAAAAAAGGGGGAAAGGGTAAGGGCAGAAAGTGAGACAGGAATACTCGACAGAACCCAAAGAAAGAAGGGGGGGGGGGGGGGGGGGGGGGGACAGAAAACATGAAACCAACAAGAATAAAAAGATGTAGTAAAGTGATAGAGGAAAAGTCTACAAACATGGAAACTGAACATGTAGAAGGTGAGAAAAGAATGAGTCCACAGTGATAAAGACAGAGCGCCAGGGCAGAAAGTGAGAACACAGGAGTCGTGAAAGAGGAAAAAAAGTGAGAGAGGAAGAGTCGGAAGAAAGAAATGAGAAAACGCAGATAAAGAATGGGGAGTCGAAAAAGAATTTTTTTTTTTTTTTTGAGATAGGGGGAAAAAGGCAGAAAAAATTGAAAGAAAAACTCAACAGAAAAAAAATGGGGGCACAAGGCAGAATGAGGGAAAGGATTAGTCATATGAAAGTACGGTGACAAGAGCAGAAAATGAGAAAAGAAAAGTTGACAGAAACAACAGAAACAACAGAAAGAAGAAGAAAAAAAAAGAAGGCGGATAGAGAGGAATGCAGAGTGGACAGAGATGACAGACAAGGAGAACAAAGCAGAAAAAAGGAAAGGAAGCGTTGACAGATTCTACCAGACGGAAAGCAAGGCAGAAAGTGAGAAAAGAAGAGTCTGTATTGTGTGTGTTTGAGGGGTATATTTTTTCTCCTTTTTAAACGTTGTGGATTGTATATATTTGAAATATATCATGGGCTCTTTTACTTCGCACACAAAGTCACAATTCATAAAAATTAAAAAAAAAAAAAAAAATGAACTCCTTTGTCTGCAGACCTTCGTGAACATACCCTTGCATGGGTTTTGAAAATTAGACGTATTTCAGTACAAGAACCTTTATAAGAGATACACTTTTGTCCTGAGTCTTTGGCTTCTTTAAATGTATGCGATTAGTTTGTTTCAACCTTGATATAAACCATCGTTTGCCTATGTCTTCCTATTTCACAAAGTTCCTGATCACATTCTTTGCCAGTATGTGTTTCACGATTTCTTCATTTGTCTCCGGCAACTTTTTAAAAAAATCTTTTTTTTCTCTCGCACTTTGCTTTTTAACGGGAGAATTCTGTTTTTCATCGGAGAAGTCTTTCAAATTTATCAAGGAAATGCTCGTACGACTGCGGTTTCCCTCTTGTACTGTGGATTTCATCGCAGAAATCTTAAACTCATCAAAGTTTCAGCGCAGCTCATGGGAGTCCTTCTGTCTTCCCAGTGTATCTCTGCAAAGTCATATTTCTATACACAATGTCCAGCATATATCATGCCTTTCACTCGAATATAGAATCTACATGTTTGGTGTACGCGTGTGTATGTGTGTGTGTGTGTGTGTGTGTGTGTGTGTGTGTGTGTGTGTGTGTGTGTGTGTGTGTGTGTGTGTGTGTGTGTTTGTGTGTGTGTGTGTGTGTGTATTGTGTACGCGCGCGCGCGCGCGTGTTCGCGCGCGAGTGGGTGTGTGTGTGTGTGTGTGTGTGTGTGTGTGTGTGTGTGTGTGTGTGTGCGCGCGAGTGTGTGCTGTGTGTGTGTGTGCTTGTGTGCATGGTGCGTGCGTGCGTGCGTGTGTGTGTGTGGCGCGCGCGCGCGCGCGCGTGTGTGTGTGTGTGTGTGTGTGTGTGTGTGTGTGTGTGTGTGTGCGTGCGCGTGTATGTGTGCGTGCGCGCGTGTGCGTGTATGTGTGTGCGTGTGTGTGCGTTGTGTGTGTGTGTGTGTGTGTGTGTGTGTGTGTGTGTGTGTGTGTGTGTGTGTGTGTGTGTGTGTATGAGCGTGTGCGCTTGTCGCGCTGTGTATGAGCGTGCGTGTGTGTGTGTGTATGTGTGCGCTTGTGTGTGCTTGCGCGCGTGCGCGCTCGCTCGCGCGTTTGCGTAACACAGTCTACTACAGGTCCGAAGAAAATATGACCATGTACGTTGGTGTTTTTGTCTGAATGGCAACTATACGCCGAAGCCATCCCTACGATGTGGTATGATCGGACTTGTATGTTCCGCCCGCCACTGGTGCATTGTGACATATAGCGATGTAACGGTCGCCTCCGCTCACACCCGGCTACAGGGGGAACGAAGGAGATTCTGCTCGTTAGCCACCCGAAAGCTTTCCATGACACGACATTAGTTTGTGCACGACACTAGGGGGGGGGGGGGGGGGGGGGGGGGGGGGGGGGGGGGGGAGGGGGGGGGGGGGGGGAGTGTTGCGGGGGGGGTGGGTGGGATTAGAAAATAAAAAAAGACAACAGAAAACCCGTGCTTTACAGACACTCACGGTTAGAAAGCATGTTACGTTGTGCACAAGAATCTGCTTTCTTTCTTTTGCTTTTTTTTTTTTTTTTAACTTTGAAACTTCTTAGGGAACGGCAAGGAAATCCATTCTAGAGGGATTTACTTCTAAGTGTGAACTTTGTCTTTACTTTAAACATGCAAACAGAGAACAGAAAAGCACCTCGCGTTTTCGTCTGTGTGGCTGTATGTATCACAGTGCAGTGCAGTGCAGTGCGCAGTGCAGTGCAGTGCGTGCGTGCGTGTGTGTGTATGTCACGTGTTTGTGGTGTGTGTGTCATTTCTGTAAGGATCTTGTGTGTGTGGATTGCTACTTTTGCTACTTCTATTTCTGTACCTTTGATAGGATTGCTACTACCCTCTACTTCTGTGTATCTCCCTCTCTCTCTGTCCCTCTGACTCTCTGTCCCTCTGACTTTCTCTCTCTCTCTCTCTCTCTCTCTCTCTCTCTCTCTCTACTTACTATTACTACTACTACTACTTGTGTCTTCCCTCCCCCCCCTCTCTCTCTCTCTCTGCTTGCCTGCCTGTCTGTCCGTCTGTCTCTACCTCAGTCTGTCTGTCTGTCTGTCTGTCTACCTGTCCTCTCTCTCTTTCTCTCATCCTTTATCTTTCTCTCTACATATCTGTTCATTGGTTATGTGCATTGGAGATAATGACTGATTAGAAGCAGGAACGCCAACTTTTGCAGCCTTCGCGCAAGAAATCAAACAGAAAATCATGGAAGAAACCACCCACTAGTAAATCTCGTAAAGCTTTCCATTTTTGCACACACACACACACACACACACACACACACACACACACACACACACACACACACACACACACACACACACACACACACACACACGTGCGCGCGCACGCGCGCGCGAAAAAAACTCAGTAAGAACAAAACTCTTTACGAACAATGGCTATCAAAAGGCCTCAGTGAACAGAAAACAAAAAAAAAAAATTAAGGCCAGCACAGGGATGCATGGAACAATCATTCTATTTCTGCACGCCCCGTTATGAATTAGGGTGCAGCTGAATGGGCGGGGATCAAAACGTCAGCTCTGGCCGAACAGTTGTCTGAGGTTGACAAAACTGCACGAGTAGTGACAAAAGGTCCTGTAAGAAATGATGCTTTTTGAACGAACTCCAAACCTGACGGAACGACAAGTATAGTTGAAACGTTGTGCTGAGTGGAAGAGCCTCTGTGGTTGGTTAAAAAAAAAAAAATGATGCCTGCAGTACGAAGCAATCTAGGTGAACGGCTACCTTTGGCATAAAGACTGTCGTACGCAGAAAACAGTGCGACTGAACGGGTTTCTGATGATGACACAACGACACGTGTAGCAAAAGGCCGGGATTTCTGAACGGACCCCTGAGGTTGGTTGACCAACACGTTTGATAGACACTAGTGCTGGTTGACCATTCTTTGTGGTCAGCAGACCGACACGCGCATCGGACAGTAGTGATGACTGGACGGATCCGTAAACAAAACTGTGGAACAGAACATCTTGTCAGAGGAAGTGTTAGCTAAACGGCTCACGCAGTCAAAAAAACAATACTTACTGAACGGACGTCTGAGGTCTGTAGGAAAAGCACGTGCAATGGGAGCAGCCGATGAGAAAAATGGGGAGGATTGTCGGAGGAGGGGATGGGAGAGTAAGGGAAATCATGAGAGGGGAAGGGGATAAAGACAAGGATTTTTAACAGGAAGAAATCACCAAAATGTGGAGAGAAAAAAAAAAGGGCATAAATTTAGTTTGAAAAGCAGTTCAAACCCTAACGGGGGTAGGGGGTGAAGGACGGAAATGGGTTTGTCCGAACTGAAACTGTATAGTTATGACGTGCAAAAGAGGCCTCTTCTGGAAGTTAACACAATGTCTGTTCACTAAATAGGCAAGTGAAAATCTATCCCAACTCAAACAAACTGGAAAGGGAGTGGGATCAGAGGTGGGCAAGCCGGAGGGAGGAGGGAGATACTTTCGCCCCCCCCTCCCCACCTAAAAATTTTCGGCGGGCGGGAGAGGGATCCCCCTTGGTCCTCTACATCCCCCCCCCCCCCCCCCCGTCTCCCTATGCCAGTGAAGTTGTGCTGACTGAACGAGCCTCTGAAGTTGACAGAATGACACATGTAAAAAGTTGTGCTGACTGAACAAGCTTCTGAGGTTGACAGAACAAAGCGTAGTCAAAATTACTGCTGACTGAACGATTCTCTGAGGCTGACAGAACGAAGCGTAGTCAAAATTACTGCTGACTGAACGATTCTCTGAGGCTGACAGAACGAAGCGTAGTCAAAATCACTGCTGACTGAACGATTCTCTGAGGCTGACAGAACGAAGCGTAGTCAAAAAAAATCACTGCTGACTGAACGATTCTCTGAGGCTGACAGAACGAAGCGTAGTCAAAATCACTGCTGACTGAACGATTCTCTGAGGCTGACAGAACCTGAGAGCCTGAGCCAGAACCTGAGAGGTTTGCGGATTGGATGGTGTACAAAAGGATGAGGAGAGAGAGAGAAAGAGAGAAAGAGAGAGAGACGAGAGAGAGAGAGGGGGGGGAGAGAGAGAGAGAGGAGGGAGAGGGAGAGAGAGAGAGAGAGAGAGAGAGAGAGAGAGAGCGTCCTGCTGGTGGTGGAGGGTGTCAGGAAGCACCCAGCAATCGCCAACAATGGGGGTCTCTCTCTGCCCTGGTAATGAGGCCTGCACGAGATGCACGCTCAGAGGGACACCACTTGCATACTCCAGAAAACAAAGCGGTCACAAGTAAGGAGGAGGCTGGAGCAAGATGGCCAGGGCGGAAAGAAGATTGATTGGGTGGAGGTGGGGGGGGGGGGTGGGTACAGGGGGGGGGGGGGGGGGGGTGATGGGGTGAGAGATGTTGGGATAGTTAGCTTCCTGTCTCTCTGTCTCTGTCTCTCTTTTTCTCTCTCTCTTTTCTCTCTCTCTCCTCCTCGTCACCCTCTCTCTCTCCCCTCCCCTCTCTCTCTCTCCCCCCCTCCTCTCTCTCTCTCTCTCTCTCTCTCTCTCCCTCCCCTCCTTTGCGAGTCCATCGGCGGAAGCAATCAATGTATGATGGGATACGCTTCACAGTGTGACCTTTACTTTTACGTTCTCATTATTTCCCTCCTCTGTCGGAACCGCTCAAAGTTGCTCTCTCTCTCTCTCTCTCTCTCTCTCTCTCTCTCTCTCTCTCTCTCTCTCTCTCTCTCTCTCTCTCTCTCTCTCTCTCTCTCTGTATTTGTGCTTCTCCCCCTCTGTCTTTCTTCCCTCCCGGTCCCCTCTTATTTCCTCTTCCCACCTTTCGCCTCTGTCGGCGGGTGTGCCTGTGTGCACATGTACGTGTATGGGATGACAAGCAGGCAGAACAGCGTGCGTGCGTGCGCGCGCGCGCGCGCGCGCGCGCGCGTGCGTGCGTGCGTGCGCGCGTGTGTGTGTGTGTGTGTGTGTGTGTGTGTGTGTGTGTGTGTGTGTGTGTGTGTGTGTAAATGGGGTGGGGGGATGGGAGGTGGTGGCGTGGGGAGAGTGAGGGCGTGGAGGAAAACGGGGGGTGAATGGAGAATGGTGGAGATGTTCGGCATGTGGGGATTGAACGGTAGGGAAGTGGGGGGGGGGGGGGGGGGATTTGCGTCATGAATGCTACAGTCAGTGGGGGGTTTACCTTTGAGTTTAGTTCGGAAGCGGGTTGGGGTGGGGGCGATTTCTCGGCATCTTCTCCGAAGATTAATTTGTTGACTGACACTGCAAGGTACTCCTTTCCAAAACGTCAGCTGAAAATTCAAAATCTGCCATTTTTTGATTGGATTTTGTCAGTCGCTGGTGAGGACTTATTTTTCTTTGGTTGGGTTCGGTTTTTGTTCGTTTGATTGTTTGTTTGCTTGTTTTGAGTTTTTTTTTTTTCATACTATCTCAATTACACTAAACAGTCTGTAATCAATCATCTTACAATGTATCTCTCAACACAAAATGACCAGACTCACGCCTCCAATAGACAAAGTCAATTTCGTTGATCGATTTGTCAGGTTTATTATTTACCTCTCATTTTTTTTTTCTGCTCGATTTTTGTACCACCTTTTAATTGAAAAAAAAAAAAGACAGACACGAAAAACAATACAACTCTTTATCGTATCGTGATCAATTGATTGGAAAGATGCAGAAATGATGCCATTTAATTGTCACAGAAATACATAAAGTTGAAAAAAACTGCATATAGACTGAAAATGCGCAGTACACCATTCTGTTCAGAAAAAAAGCTCAGTGACCGGTAACAATGGAAGACAAACACAGATTATACAATCGTAGAAAAGGGAACAGGAACCTACTGTCAACATAATCACACAACTGATTAAGATATGAAATAGGAATGCTTTTGCCGAAATGACTTTATGACGGGGGGGGGGGGGGGGGGGGGGGGGGTGATGTGAAGACTGCTATTGCCGATGCTGCTGAACAATTATTGAAAAAGGACTCAGAAAACTATTGCCAACACTGCCATTCAATCCTTGATAAAGGGATACGAACGGGTTTGCCGGGGCAGATGTGCAATCGTTGCGTTGAAAACATAACACAGCGGAAGTTGCCAATACATCTGTACAACCTTTGAAAAAGTAATCGTCACATTAAAAAGTGTTAGCGTGTAGCTGATAAAGCAATGGGGGGAAAAAAAAACATAAAGGCTGTTGCTAATACAGCTGCTGAACCCTAGAGAATCCAACACCCAGGACGGTTGCAGAACACTGGCAAAGAAACACGAAAACTGTTTGCTATACAGCCGCGCAATCGTTGAGGAGCAACAGACCAACAGGATGGACAGCAACTGCGATAAAGCGCGGTACAGTCGTTACAAGCGCTGTTGCTTTTTGTAGAGACACAATCGTTGAGTGCTGTCGTCAGTGTAGATGCGTCGTTGTTATAGGCCCTGTCGGCAGGATTGCTGTGCGGTCGTTATAAGCGCTGTCTTCAATGCAGCTGCGCAATCGTCATGGACACTGTTATCAAAACAACTGTACAATCGTTAGGAACAATGTTGCCAACATAGGTGGACGATCATAGGTGTGCTGCTGCCGATAAAGCTGTACAATCGGTGGGAGTGATGTTGCCTACACAGGTGGACAATCATAGGTGTGCTGCTGCCGACAAAGCTGTACAATCGGTGGGAGTAACGTTGCCAACACATGCGGACAATCCTTAAAACTGCTGTTACCGATACAGCTGTGCAATCGTAAAGACAGCTGTTGTTTCGCACACATATACGCACATGCGCACCCGCGCGCTAACACACATGCAATAAAAGCTGCTCACGCGCGCGCGCACACGCACGCACACACAAGCAAGCAAGTACGCTTGCGCGCGCGCGCGCACACACACACACACACACACACACACACACACACACACACACACACACACACGCAAACGTACCAACGTAAGGCTAAAAGGAACGAGGCTGTTTCGAGGATCTAGGACATCATCGGGGAAAAGAGAAGAGTTGGGAAACGATTGAAAGATAAGAGAGAGAATCAGCAGGCCGAAAGAGAGAAAGGAATATTGCTCCATGAAGAGGACGCTGAAAAAAGACAAAGAGCTGCCTGGGAAGGACTTGCAATGGACACGAGGGATCTGAAGGAAACGAGTATCAATGGACGAACCCAAGGGCCGGGCTGGAGTGGACAGCTGAAGGAGATGAGAAAAGATAGGATGGAGCCTGACCATTCAGACACTTGAAACGGAGCAAAGACTATTTGTAATCCGTTCGTTTTTTGAACAGGAAGCCGCCGAGAGGAGAATGAAGAGGAAGGCTTTTAGGGACATCCGAAAATTAGTCTGGCTGCATCCTTCTGTTTTTTCTCCGACTGATGAAGATGTTTCGGACAGCCAGCAAGAAGAGAATTACTGTAACCTAGCCGTGAAAGAACAAAAACACAGATTAAGGTTTCGGTCGCATCCTCTGAAGGAGGGTGCCGACCAGAACTAAAGCGGCGGAGGAATTGTACTGCTGGAATGACAGCGTCTCCTCCAGTGTACCACCAAGGTTCCAAACACACTTAGATGGACGAATAAGACAGTTGTCTAACTGAACAGAACTAAAGCGGCGGAGGAATTGTACTGCTGAAATGATGTCTCCTGCAGTGTTACACCAAGGTTCCGAACACACTTAGATGGACGAATAAGACAGTTTGTCCAGCTGAACAGAACGAAGTCCGAGACAGAATCTTTCTGTTGGGAGTGTGAAAAAAAAAAAATCATTTCTCTCCTGTCACTGTTCAGCCGGAGCTTACTGTATGTCATCCAGGCTTTAGTATCAGAAATGTAGGCTTGTGTACTCTGATTGATGAATGGTAGTAAGAACAATTGGCAAGACTTGTAAAGTTGGTTATTATCAGAACAACTATGGTACGGCACAGT
>JADBJO010000989.1:277851-280351 GCA_016801955.1 Conus betulinus | reverse complement strand
GAAACACATCATCAGCATACAGTAGTAAAACTAATTCAACTGCTTCAGGTATCATCTGGATACCATGTCTTCCTTTGCGGGACACAATTCCACCGCCAGTTCGTTTATGAAAAAAGAAAAAAACTGTGGACTTAACAAAGCATCCTTGTTTTACTCCATTTGGACAATCAAAATAATCGGAATACTCACTCTTCACACGCACACATGCAAGCACTGAGTTGTAGACCCTCTAATAGCCATGTATAATTTACTATTAACACCATTTTTTACGGAGTACATTCCACAGAGCATTCCGATTTACCGAGTCAAAGGCTTTCTTGAAATCTACAAATGCAATGTAGAGCTTCGATGCAGAGTAGATGTTTCTGAATCAAAGAATATAGTGTAAATATATGGTCTATGGTGCTGTAACTGGTTCTAAACCCTGCTTGTTCTTCCACTATTTTTTCTTCAGTTTCAGCCCATTCAGTTAATCTTGCATTTAGTATGTAAGTGTAGATTTTACTTAAAACGCTGGTAAGTGATATACTCCACGATAGTTGTCGGGATTGTTCACGTCTCCTTTGTTTTTGTAAATTGGTACAATTATAGATTTAGCCCATTCTGATGGAAAGATACCATTATCAAAAAGTTGAGTGTGAATAAATGAACAAGAAAAATTGATTACAGTTGTGTTTGCATTCTTCAACATTTCTGCTATGATTCTATCCGGTCCTGCACTCTTTCCTTCCTAATTTTAAATGTTTAATACCAGCAACGACTTCTTCACTGGAAATAGGTTGATTAAATAATGGCTCAGTTTCATTTTCTTCTATCATACCAGTCTCTTCTTCTTTACTTTTATTATCAAAACTATGAAAAACGCCCCCAAAATGGTCATGCCACTGTTGAACTGAGATTTCGTTATACACAAAACTCTTTTTTTTTATAGATCTTATCACTGACCAGAACACTTTAGAATCATTGACTGAAGTTTTTAGTTTCTTTTTACCTACTTTCTTTAAACTCCAGTTCCTTTGTTTTCCTTAGCGAGAGAGAGACAGAGACAGAGGGAGAGATAGCCAGGCAGACAGAAAGACAGAAAAGCAGATTAATGGAGACAGAAACAGAAAGGCGGAGAGAGAGATGGAGACTCACAGAGCAGACTGGCGGACGTGGAAAAAGAAAGAAAAAGAGAAAGAGGTGGGGGGGGAGGGGGAGAGAGAGAGAGAGAGAGGGAGGGAGGGAGGGAGAGAGAGAGAGAGAGAGAGATGGAGGGGGGAAGGGTAGAAGGAGGGAGGGAAAAGAGAGAGATGGAGACTCATGGAGGCAGATATGCGTAGATGTGGAAAAAGAAAGAAAGATAGAAAGGGGAGGGGGGAGAAAAGAGAGAGAAAGAGAGAGAGAGATGGAGGGAGAAAAGGGGTGGAAGGAGGGAGGGACGACAGAGAGAGAGGGGGAGGCGGAACACTGGAGGGAGTGGGGTGAAAGAAGAGAAACAGTGAGGCAGAGTAACGATTCTTCCTGGTCTGACTGTCCTTTTCTCGGTGTCCCCATGACCATTACTATTACCATTAAAACAAAATACGTTCATTATTTTTTCTAAATCTTTCTGTTTACATTGTTGTTATGTTTTCTCACTGCTTTCATTATTTCATGAAATTATACTAGTAGCGACTTTGCCAGCAGAAATGGTTGCCATCATCCCTAATTTCACAAGACAAGTCAAAGAACAACGAGCAGGATTGTTTTTGTCTGGTCCTAATTGCTAAAATTCCATCTCATTTTTGTATGCGTTCATTAATTTAAAAAAAAAAATCTCTTTAGTTTGTTACGTGTTCTTATTGCTCACATTATTTTACAAAATTACAATAGAAGCGACTTTGCCAGCAGAAATGTTTGTTGTCGTCCCTAATTTCGCAAAACAAGTCAGACAACGTCGAAAAGAATTATTTTTGTCGGGTCCTAACTGCCAAACTTGCATCTTATTACATACAATAGCAAACCATGCCTCGTTTTTCCTCTCTTTATCTCTCATTCTCTCTCTCTCCTTCCCTCTCTCTCCTCTCTCTTTCCCTCTCTCTCTCCCTCTCTCTCGTTCCCCCATCCCCCCCCCCCCATCTTTTTCTCTTGCCCCTACAACGTTAATCCCATACACGTCATTCACAGCCACACCTAAATTTGTCCTTTCGCACCTCCATCCATGTGCACTTGACAGGCAGCAATCAAACTGACATGGTCAGGAGACGGCCGAACAGACAACACCTTGCACTCCTGCCCAGTGACTGGTCCAGGTGTCGGACACTGGCTATTGTCATCCACCATACGCCGGACGCCACCTGCTAAGTCCGCTGAGAGCAATCAGTGTTTTTGTCGCGGAATCAGAGAGAGAGAGAGTAGTCTCCCTCTACAGTGTTCATCCTTCTCCTATCCCTCTCCCCTTTCCTTTCTTCATAGCCTCAACCCCCACGCCCTTCAGGTAAGGTCATATCGCTTAGAGCCCAGCCGATCGCAAAGGGAT
>JADBJO010000989.1:252851-267851 GCA_016801955.1 Conus betulinus | reverse complement strand
TGCTGACGTCACGCGTCACTCTTGCCAGTGCTGACGTCACTCGTCACTCTTGGCAGTGCTGACGTCACTCGTCAGTCTTGCCAGTGCTGCTGACGTCACACTCGTCAGTCTTGCCAGTGCTGACGTCACTCTTGCCTGTGCTGTCGTCACTCTTGCCAGTGCTGTCGTCACTCTTGCTAGTGCTGTCGTCACTCATGCCAGTGCTGATGTCACTTGCCACAGCTGTTGTCACTTTTGCCGGTGCTCTACGTCACTCTTGCCAGTGCTGTCGTCACGTCCTGTCCATTGCCATCTGTCGTCACTCTTGCCAGTGCTGACGTCTCTTTTGCCAGTGCTGTCGTCACGCATGCCAGTGCTGACGTCACTAGCCAGAGCTGTCGTCACTCTTGCCAGTGCTGTCGTCACTCTTGCCACCCTCAGCTACCCTCTGGGACAATCTGGTCTGCTTCGTCTGCACAGCGTGGCTTGGTCCAGGATATATAGCGCTCCACATCACCACATCACCACAGCATAACAGAAGATTCCCCCCCCCCCCCCCCCCAAAAAAAAAAAAAACCACCCAGATAGCAGAGGGTGACATCACAAAGCCCTAGAAACGGCCACGCACAGTCAGTCACAAGTCGTGCAGAAGTAGCGACGTTTTGCTCGGCTCTTCCTGTCACAAAGTGAAGACACACAGGGGCAAGAATGCCCCCCACAGCTGGTTCTTACATGAGTTGGCGCTGTTGGGTATTTTTGCGGGGAAAGACAACTAAACAAAGAAACTCGCAGGCATCACAGCAGTTAGCACCAGTTAGAGGAAAACTGAAGGGAGCCAAACCAATATCTTTCCGCTGTGAGCTTAGGCTGAGCAGCAGACCACGTGCAGCTCGATGCGTGAGCACGTGCAGCACGGAGAGACCCTGAAAAAAAAAAAAAAAAAAACACGTGTTATCCGGCCGATTTGTCAGCACACACTCCCGACAGAGAGAGAGAGAGAGGCAGAGCAGAGGTGCTCGTCTTTTCGTGCCCAAACAGATATCACAGAGAAACCGAATTATTGCTGACGCTGTCCTATTCATTCTTAGAGCGTGTCCAGAACTAAGTAATAAAGAGAGGGGCATTGCTTTTTGTGTTGTTGACTCGAAGCACGTTGTGAGGTTAGCCAGAGTTCAAGTTTCTGACATCAAAAGTTGTCCTAGTAATATACGGAACATCCGCACGAGACGGTGTGTAGAACGTGTCTCTTTAGTTTATTTCATATGCATACTATGACCGACAGGCACTCGAGCACACGAATATACATGTTCACACACACACACACACACACACACACACACACACACACACACACACACACACACACACACACACACACACACACACATACACAAGCACGCGCGCGCGCGCGCGTTCCATTACTCCAATACAAACTCGAACATACACACAAAAACACGTGCACACGCGCGCATGCATACGCGTGCACACTCACACACGCACGCACACCCACATACACATACACACGCACACCCACACGCGCGTGCATATTTACACATAAATGTTCACACACACACACACACACACACACACACACACACACACACACACACACACACACACACACACACACACAGCTTTCTTTCCAGGCCAGAGAGACACATTAACAACAGGGCGACACCTTATAAAGCTAATCCGTGGTAACTGGGGAGCCATGGCGGTGGTAATTGCATTTTTTCCACAGCAGATTTCATCCTTCTCCCCCGACATGTCCAGGTCCAGGTCCACAGACCACTCGCCACTGATCGCCTGGATCCCTGGTCTTGGCGCACCCAGCCCACACCACACCACACCACACACACACACACACACACACACACACACACACACACACACACACACACACACACACATGTACATACACACACACATACACACGTATGCACGCACGCATACACACACGCGCGCGCGCATGCACGCACACACGCACTCACACGCGCACACACGCGCACGCACACGCACACACACATGCACACACACACACCCATCCACACACACACTCTCTCTCTCTCTCTCTCTCTCTCTCTCTCTCTCTCTCTCTCTCTCTCTCTCTCTCTCTCTCTGTCTGATCAATTAAAAGAAAACAAAGAAGAAAATGAAAACAGATTGGCACTGGTCAAAGGTGTGTGTGTCTGTCTGTCTGTCTGTCTGTCTGTCTGTCTGTCTGTCTGTCTGTATCTGTATGTGTGTGTGTCTGTGTGTGTGTGTTTGTGTGTGTGTGTGTGTGTGTGTGTGTGTGTGTGTGTGTGTGTGTGTGTCTGTCTGTCTGTCTGTCTGTCTGTCTGTCTGTCTGTCTGTGTCCGTGCATGCGCGCGCGTGCGTGTGTGTGTATATATGTGTGTGCGTGTATGTGTGTATGCGCGCGCGTGCGCGCTGTCAATATTGCGTTCTTTCCTCAAACATATTCCCCATCCTGCATATTTCCTTACGGTCTATCGCTGCCCATCTCACGTGTTTCTGTAATGTTCCAGTACAAGCTTGTCTCACGCTTGTCTTCCTTGCACGGTCTATTACCATGTTTGACACTCGTCTGTTAAGCTGCAGTATGTAGTCTTCGTGCCACACCCTTCAGTGATTCCCCAATGTACCTCCCGTTCCATGCTATGTCTGCCATGCCCCAACAGGTGCTTCCCGTTCCATGCTATGTCTGCCATGCCCCAACAGGTGCTTCCCGTTCCATGCTATGTCTGCCATGCCCCAACAGGTGCTTCCCGTTCCATGCTATGTCTGCCATGCCCCAACAGGTGCTTCCCGTTCCATGCTATGTCTGCCATGCCCCAACAGGTGCTTCCCGTTCCATGCTATGTCTGCCATGCCCCAACAGGTGCTTCCCGTCTCATGCTATGTCTGCCATGCCCCAACAGGTGCTTCCCGTCTCATGCTATGCCATGCCCCAACAGTCCCGTTCCATGCCCCCCCACACAGTGTGCTTCCCGTTCCATGCTATGTCTGCCATGCCCCAACAGGTGCTTCCCGTTCCATGCTATGGTATGTCTGCCATGCCCCATGCCCCAACAGGTGCTTCCCGTCTCATGCTGTGTGTCATGCCCCAACAGGTGCTTCCCGTCTCATGCTGTCTGCCATGCCCCAACATTATGCTTCCCGTTCCATGCTATGTCTGCCATGCCCCAACAGGTGCTTCCCGTCCATGCTATGTCTGCCATGCCCCAACAGTGCTTCCCGTTCCATGCTATGTCTGCCATGCCCCAACAGGTGCTTCCCGTTCCATGCTATGTCTGCCATGCCCCAACAGGTGCTTCCCGTTCCATGCTATGTCTGCCCATGCCCCAACAGGTGGTGCCGTTCCCGTCTGCCCCAACAGGTGCTGTCTGCCATGCCCCAACAGGTGCTTCCCGTCTCATGCTATGTCTGCCATGCCCCAACAGGTGCTTCCCGTTCCATGCTATGTCTGCCATGCCCCAACAGGTGTGCTTCCCGTTCCATGCTATGTCTGCCATGCCCCAACAGGTGCTTCCCGTCCATGCTATGTCTGCCATGCCCCAACAGGTGCTTCCCGTCCCGCTGCTGTCTGCCATGCCCCAAAGGTGCTTCCCGTCTCATGCTGTGTCTGCCATGCCCCAACAGGTGCTTCCCGTTCTCATGCTGTCTGCCATGCCCCAACAGGCTTCCCGTCTCCTGTCTCCATGCCCCAACATTATCTTCCCGTCCATGCTGTCCCAACATTATGCTTCCCGTCTCATGCTGTCTGCCATGCCCCAACATTATGCTTCCCGTCTCATGCTGTGTGCCGTCTCATGCTGCTGCCATGCCCTTCCCGTCTCATGCTGCTTGCCCCAACATCATGCTGTCTCATGCTGTGTGTCATGCCCCAACATTATGCTTCCCGTCTCATGCTGTGTGTGTCATGCCCCCCAACATATGCTTCCCGTCTCATGCTGTCATGCCCCAACATTATGCTTCCCGTCATGCTGTGTGTCATGCCCCCCAACATTATGCTCTCCTGTCTCATGCTGTCTGTCATGCCCCAACATTATGCTTCCCGTCTCATGCTGTGTGTCATGCCCAACATTATGCTTCCGTCTCATGCTGTGTGTGTCATGCCCCAACATTATGCTTCCCGTCTCATGCTGTGTGTCTGTCATGCCCCAACATTATGCTTCCCCCAACATCTCATGCTGTGTCTGTCATGCCCCAACATTATGCTTCCCGTCTCATGCTGTCTGTCATGCCCCAACATTATGCTTCCCGTCTCATGCTGTCTGTCATGCCCCAACATTATGCTTCCCATCTCATGCTGTGTGTCATGCCCCAACATGTGCTTCCTTCATCTGTCTGTCATGCCCCAACATTATGCTGTGTGTCTGTCATGCCCCAACATTATGCTTCCCATCTCGCGTGTGTCATGTCCCAACATGTGCTTTCACCTCATGCTGTGTGTCATGCCCCAACATTATGCTTCCCGTCTCGCGTTCTGTTCCGTTTTCACCAGATAACTGCTTCAAACTCTTTCTGTCACATCGCAGTATTCTCCCCACCTCACCTTTTTTGTATCCTGTTAATAATAATAATAATAACAGTAATAAAGATGATAATAATAGCATTGATAATAATAGTAATAATGAAAACAATGCTGATGATGCTAATGTTAATAATGATAATAATATTGATGATAATAATAATAATAACAATGGCATTTATAAAGCGCCTGCCATAGGTACAATCCACACTCGCGTGTACGCAACGGGCTGCCTCCTGGGTAGAGCCAACTGAAGAGCCGCCTACCGGCGCTTTATTCAATTGTTTCCCGTGTCATCCAGTCAATACCATTCTCTCAGTTTCCTTACTTTCCGTCATTCTTTCCATTTCTCATGCAGGATGCATGCTATGTATAACATGTCATCCATACCAACTGCCAAACTGCCTTCTCTTCTTCCGAAAGTTGGTGATGAGATTTTACGTGTGTGGAAGATGTTATGCGTGCGTTGACACACGGAACCTCGGTTTATAGTCTCATTCGAAGGACTGTTTTTGGGAAATGGAGTCAGAACCGATGTTTGACTCCGAGGGAAAAATCCCCCCTGTACCGAAACGGCCTGGCGGAGATTCGAACCCGCAACCCCAGGATCACCAAGATTGCGAGTCCGGCGCTGTACCAACTGAGCTATTCCGGCCCCCATGTTTCAATGTCATTTCCACATCACGCTCTTCTGCCACTCCTGATCAGCTTCTGTCATGCCCAAGAGTACTTCCCATCTCACGCTCTTCTGTCATGCCCTAATACACTTCTGATCTGATGTTCTTCTGTGTGGCTTTAGTATATTCCCCACCACACGCTCTTCTATCGTACACCAGTACACTCTCCTACCTCACGCTCTTCTGTCATGCCCCGGTATACCCCACCTCCTGCTTGTTGTGCTCTCCTGCCATGCATCAAGTATGCTCCCCCATCTCACGTTCTTCTGTCGTACCTCAGTATCCTACCCCACCTCAAGCTCTTCTCTCTTGCACAAAATGCACTCTCCATCTGCTCTTCTGCCACACTCCGACGTTCTCTTCATCTCATGCTCTCTTCTCTCTTGCACAAGATATACTCTCCATCTGCTCTTTCTGTCACACTCCAACATTCTCTTCATCTCATGCTTTTCTCTCTTGCACAAGATATACTCTCCATCTGCTCTTTCTGTCACACTCCAACATTCTCTTCATCTCATGCTCTTCTCTCTTGCACAAAGATATACTCTCCATCTGCTCTTCTGTCACACTCCAAAATTCTCTTCATCTCATGCTCTTCTCTCTTGCACAAGATATACTCTCCATCTGCTCTCCTGTCACACTCCAACATTCTCTTCATCTCATGCTATTCTCTCTTGCACAAGATATACTCTCCATCTGCTCTTTCTGTCACACTCCAACATTCTCTTCATCTCATGCTTTTCTCTCTTGCACAAGATATACTCTCCATCTGCTCTTTCTGTCACACTCCAACATTCTCTTCATCTCATGCTCTTCTCTCTTGCACAAGATATACTCTCCATCTGCTCTTCTGTCACACTCCAAAATTCTCTTCATCTCATGCTCTCTTCTCTCTTGCACAAGATATACTCTCTCCATCTGCTCTCCTGTCACACTCCAACATTCTCTTCATCTCATGCTCTTCTCTCTTGCACAAGATATACTCTCCATCTGCTCTTTCTGTCACACTCCAACATTCTCTTCATCTCATGCTCTTCAGCCATGCGCCTAATACGATCTCCTCTGCACGTTCTGTTGTCGTCATGCCCTCTATGTAACTCTCCATCTCATCCTCCTTCGTCATGTTCTAAAAAAAAAACTCCCCATTCAGCGCTTTTCTTTCGCTTCCTAATACATGATCCGAACTGCGCTTTCTCTCAGACCCCAATCATTCCCCATTCCACGCTTTCCCTGCATTCCCCAATATTTCATTCCTGTCTGGCGCTGACCAGCAGAAAACAGTACGCCATAGAAGACAGAGGAGGAGCAGATTTGCTGCCCACACCCCCATCCGATGCTCAGTCGTTAGCTTACCTCAGAGGTCAGGACGGGTCTTTGATTTATGCCTGGGTTCGGGTTCCAGACACACTAAAACCCCGTCATTAACCCCTCCCTTTACCCACGTCCATCACATTCACTCCAGTTTGTGTCTTCTGACTTTCGTCCTTTTCTTTTCTTTTTTTTTTTTTTTTTTTTAAAAGAAAGTTACACATTTCAAGTGACGTCACTTTTTTGTGCAGAACTTACACACACACACACACACACACACACACACACACACACACATGGGCGCGCGCAGAGAGAGAGAGAAAGAGCGAGAGAGAGGGCGAGCGTACACGTACACACACACACACACACACACACACACAATACACCACCGCTGAGTCACTTCGGTAATATTCAGTGGTGCCTGTTGTGGTCAGTTTACCTAATGCAGGGCACCACCTCCAAAGCCCACCAACCGACCCCAGTAATCGCCTGGCGGCGTGGTCAGACTGAGTAAGACGATCCCTCAGGGGTGGGGGACACATCACCATACCCTTCAACAACAGTCCGCCCTGATACTGGATCACAATGCACCACAGGTATGGCCGTGAGGTGGACATGGACAGCCAGATCACCACAGAGAGCAAGGAACGATAGACCACAACATACACTGGGTTTTTTTTTATTTTGTCTGTGCTGATCAGTGAGGATGAGAATGATGATGACCCAAGCAATGGAAGTGATAAACAATAAACATGTAGGGTAGCTCTTGCTCCCATAAGAAAACCTCACTCAGAGTAACTTTTATTCAAGACTGGCACAGCCTTTTAAATTTCAATAAAGTCAGACAAATACAAAGACGAACAATCTAGTAGTGGGGGAAAAACAAGCACAGGCCAACAACCCTTCCGTCATCACAGTAACGACCCGACAAAGATTTGACCTTAAGGAGGGGGGGGGGGGGGGGGGGGTGAAGAAGATGAAGAACATGGAACATAAAATTAAGAACACATATTTTAAATATGAAAACTCTTCACTAGCTGCATGAGGGAACCATCGCAATCCCTCTCGAAGGCAGATCTATTTGTATTGCCTGCTCCGAGGCCTTTCGTCCAACTCGGACTCATCAGGGAGATACGGCTGGTTGTGTCTGTGCTCCTGGCGTCAAATAGAGACACACCACAGTCCATAGTACTGTACTGTTCTCACCACCAAGGGTTCAAAAAAGAATCCAACAGCACCCCCAACGCAGCCAGCGTAGGGTAGTACATGAAACAAAACGAAAGTGTGGGGAGGAAAACAGTTGCTGATAAACTAAAGACATTATGCAAACAGTATAAAATGTAGGGGACAATCTCTGAGCCAACGCCTGAGGATCCACCGATACTGTTCCCTGCCTCATTTCATCTTCAATGGAAGTGAGTTTGGGTCTGAGACTACATGGCAGCTCCGGACTCAGTGCTTCCATTCGTTTTATCCTGACAACTTCCAGCCCAGAGTGTTTACAAAACATTGACAGCATCAATCTGAGCTAAGTTCCCGGGGCTAACTTCAAGGAAATGACTGTGATGTTCCAGTCTTTTCCTTTCTCATTCTATGATGCACTGAACAGCTCTGAGTAGGAGCCTCCTTGGGCGAAAAAATTCCTACAGTGATGTGATAAGTCTCACGGGATTCAAACCCTTACCTTCCATTCACGATCCCGTGCCACTGACCACTGTGACACAGACATGACGACAGAAGGAGAGGTACTGAGGCCAGAAAAGAAGACAGGGACAAAGCTCACAGATTCTTGACCACGAGTCCCTTCTGCACACTTCCCGTCTTCCCAAAGACACCAAGATGTTCCCATGTCACTGTATTGCTGAAGAACCCAATACACTCCCACCTTGGTTTAATTCTTAATGCATCAATATGCTGCTCATCTTGTGCTCTGCCTGAATGTCTGGGAATACCCCCATCTTGATCTGATCCCTGATGATATCAGGAACTGAGTGAAGAAGAACGATAGCCCTGATCTGCCCCGTCTCTCCCCCCCCCCCCCCCCCCCCCCCCCCCAAGCTCCTTTTCTTTCCTGCCATGGTCAACTGGGCTGTAAACATTATGAATTCGACTGAACTGATCATACCCTATGCTTTCTGTTATTTTGCTCTTCCTTAATATCTGAATATGTTCCCGTTCTGACCTGATTCCTTATGCCCAATATGCTCCCTACATTGTCTGAATGTTTCTATATACTCCCCATGTCTTGCTTTCATTGTTAACGCCCCAGCACAGAATCCATTTTTGTCCCCAGTACCTCAACACGCTTTTCATGTTATGGTATTCCTTAATCCACCAACAGACTCTCGTCTGGCACTCCTCCTTGCATACTCCCAATCTCCGTTAATCCTTAGCACCGCCATACGTTGCCAGTTTCACACAAAACATTAAAGGGCCGATAAAATCCGTACTTCACCTCTTCCTTTGATTCCCAGTATGCTCTCTTCGTCTATTCGTTAATGCTCCAGTGTATTCTTCATGTTGTGCTCTTCCTGAATGCCTCAGTCATCTTTCCCGTTTCACACTCTTCCTCAATACCTAAACACACATCCGCAAGCCGTCCTCTTCTTAAAGTCCTCTTCCTAAGTTTGCCCCAAATACACTGCCTTTCTTTCGTATTCTTTCAATCCATACCACATTCCCCGCCCGCTCTGTTCCCCAAAAGCCCCAGCACGCTCCAACTTGGGCTATGCACTAATGCACTGATGGACTGCTTATTCCGTGCAAATACTTCATGCCTCACCATACGCCCCTTCTCCCGGGCTTTTCTTCGAAGTCCCATTATGTTCCCCATTTGGCGTCATTCGGTCGTCTCCCAACGCATTCCCCTTTCTCATGCCAACGGCCAAAAAGACAAACACCCTCAGGGAAGGGCGGGAAACGAAATTACGCGTCATCCGTTACCCCCAATGTCTGTCTTTGGCAGACCCAGCTGCCGTACACCGTTAGCTGTGTGTCCGGGCTTCAGTAAAAAAAAAAAAAAAAAAAAACAGAGAAAGCTACAACGAGCTTTATTGACCCAGCCTCTCGGCTTTTGGACTCCCATCCCTGCTGGCAGTTTCACACGTGGGGGATTCTGCCTGTATCGCTTAGTTAACCTTGCCTCGAAAAGTTTACCAAGTGGATTTCAAGAAGCTTAGTGGGATAATGTCAAGAGACAAGGGATTTTCTTCTGGGTTGTTTTCTCGCGCGCGCGCGCGCGTGCGTGCGTGTGTGTGTGTGTGTGTGTGTGTGTGTGTGTGTGTGTGTGTGTGTGCGTGTGTGTGCTGCGTGCGTGTGCGTGCGGGCGTGCGTGTGCGTGTGTGTGCGTGTGCGCGCGCGCATGCGCATGCGTGCATGTGCTTATGTGTGTGTATGTGTGTACCCTGGAGTGTGTTTGCATGCGTGCGTGCGTGTGTATATGCGCACGCGCGCGCGCGTGTGTGTATGCTTGGAGGAATGGAGAAAGATTCGCATATACTTTTAACCGTTGCTCTTCTTTGTATGTTCTTCAGTTTGGTAGGATAAAAAAACAAAGGGCTGCTTAGCCATATGATCTCTATCTCTTTCTCGTTCGTTTGATGTCAGATCACTAAAAGTACTTTCAAATACATTACAGCACTTTTGAAACGAGAAAACGAAAAGTAGCAAGCATCAAAAGAGATTGCGAGACAAAAAAAAAAACACCAAAGATCCTAGTAGCCAAGCACTCTCAGATCTCAGCCGTTGGTGTCCAAAACAAAAGAAAACAAGTTCTCTTTCTCTTTTCCCTCAACTCCCAGGGGAGTCGTGGCAACTCCACGGTGAACAATGATTCACCGGATTCCTCCAGTTCTGTCCGGAGTTCGCCAAGCCTTGTGTCTCTGCCAATGTTCTCCTGGTTCTGCACTGTTGTCAGTCTGTCGGTTTCCACTCTGTCTTCCCCTCTGCCTCACTCACTTCCTCTACAGTTCCCTGGAGGGACTGTGTTCTGCGAGGCGGCTACCGGCTCTTGCTACATGGTCATACTGCTGTTTGTCTACAGTTCTCTGTTGATGCTAGCAGGGTTTTTTGTAAATGATTTTCTCTGCTGCTGAATGGTTTGGTGCACCTGTGATTTGATATCTGATATTTTGTAGGTTATAGTAACACCAAGTTTCCGTGGCTTGATTTCTCCTCGCCAGATCCACTGAAAAAAAGTCCAGGTCTCGCAGGTTCAACATGAAAATGGGAATATATCAGAGCACGTATGACCCTGATCCTGTATTTCATGAAGATACTCCTGGCCTTTCCACGCACGTTTTTGTCTGGATTATACTTCTGTTAGTTGTTGTCGCCCTGTAAAGGAATTCCGCTTTGGACCCCGCAGTGCTAGTGATGGATCCCTGGTAACGGAACTGCTCAACGGCTTCTAGCTTGTGTCCGTGGACAGGTGTTTCAGCACTGGTGGTTTCGTTGCGGCTGGTCATCGACTTGGTCTTGTCAGAGCTGAGGTCCTTGCCCTCTCCTGGTGATGTTTCATCCAGTCTGACAACAAGTTCGGCCAGTTCTTGTTCACCGCCTGCCACCCCACCATCATTCTGACCCGCGAAGTGAAGGCTGGTGATGGTTCTTCCTCCACTGCTGATGGCGCTGATGTGATCTTACAGTGAATCGATCTGATGCGATCCAGGAAATTGTTGAAAGGGTTAGGAGTTAGAGAAGCAGCCCTGACGAACTCCAGCTGAGTTATGGAGCTGATTTGTAACATACTGGCAATGTGATGTAGGGAGTTTTAAGACGGATTGGGTTTCAATGTGTAATGTTGTGTGCAATCGTGAGTGTGTGTGTGTGTGTGTGTGCGCGCGCGCGCGCTTGTATGCGTGTGTGTGTGTGTGTGTGTGTGTGTGTGTGTGTGTGTGTGTTGCGTGCGTGTGTGTGTGGCCATGTTTGTGCGCGCGCGCGCGCGCGCGCGCGTGTGTGTGTGTGTGTGTGTGTGTGTATGTGTGTGTGTGTGTGTGTGTGTGTGTGTGTGTGTGTGTGTGTGTGTGTGCGTGTGTACAATATACAAATCAGCTACTTGTATGCCTAAAAGTTTGAAGCTGTATACATTTCACTGGCTGTTTTCTCCTTGATGTAGGGTAGCATGGGGTAAAACGCCCCCCTTAAGCAAAAAACGCTGCAACTTTCCTTGTTGAAGGCACAGAGAAATGCAAGTAGGCTCAGACTCTGGAGAATTGCCTATGCTACTAACTGCCACTGACACAAATTGATACAAATAAAAGAAAAAGTGCTGGTAGGTGAAAAATGAAAAAAAAATGCCTTTGCCCCCACACACAGGGCAAAACGCCCGAACACATGGGGCAAATCGCCCATAGTAGGCGTTTAGCCCCATGAGTGTAGGCGTTTTGCCCCACAGTTAAAACTTACAGGAAACCCATCAAAAACTGCCACCACTAAATAGGTGAAGGAATTATATGCATGTTTTGTACAGCTATCATGTCCTTCAGCTGTTAGTATCATGTCCGACAGATCAGTCATCTGAATAACAGTTGGGGCAGATGAATGTAGGAAGTCCTTCAGTGCATTCCTCATGGGCCCAGTGACGGCAGGGCTGGCATTCGACCCACACTTCTCCTGGTCTGGTGCGACTGTGTGGTTCACAGCAGATGATACAGGGCCAGTCCTCCTCTTCCTCACTGGTATTTTCCTCAGCTGTCGCTGGCCTTTTCTTTTTCTCCTGTCCAGTTTTGGTCTTGCACCTCTGTTTCCACGATTGTTTTTTTTTTTTTTTGGCTGATTTCTTCTCTGCATGCTTTTCTGCCAGAGCAGCTTTGCATTGCAATGAGGTCAGCAGTGCTGCAGACTTTGTTCTTCTCGATCTTGGCCTCTTCACTGGCAGCTTTGGAAGAGAGGATAAGCCGTGGATGGTTTCCCTTATACCCTCAGAGGTTGCTGAGGCAAGGAGCTGCTCCTTTTGGGCTGGAGAGTGAAGGGAGGATGCGGCCATAGTCGGGGCGTTTTGGTTCTTCTGTATGCGTTGATGGTTCTCTAACTTGAGGCAGATCACAACTGTGGTGGCCAACATCGTGGCCAACGCGGGTAAAGTGGGACGGTCAGGTGCGGTGTGAATGGTTGGTTTGTGGAGTTTCCATACCGTTGTACCACCTGGTGCTGGTTATCTGTCATCACAACAGACCTGTTGAGAACTTTGCTGGCTGCTATGATCTCCAACTCCTCAGGCAGGCAGGGAGGACGGCTCTTCCATGACAGTGATCTATTTTTCCAAGGCGGAATACCACAGCCATGCAGGTAGATCAGCGCTGATGGTGGGCATAATCATTGTAGTGATCACACATGTAGTTCTTCATCCGGCAGCAGTCTGGTAGAGGTTTCGTTTTTTGCTGGAAGTCGTCAGTTGAACAGTCTGCACTGGGTGGCTGGTGAAAAGGGAACTGTTCTCACTGGAGGCGTCAGCTGTTGTTTCTGCTCATTTGTGATTGGAGGGCTCCCTCTCTTGCTCATCTGTTACCAGTGCCCCTTCGTGGTCGGCGTCAGTGAAGGCGTTGGGATCAAACGGCCACAGACCGCAGGTCTTGAAGCCGTGGACGGCTCTTTCAAGCAAAGCTGTCCTCAGGAAGGTCTTTCCTGAAGACCAGCCACGTCATAGATCGAGATCCGTCGTCCTGGATTTGACACCATCCAACTGTCAGCTTCAGTGTTGAAAGCACTCTCCAGAGGCTTGAAAACAGGGTTTGTCGAACGGTTGTAGTTTGCGCCTGCTGTGACGGGACAGAGTTAGCAGTTCTATTCTATGCTCCTGACAAAACTCTATTGCTTCCAGAGTCTTGGCTATGGTGTCCGTCCAGCAGAATGAGGCAAGGGTCATGGCGAGAGCAACCAGTGACCATGGCGAAATGATAGAGCCATTTTAAGAACAGTTCAGAATTGTCCATCCGCTTTTGGGTGGTGCGTCTTTCAGGAGTGTGTCCACCATTCGCTTCCTAGGAAAAATAGACACAAGTGACAGAAAGACGCCCGCTGCGCTGCAGGCACACATGACGTCATCAAAGTTCCACGTTCAGCGCTCGTGGCCTTCCCGACCTGCCACATGCCTTTCGAGGCTAATATCTTCTTGGGCTTTTACACGGTTGTTTATCCAGTCTCATCCATATTCCAGATCCAGGATGGTGTGTAATCATGATTGCCAAGCATTCTTTGTACAGCTGAAAAAAAAACTGATGAAATTGAGGCTTGTTGAAACCTACAGCGCGAGCTAAGCTAGCTGCCTGAGGCTGCCGAATGCTCAATCCATGGCGCATGAGAAAAACCCCCGCACCCAGTCTTGTCCTACCAATCGTGACTCCTTGTTGAATGGGTGGCCGATCCCCACTCTTTCTGCGACGTCAAAGGCAAGACGTTGCATGTCCCGCATCTTCAGACCAGAGAGTCGTCTCTGCATGTCCAGAACATGGGTCTTTAGCTGTGACTCCGCGTCAGACGGCAGGCCACTGCGATATCTTCCGAAATTCAGCGTTCCAGGTTCAGCCACTTGACGGTGCCTGTGACGCCGAAAAGTACATGCAGGAACACCAAAACTCTTTACTGGCTCGAACCAGGGGAATTCCCTCAGAGACGGTTTTCAGTGCTGCTCCCAAGTTGTGCTGGCTATACTTGCTCCTCACAGATTTCCTTTGGTAATGTCGCATCATTTTTTTTTCTGCAAAAAAAAAAACAAAAACAAACAAACAAACAAAAAAAAAAAAAACAACGTAAGCAACACTTTCAGTATTGTCACCACGAAACTAGTTCCATACAAGCATACATACCTGGACACTCGGATGCATATATTCATAGAAACACGCATGCTCAGGCATACACACATATAGACACACACAAGCATGCACACACACACACAAGCATGCACACACACACACACACACACACACACACACACACACACACACACACACACACACACAGACTAGGTTAGGTTGTACACACACACACACACACACACACACACACACACACACACACACACACACACACACACACACACACACCACGGGTTAGGTTGTGAGGTATTTTTTTCGGAAAAAAATAAAGAGAATCATTCTGGGGTATACATTGTGAACAATAATGCTGCCATAACTCCTTTCAGATTCATGTCTTGTTGGTTTTTTTACTGTATCTATAGGGGGTGTTGATAATAATAACAGTGGTCAGCAGTAAAATTAGAGAAAACATTTGGCCACCATTATGAAGCATTATGCATAATATATTCATTATTTTCTGGAGGGTACCCAGAAGTCTAGCACAGAAAAATATTCGCACTTCATGTTTTGATTAAAAGTGTTTGATAGTAATTGGCTCCTAGTCCTTGACCGTTTGAAACTTCGCTTCTCTTTCTTCTGTGGCTGCGTTTGTTGAGCTGCCAATGGAAGCTCCTTACTACCAGCTATGAGGTCAACCCTGCTCTAGCAAACAGTGTGATTACGGTGCTGCTATAACATCCAAATATAG
>JADBJO010000989.1:205351-227851 GCA_016801955.1 Conus betulinus | reverse complement strand
GTTCTGATGGCAGTACCTTCAGCAATAGTTGGAGAACTCTTTAAATGAAATGGCAACAATCTCCTGGGCTCTGCTCCCGTTTTTTTTTTTCACGTGTGTGTGTGTGTGTGTGTGTGTGTGTGTGTGTGTGTGTGTGTGTGTGTGTGTGTGTGTGTGTGTGTGTTGTGTGTGTGTGTTTGTGTGTGTGTGTGCGTGTGACAAAGGTTCATCCAAGAAAGGTACATTCAGCTCAAAACCTTTTTGTTAAAAACAACTCTCTCTCTCTCTCTCTTCTCTCTCCTCTCTCTCTCTCTCTAACCTCCCCCCCTGCCACCTTTCACCTCTTCCTCCACTCTCTCTCTCTCTCTCTCCTCTCTCTCTCTCTGTGTCTGTGTGTGTGTGTGTGTGTGTGTGTGTGTGTGTGTGTGTGTGTGTGTGTGTGTGTGTGTGTCTGTGTCTGTGTCTGTGCCTGTGTGTGTGTTCGTGTGTCTGTGTGTGTGAATATCGGTGTGCGTGCGTACAGTGCGCGTGCGTGTGCGCGCGTGCCTGAGTGCCTTCACCTCTCTTCTTTCTTCAATCATCTTGGTGTCATTCCTCGCCCACCGCCCACTCCCCACCCTCTCTCTCCCTCCGTCTCTCTTTCTCTCTTCCTTGCCTTGTCTGCCTGCCGGCCTGTCTGTCTGTCCGTCTCTCTCTCTCTCTCTCTCTCTCTCTCCCTCTGTAGTAGATTGCAAGGGACATAACTGCGGCGGTGTGCGCGCGCATTCCAAGATGGCCAAACTGAACTGAACGTTGTGTTCTAGCAGAAGAATAAATAATACTTTTTCGTTTCTGACCTGAGTGTTTGTGTCTATTTCACTGGCGACGAGGATGGCGGTTTTTCGGACAACTAAAGAATTCGGTCTTGAGGAAGGGGAAGATTGGGGTCAGTATACGGAACGGTTAGAGTATTATTTCGTGGCTAATGACGTTGATGATGAAGACAAGAAACGAGCAATATTTTTGAGTGCATGCGGTAAATCTGTATACAAACTCATGTGTGATTTTGCTTGCCCCAGCCAACCCTGCACCAAGACATTTGCAGAACTGAAAACAATCATTCAAAATCACCTCCAGCCCAAGCCCTCTGAAATAGTTAAGAGATTCAAGTTTCACACACGCGTTCACGTCATGAGCAGGAGTCTGTAGCAAAATATGTGTCACAGTTACGTCATCTGTCGCAAGATTGCAACTTTGGCGAAGCGCTTGATTCTATGTTGAGGGATAGATTAGTCTGCGGCATTAACAATAATCGGATTCAAAGACGTTTGTTGTCTGAGAAAGACTTGACTTTTGAGAGGGCGTTTGATGTTGCCAGGGCTATGGAGTCAGCAGAGAAGAGTGCAGTAGATCTGCAGGAAAACGCTGTGGGATCCACAGCTGGGGAAAGTCAGAGCACAGCTAGCATCGATATGATGGAAGATCGACAGGAAGATGTCAGAGCAGTGAAAAGAGATCGTTCAATGAAAGACTTGAAATGTTGGTACTGCAAAAAGAAAGGCCATTTTCAGCGAGATTGCAGATTGTTTCGTGCTGAACAAGAACGACGCAAGAAGGACATAAGGAGCAATCCCAAAGCACGTGGGCCCATAAAAAGGTGGATGACGAACCGGAAGCAGAATTGTTTTCTGTTTTCAAGTTAGAGAGCAAAGAAAAAAACCATATCTGGCTACAGTGGAACTGGAGGGCGTCGCCGTGGAAATGGAGATTGACACAGGGGCTTCTGTGACAGTGATTAATGAAGAGGCATTGAAAAAGATCAGACGTAGGGGTTCTTTTCCCACTGAGGGCATCCAACCGAAGACTGAAAACGTACACAGGTGAACAGATTCCGGTGTTGGGGGTAAGTCAGTGCTCAGTGACATACAAAGGGAGTTCCCCAAGGACCCTTGAGGTGATTGTAGTAAAGGGTCCAGGATCATGTTTGCTGGGCAGAGACTGGCTGAGACACATTCGGCTGGATTGGCCTAATGACTGGTGTCAGACTGTGACAGAAGGCAGTTGTAATCCAGAACTGGAAAACATTCTGTGCGAGGCATCAGAACTGTTCGAGGAGAGTAGAGGCACTATCAAAGGTGTTAAGGCCAACATTGTGGTGGACCCTGCAGCCCAGCCACGTTACTTCAAACCACGCCCAGTGCCTTATGCACTACGTGAAAAAGTAGGCCATGAACTAGATAGACTGGAGGCTGAGGGCACCATTGAGAAGGTGCAATTTTCAGACTGGGCGGCACCAGTTGTTACTGTCGTGAAGCCAGACAAAAGCCTTCGCATTTGTGGAGACTACAAAGTAACTGTAAATGCAGTGTCCAAGTTAGATAACTACCCCATTCCCAAAACAGATGACCTGCTGGCGGAACTCAGCGGAGGACAGTTTTTCTCCAAACTGGACTTGACAAGCGCCTACCAGCAGCTAGAGATTGGATGAGGCTTCCAAAGAATTCACCACCATCAATACACACCAGGGCCTTTACCGGTACAACAGACTGCCTTATGGGGTGTCATCGGCGCCAGGCATTTTTCAGCGTACAATGGAAAACCTGCTGAGAGGGTTGCCAAGAGTTTACATTCGCATTGATGACATCTTGGTGTCAGGAAAGACACAAGAAGAACACTTGATGACGCTACGAACAGTGTTTACAAAATGAAAGAGGCCGGAGCCAAGTTGAAAAAGAATAAGTGTGTTTTCATGGCCACTGAGGTAATTTACTTGGGTCACAAGATTGACCAGAAGGGTATACGCCCTGTACCAGAGAAAATCCAAGCTATTGAGGAGATGCCTAGACCAGTAGACGTCAAACAACTACAGGCCTATCTGGGTATGGTGAACTACTATGCCAGATCTCCCAAACCTGTCCACGGTGCTGGCTTCCCTCTACTCTCTGCTGCAAAAAGGGGTATCATGATCCTGGGAAGAACTGCAAGAGAATGCGTGGTTAGAGTCGAAGAAACTTCTTCGTTCACCCCAAGTACTGGTCCATTTTGACTCCAGTAAAGACATCATCCTCTCCTGTGATGCCTCAAACTATGGGCTGGGAGCCATGATATCACACCGGATGGAGGACGGCAGTGAGAGACCAGTGGCGTTTGCGTCCAGGACAATGAACAACGCAGAGAAAAAACTGTAGTCAGGTGGAGAAAGAAGCACTTGCCATCATCTACGGGGTGAAGAAATTCCACCAGTATCTGTATGGTCAGAAGTTTGACATTTACACAGACTACAAACCATTGTTAGGGCTCCTTGGACAAAAACAAACAACAAGTCCCCAGCATGGTGGCTGCCCGAATACAGCGCTGGGCAGTGACCTTGGCAGCATACGAGTACAACCTGATGTTCAAGGAAGGCAGGAAACACAGCAACGCTGATGGCCTCAGCAGATTGCCACTTCAGATGACAGCAGAAACAGAACTCGAACCAGGGGAGATAGTTCTCCTGATGGATCAAGTGGAGACCATGCCGGTGACATCCCGCCAGATTCGTCAGTGGACCGACACTGACCCTGTGCTTTCACAAGTGAAAAGTTTTGTCTTGAAAGGCTGGCCTGAAAGCCATCCAGACCAGAGATTCAGACCATACTTGGCCCGGAAAATGGAACTGAGTGTACTGGATGGCTGCCTGTTGTGGGGAACTCGGGTGGTAGTGCCCCAAAAGGACGCAAGATTTTTGCTACAGGACCTGCATGACGCCCCCACCCAGGAATGACTCGAATGAAGAACTTGGCAAGATCATATATCTGGTGGCCGAACATGGACAAAGAAATTGAATCTACAGTTAGAGGGTGCCCGATCTGTCAGACCCTTCGGAACCTACCTTGCAGCGCTCCTCTTCATCCTTGGGAATGGCCAGATCGCTCATGGACCCGACTACATGCTGACTATGTTGGTCCTTTTCTGGGAAAGATGTTCTTGGTAATCATAGATGCCCACTCTAAGTGGATTGATGCATATGCCATGAACACATCTACGTCAAGCGCGACCATTGAAAAAAAATGCGCCAGTCTTTCGCTACACATGGCATACCTGAAACCTTAGACACAGACAATGGGACCTGCTTTTCCAGTGAGGAGTTCAAGGAGTTCATGCTCAAGAATGGCATCGGACATGTAAAATCAGCCCCATACCATCCATCCACCAATGGGCTAGCGGAACGGGCAGTACAAACATTGAAGCAAGGGCTGAAGAAAATGACTAGTGGTTCGATCGATAGAAACTCGCGTTGCTCGACTCCTATCAGCGTACTGGGTGACCCCCCAGACAACTACAGGGTTGTCACCAGCGGAACTCCTGTTCAACAGGAAGGTGCGCACACGCTGGGACCTAATTCAGCCTGCTGTGGAGAAGCGAGTGGCCCAGAAGCAGCTGCAACAGAAACTGAACCATGACCGTGCTGAAAAGAGAAACTATGTAGCAGTTGATCTGGTGTACATCAGGAACTTTTCAGTGGGCAGTAAGTGGTTTGCCAGGGGGGTGGTACAGGCTACAGGTCCCCTGTCCTACCTGGTTCAGGTGACAGACGGCCGCCACCTGAAGCGGCATGTGGACCACGTTCTGTCTCGGGCCAGCAACCAAGAGGAGAGTCTCAGGAGCCAGACCACCAGTTCGATCAGCCTGAGTTTGATGTTCTGCCTGCAGCACCAGTGAGTCCAGAGCCAGCATTGCAGCTGTCACCAGGGTGGATCAACAACAGCCTGTCACGCCATGGCAACCAGACCAGGGACCCAGCAGTGATGAGGCGATGGCAGCAGCAAGCCAGCAGCAGGACCAGCAGCCTGGCAGTCTGGAGGAAGGGGCACACCAGGTCTAGCACTCCAGCCCGCCTCTCGGCCCGGTCGTCAACGGAGATTACCAGCACGTTTCAAGGACTATGTTTTTGAAGACGTTCAAAGATGTCCAGACAGACGTGGAGTTGAAGCAGAAAGACTGATACCAAGGCGGAGCAGAACAGCTGTGTAGAGCTCAGTGTTGTAGTGCCCGTGACTGGTACAACACTCCATTTTGTTTTGTGATGTGCAATTCAGGAAGACATCACAGTCACCTTAAAGACTATGCCTATAATGGTTAGATTCATGGATCCAGAACTCAGAACAGCTGTGTAGATTTTCGAAGTGTTGTAGTGCCCCCGTGACTGGTACAACACTTCATTTTGTTTTGTGCAGTGCATTTTTTTCCCTATAACTAAGTATTATTATGGAAGTAGTGTGAAGGAAAAATAAACGGTGAATTTAAGTGACATTAGAAATATGCATGACATTTTGAGGACACTATTGGATAACATTTGGTTGTTAGTTTATATTATTTTGAAGTTAAGTGATTAATGTGAATTTAAAAGTTAAAGAGTTAATTATATGTTTTTGTTAGACTATATTTGTTATTAGTTCAGATTGATATTTGGAAAAGGGTGAGATTATATTAAAAAAAAAAAAATTGAAATGAAGATTTTGAATACTGAGGTTTAGTAAAACAGACGTTCTTTGTTTAAAGTATTTGTATAACCAGTAGTGGTCTTAAAGGTGGGGATATGTAGTAGATTGCAAGGGACATAACTGCGGCGGTGTGCGCGCGCATTCCAAGATGGCCAAACTGAACTGAACGTTGTGTTCTAGCAGAAGAATAAATAATACTTTTTCGTTTCTGACCTGAGTGTTTTGTGTCTACTTCACCCTCCCTCCCTCCCTCTCCGTCTGTCTCTCTCTCTCCCTTGCCTTCTCTGCCTGCCTGCCTGTCTGCTGTCTGTTCGTCCATCTATCTATCTCTGTCTCTCTCTCTCTCTCTCTCTCTCTCTCTCTCTCTCTCCTCTCTCTCTCTTTCCTCTCTTTCTCTCACCCTCTCTCTCTCTCTCTCTCTCTCTTCTCTCCTTCTCTCACTTTTTCTCTCTCTTTTCTTTCTCTCTGCCTCTCTCTCCCATCCATCCACCCTCTCACTCTCCCCTCTCTATCTTTCGTCAATAAAAGGCGACCGGTACAGTTTCAAATCACTCAACACCCAGCGTCCACAAGGATCAATCCTGGCTTCAGTTTGTTTTTTCAGTATGTCTCAGTGATCGTCCTCTGTAATGTCTTTGCTCCAGACAGTTTTTTTGTTGTTGTTGTTGTTGACAGTCTCCACAATAAAAAGAAATATACTCAAAATGCAGATCGGAGCGAACTGACAAAATGATCCCCAGAAATTGGCCAGTTAGACTGATCTTTACCGTATATTCATGAACCCGAATGTACGATGATCGTAAGAGCAACAGCAGGTCAGTACATTGAAAACCAGGCTAACTGCGATGAATGTCCAGGAGAAAGTCCGAGAGGAAATCGAGTCCAATGAATGACTAGTCCTCAACGTTGACAATACCTATTTCTTGGTCCGGTTGTATGTTTGTTTTGCCCTAGAATGTGAAAAAACCTATACACCTTTTTTATCATCACACTGGAAAAGTATATTCCAACGGATATATACATACAACCTGGCACTGATTATGCCTGAACATATACAGATAAAACCAATTAAATGCCATAGAAAACGTACATCGGCGTTCTGTTTTGCTTAAAACCTACATTTGAAACCTTGTATGCGACCTAATGATCAGAACTTCCCCCCCTTCCGACACACACGCACATCACCTATTTCATCGCCTAAATCAGCGTTTCAATATAAGTAGCTTTTTTATCATCAAAGTTTTTTTTTTTTTTTAATCTGATACAACCGTATCTTTGTGGGAAATTTCTGGAAAATAAAATCGGCAGTTAAAATACCATAGCTACCTTTCGACTAAGAACTCATCTCTTCACGTTATCCCTAATGTATTGAAATAGAAAACCTCCACCCATCCCCGGAAAATATAAGCAATAAAAGTGGTTTACCACCTTTTGTTTTCAAAAAGCATACTTCTGTTATTTTCATCAAATAATTGTGTTGCATTTTCTGTTATTTTTTACACTAACAATGTAACAATAAAAGTGGTTGACAATTTGTCAAAAAAGCAAACTTGTTGTTTTTGTTAAATAATTGTGTTGCATTTTCTGTTGTTTCACACTAACAGTGTCACAGCCTATCGCCCCTCCCTCTCTCTCCTCTCTCTTTGTCTCTGTCTCTCTGTCTCTGTGTCTCTGTCTCTCTCTCTCTCTCTCTCTCTCTCTCTCTCTCTCTCTCTCTCTCTCTGTTCAACGCAGAGAGGCAATGCAACTAAAACGCTTTGACGACGGCTACAAAGGGAAATCCATACAGACTGCACCTGATTCATTCCAGGGTCATATATATGATGATCCCTCTTTGTCATTTTACAGTTCGTATTTAGAAGGTAAAGGTACTTTGTGCAAAACGGCCCTTTCTCTCCTCATTTTCCCCTTGCAAATGAGCTTTAAAAAAAAATTATTACAAAAAATTAGTCGTATTCGTAATCGTATTCCTACTCTCTCTCTCTCTCTCTCTCTCTCTCTCTTGAAAGATCTAGTCTACACAGAACGTCTCTCTCTCTCTCTCTCTCTCTCTCTCTCTCTCTCTCTCTCTCTCCCTCCCCTCCCTTTCCTCCCTCCCCCCCGTCTCTCTCTCTGTCTCTCTCTTTCTTGAAAGATCTAGTTTTCAAAGAACTTCTCTCTCTCTCTCTCCTCTCTCCGTCTCTCTCTCTCTCTCTCTCCCTCCCTCCCTCCCCCCCCTCCCCTTCTCTCTCTCTCTCCGTCTCTTTCTCTCTCTCTCTTGAAATATCTAGTTTACAAAGAACTTCTCTCTCTCCTCTCTTTCTCTCTCTCTCTCTCTCTCTCTCTCTCTCTCTCTCTCTCTCTCTCCTCTCCATTCTTCCCATCCTCCTTCCTCCTCTCCCCCCCCCCCCCTCTCTCTCACTGTCTTCGAAGATCTAGTCTGCAAAGAACTTCAAAGATTCTTCACTGGCATTATGCTGTTGTGTGGCGTGTAGAATGCAGGTTACAGCAGGGGGGTCACTAGGCATCGACGTTAAACGCATATAGATAAATGCTGACATGAGAGAAATGAGTAGGCCAAATGGGAAGCTGCAGTTCATCATACTTTTACGTGCAATACAGTACAGTACCTTTACTTTGGGAAAGTCAATGGTTTGAATGCTTTCGATCTCTTCTCAAGGTGCTAGATAAAAACTAAACTAAACAAAAGAGAACCCCATTGAAAATGTGTGTGGTAACAGTGACACAAGCACAAGAACGAAAAGACTGTATCTAGTTTGTGTAGAGAATGTAAGACAATTCTCATTTCAAACCGCACTTCATGTTAAAAATATCAAAAGGTGTGTGAAATGTGCATTGACCAAGTTTAAGATGGGCGTGCTGGAACAGCGGAACACAGTTTCAGATTTTTTCAGGTTCAACGTGAAATAATTTGTCCGGTTCGTAAAGAGGCAAATGAAAACAATACTCCTTTTGTAAAATATACTGCTCTGTTATTTATCATCTAAACACACAATTTTGACCTCAAGTACAGGATGAAAAAAAAAAGCAATGTTTTCCCTTACATCGGTTTTGCCTTAAAATGCAACAGGAGATCTCGACAAAATCTTTCAGAGAGTGGAAATGCAGTAATTTGAGGACATTCACACTGTGATGCTACGAGTTATGTCGCTAAAATTTGCATCGACATTCGAGTATTAAACTGTTCTTCCTCTCATTACATGGAATGTACCTGTATTACGGTTCTAGATTTAAAGCTTCTCTGTGCTATAATGCTGATATATTGGTGATATGCTTATTCTCTTTCCCCTTCGATGGGACGATGGCAACAGACTGAAAAAGTAACGAGATTCGTTTCATTTGATGACCAAACATTTGTACCTGAACTCTCTCAAGATAGACAGACGAAAGCAGAGCTTTCAGCTACCCTCCGGCAGCCTTCATCAGCACTGTGCGACTGACGGGGTGAACTGTGTTCGCCGCGCACGTCCGCGAGTCGAGCTCACGTCATGCGACCGAACTAGGGAGTTGTAGACCGATGGCAGGATGTGTCTCCCCCTGTCCCGGTTGAGGGTTGGGGTGGTGGCCGCGATGTAGATGGCCTCCTTCACCCCTCTCTGGAACCATCTGGCCTCCCGGTCCAGGACGTTGATGTTGTCACTGGAGAACATGTGTCGCTGGTGGTCATGTGTTCCCCTACCAGGGAGGAGTCCCTTCTTGTGTTCTTTGACACGGAACCTCAGTTTTCTTTCTGTTTCACCCACACACGACTGATCACATTCACCGCACTGGATTTCGTAGATTGGCCCTGATCGGTCCAGTTTGTTTATTTTGCCTTTCGGGGCCACAAGCTTGCTCCTGATGGTGTGTATGGCTTGGCATGTACCCTCGCACCGTTTTTCCTGATCTTACGTGAAAGGGCATCTGTGACACCTTGGACATAGGGGATGGTGACTTGTCGGCGGGGACTCGGTTGTTGATAGAAGGGTGGAGAGAGATTTTCTTGCTCCTGGAGTGTCCCAGGCCCACTTAGGGAACCCTGAGACGCTGAACACTTCTTGGAGGTGGTGGAGTTCCTCCTCGCGGTTCATCTGTGTGGAACAGATGTATTGGGTCAGTGATGAAGAGTCCTGATCACCCCTTTGTGTTCTGATGGTTGATGGCTGTCAAACTGGAAGTACTGATCTGTGTGCGTAGGCTTTCGGTACACTTTGAAGGATAGGGAGTCACCCTGTCTGGTGATCCGGGTGTCCAACATGGCGATACTGCCGTTTTCCTCCGCCTCACGGACGAATTTTCATTTCATTTCATTTAATTTCATTTCATTCTACTCTCTCTCTCTCTCTCTCTCTCTCTCACTCTCTCTCTCTCTCTCTCTCTCTCTCTCTTCTCCCCCCCCCTCTCCCCCGTGACTTTTATTGCTTTTCTAACATTTCCTACCTCTGTCTCCTGCCTGTGAAGGGGGGGGTGGGGGTGGGGTACTACAGTACTAAAAAAAATGAAAGGAGCATTCAAGAAGTAAAGAATGGAAAGGAAAGCTAAATTTGAAATGACAGCGTGAAGTCATTATGAACAATCCAGTCAACAGACATCATGAACCATCCAGTCAACAGACATCATGAACAGTCAATCAGTCAACAGACATCATGAACAATCCAGTCAACAGACATCATGAACAATCCAGTCAACAGACATCATGAACAATCCAGTCAACAGACATCATGAACAATCCATCCAGTCAACAGACATCATGAACAATCCAGTCAACAGACATCATGAACCAATCCAGTCAACATACATCATGAACAGTCCAGTCATCAGACATCATCATGAACAATCCAGTCAACACATCATGAACAATCCAGTCAACAGACATCATCCAGACAGACATCATGAACAATCCAGTCAATCTGCCTTCACTGGACACACATGTATAGTGATGTCTGCACGCACGCAGAGCTGAACGACACAAGCCAGGTGGGGAAGGAGAGGGGTATGTAGAAACACATCTAGCTCTACCCGACGACAGGCACAGAAAGTGTGGGGAGCGGTGAGGTTTACCACCAGCAGACAACTTAGAAAGTTCTTTCTTCTGTACACATTGACTGCTTATCTCGTCGGGACCCTTGGGCGCTACCTATCTCATCTCTGCTCGTTGCCACTGCTTCCCCCCCCCGCCCCTCCCCCAACCCTCCTCCCTCCCCCATCCAGCCTGGATCTTGTGCCTCAAGGCAGCACTGTGCAATGTTCCGGACTTGATCACTGTCGATTTCTCTGCCAACACTCAGTGACCCCGTGTGCATCTCTCGAGGTGAGTTGTTCATCCCAACATTCTCTTTCTGTTAGACATCGCAGTTCAGTTCCTTTTTTCGTCAAAGCGATAGGTCGCCTACTTCTTGAAGACATGTATCATCAGCATGACGTAATATTTTGACGTAACAAGCCTGGCGTTTTATTGTGATTACGTGATCAAGATTAGTTCCAAATTTTAGTAATGCGTTCATGCATATACCTCTGCTTGGAAAGAAAATGGCATTAAATCGTCTGATCTTAATAAAGTATGACTTGATGTTTGTTACAGTTTTAGTACAAAACATTAACTGACATGTATTTCATCGGCATTCAAAGCCGAAAGATTGTTGTGAGTGATCATACTTTTTTTTTAATGACAGTTTTGCAATATGGATTCTGTTCGTGGAAAATGTTAATCTCTGAACTACATCTACTGACATCTTCATGGATGACATAACTGGAAAGGTCTTAACAATATTCATCACTCTGCCAAATTTCATCATGCTCATGCTTATACTTGTTGAAAAGAAAAAAGTTAATGCCAACGTTAAAGTTTACTATGAACACACAAGCACACAAACGCATACGCACACACAGACAACCAAGACACTATAATTACATAGACTCACTTGCTACAATTTGGGTCAAAAACCCCCCAGAACGGCAACACAGGGAAAGGGTTGTGAGAATGTGAAAGACTAGACCAAACAAAAGTAAATTAGAATCAGCACCGTTGAGAACAAAATCAACAACTGTCTCACACAAGACGAAGACGTCATAAAAAGATAAATGTTTTAAAAAGGTGAACTAAATATCGCTGAGTTGTGAACATCACGACAAACAGAGCAAAGGATATGAAAGTATATTATCCATTATAGATATATCAAACAAAGATGATTTTCTTATGCTGCGTGAACAAGTCGTAAGCAGAGTGAAGTCGCGGACGTGTGATAAGACAGCAGGCATTGACAGCATCCTTGCAGAACTTTGGAAACATGGCAGAGGCAGTGACCAATACTCTCACTGTCACCTGAAACAAAAACTGCGCCATTGACTCCATGACTAATCGGCACCCGTCCCAAGAAGGGAATTCTCCAAAACTGCTAGAACGACGTTTACGATGACTTCGATAAGCCACGCCAGCAGAGAAATGGCTCAGAATTATTCTGATATATTTCAGCCACAAGCAAACACCATTCTCTGTGAAGAATAAAAGCTGGATTCTGCAAAGACAGAAGCACCATCGAACAGAACTTAAACATGCACATCCTTTGCAAAGCTCACCTCCAGCACCAGTGGGAGCTCTACTGCGTTTCTATCGACTTGAAAAAAAAGCGTTTGACAAAGTTTAGCAGGAGAAGCTATGGGCGGCGATGAAGAGATCTGACTTTAGGCAAAATCTGATAACATCATTCAGCAACTATACTCCATAGCCACCAGTGCGGTATTCACACAGGGTGCTAATGCACAGTGATCCCATACTTCAGCGGGAGTTCGTCAGAGCTGCCCTCTATCTCCATCACTTTTCAACATACTTCTACAAAACATCAAAACTGCAACACTTGAAGATCATGTCAGCACAATCCGCATTGGAGGAAGGAACCATCACGAGCCATCCCAGTGCAGACGACATCGATGGCCTGGCAGGCGGTGAAGGAGAACTTGCCGAGCTTGTTAAAAGACTGAATGAAACGTCAAAGATATGGCATTGATATTGGGGCTGACAAGTTCATGCTGATGGCCAGCGACAGCGCCATCATCACTTCTGATATATCTGCCCACAGACCGAAACTTTGGACCTGTTCAGCTGTCGGCTTACCTGGGATCCGTCTCTAGCAGTGAGGAATCCAAACTGATTCTCTGAAGAGCAGCAGAGAGTTCAGCACTGTGCAAGCTAAAACCTGTGTGGTATGACAGCAACATCATTCTCCATATAACACATACACAACATCAGGCTCCTGCGTGCACTGGTATGTTCCATCCTTCTGCGCGCACGTGAGACACGGACACACAGCAAATCTAAAATTAGACCCGAAGCGATGGAACTGATGCGATATTGCAAAACTATTACTTATGAACAAGCACACACAAACCAAGGAACAGCTCATCCGTCGTTATGGAGGTCTGGTGACATCGGTTAAAAAAAAAAACACATGATGGTGTGGCCACCTAAATAACAAAAAGAGACAGGGAGACAAACAAAGGCAGAGACGGACAGAGTAGAAAAAAAAAGAAAGAAAGAAGAAGGAAAGGATTCAACCGGGAAATGAACTCACAAATGACCCTATCAACTCCTTGTAAAGTTCAATCAGCCAAAATTGACGATTTTCTGCCAATTCCACGCCGGAGTCTTCTCAAATTGCAGAGGGGGAAATTGCATCTGTCGACTTGGTTAAGAAAGGAGCATCTTGCTGCTGTCTCCCCGCATCATCACCCCTCTCCTCTCTCTCTCTCTCTTCTCTCTCTCTCTCTCTCTCTCTCTCTCTCTCTCTCTCTCTCTCTCTCTCTCTGTGTGCCTGTCTGTTTCTCTCTCTCTGTCTCTCTTTTTTGCCTGGCGCTGCCGCTGCCCCCCCCCCCCCTCTCTCTCTCTCTCTCTCTCTCTCTCTCTCTCTCTTTCTTTCTTTCTTTCTTTTTTTTTCCCTGCGTGTCTGCTTCTTTTCTCTTTGTCTCTGTCTCTTTTTGCCTGGCGCTGCCGTTCTCCCTCTGGCTCTCTCTGCCTCTGTCTGTCTCTGTCTCTCTGTGTCTCTGTGTGTGTGTCTCTCTCTCTCCCTCTCTCCCTCCCTCCCTCCCGCTTCTCTCTCTCTCTCTCTCTCTCTCTCTCTGTGGAAAAAAATGTAAATCTTGCCTTCAAAACAAAACAAATTCAAACGACAAAAATACATGCATTTGTCTGTGGTAAACATGTGCTATCAGAACCTCCCCCCCTCCCCCCCCCCCCCCCCCCCCCCCCCCCCCCCCCCCCCCCGTTCCTTTTTCCCAGCATTGACAATCATCACGGTGGTAGAAGTAACTGTCATCCAGTTGTCATGTTAATTTCCCCAGCACTGACAATCATCACAGTGGTAGAAGTAACTGTCATCCCGCTTGTCATTTCCGATCTGAAGCCCACAGCGAAGAACGTGCGCATGCGTCGTAAACAGCGCTCATACAAATCATGGCCCACAATAGCTCTATGAGCCGAATACAAATTCGTATATGTGTGTAGCACTGCTTTTGATCTACGGCGTTATTTATCAGCGTTTTTAAGAAGAATCATAATAATCTGCAAGACGAACGGGACAAGCAAATTATAAGACAAAACACGATGCGTTTCGACCTCCTAGTCTTCTTCAGGCAGGAGAAACAACATTCAGGACAATCAAAAACGAAGAAGGGGCAATCACTTATCTTCTCGAATTCGGTGCAAGATGGGCGTTATTATCAGTGTTGAACTCTCCTATCCGTGTTTAACAGCACTATACGTCTCTTACCTGTGTAAGTCATTATCGGTGTTTAACTCCTGTCCGTATTCAGCAACACTATAATTCTATTATGTCTGTAAACCATTCTCTTGTGCATATCACCCGTCCCCGTGCATAATAACATTGTCTGTGAATATAACTCTTATAAATGTATAGCACATTGCCTATGTCAAACGCTTTTCCTTGTGTGTAACGCCCTTATCCGTGAATAACGAATTGTCCATATGTGTAACGCCCTTATCCGTGAATCACGAATTGTCCATATGTGTAACGCCCTCATCCGTGAATCACGAATTGTCCATATGTGTAACGCCCTTATCCGTGAATCACGAATTGTCCATATGTGTAACGCCCTTATCCGTGAATCACGAATTGTCCATATGTGTAACGCCCTTATCCGTGAATCACGAATTGTCCATATGTGTAACGCCCTTATCCGTGAATCACGAATTGTCCATATGTGTAACGCCCTTATCCGTGAATCACGAATTGTCCATATGTGTAACGCCCTTACCCGTGAATCACGAATTGTCCATATGTGTAACGCCCTTATCCGTGAATAACGAATTGTCCACATGTGTAACGCCCTTATCCGTGAATAACGAATTGTCCACATGTGTAACGCCCTTATCCGTGAATAACGAATTGTCCACATGTGTAACGCCCTTATCCGTGAACAACGAATTGTCCATATGTGTAACGCCCTTATCCGTGAATAACGAATTGTCCACATGTGTAACGCCCTTATCCGTGAATAACGAATTGTCCATATGTGACACTTCAAAGTTAGTGCGGTAGTTTTATCCGTGGATAGCGCAATTGTCTCTGTGTAACACTTCTAATTCTCCCCCAGTTTATAGCGCTCTTATCCGTGTGTAGCATATTGCCTGTGTGTCACAGTCCTCTCTATGTGCAGGCGCTCTTACCAGTGTACAGTGTGTTGTCCATGTGTAACCCTCTTCCCTATGTACAGCACGTGTCCCTGTACAGCTTCGTGTCAATCTGAAACCCCTTCATCCAGTGTACTGCCCATGGTTTGACACTCCTCTCTATGCACAGGCACTCTTACTGGTGTACAGTGTGTTGTCCACGTGTAAACACTCTTCCCTTCCCTTCGAACAGCTTCGTGACACTGTGTAGCCCTTCCCCCTGTGCAGACAGCGCTCCGAGTGTAGTACCACCATTGGTGTGTAATACTCTTCCTTGGGTTTTTTTGTTTTGTTTTGTTTTGTTTTTTCCGGAAGAAGGACAAAGCAAGGCGGGCAACTCGAGTGGAACTGTTTAAACCGCGGGTACGAGAAGGCATGTGTTGATAATAGCTTTTTTTACACTACATGCGCCGGCGTGTGTGTGAGTGTGTGTGTGTGTGTGTGTGTGTGTGTGTGTGTGTGTGTGTGTGTGTGTGTGTGTGTGTGTGCGTGCGTGCGTGTGTGCGTGTGTGTGTGTGTGTGTGTGCGCGCGCGCGCGCATACTCTTCCTTGTTGATTTTCACCGTCACGTGGTATTACTCCACCCTGTCTAAAGCAAGCATCTCTACAGTGCCACAGACTGTATGTCACAACTCAATCTGTATGTTGAAAACCCTTTCGTCTGTGAATAGCACCCCCTAGCCTTTTACATAGCGTTTCTAATCATGTATCAGAAAGTGATGACATTTCAGATGAAAGGAGAAACAGCAAAGAACCAACCAGACAAAGCCGATGGGTCAAAGCCTGAAGTGTGTGTCTAATTCCAGACGCTGTCTCTCTCTACAAAACAGTTATCAGAATGAAGTAACGGTTCTTTTAGGGATTATAACTTTCACATCCACCCCTACACCCCCACACCCACGCACACACACCCACACCCCACGCACGCACGCACGCACGCACACACACACACACACACACACACGCGCGCGCACACACACACACACGCACGCACACACACACACACACACACACACACACACACACACACACACACACACACACACACATAATCACAGAGTCACAAATGTCTCCAGCAGCCCAGATAATATGAAAATAACAGACGGCTGATCCTCTTTCATTTCATTTTTTTTTTTTTTTTATTATTTGTCTTGGTTTTGGTTTTATTATTCATTTTTGCTGCCTTAGTTTACGTGCCAGCTGAGTGCATCTACACGCACGCCGCTCATTCCGATTCCACGTCCACAGCTACAGCGTGGCTTGTCCCAGCACAGCCCTTGCAACAGCAATTGACGGGGAGCAGTCGATGCCAAAGGGCAACCCACCGGAGGAGACACTGCACTGCTGCAGAGCTACTTCAGTGGTGTTCAGTGGTGTCTGTTCTGATCCAGCATACGCAGGGCACCATCTGCTAAGCCCCCTAACGACGACAGTAGTTGTTCAGTCGCGGACTCAGCGTGACAGAGCTCTCCCTCTGGAGGGCGCCACCACGTCCATCAAACGACAATTTCCATGAATTTACCAACACCTATGACCCGGACAGAACCTCAGTAAGGGCACTGACGTTGAGAGGAAATCGAAACTGAGGTCACCATAAGAGCAGGGAATGAAGGGCCCACATTGATTCCTTTCTCCTTGTTCTTTTTTCTTCTTTTTTTTTTTTTTTTTTTTTTTTTTTTTTTTGTTTGTTTGGGTTTTGTTGTTGTTGTTGTTTTTGGATTTTAGACATTTCTATGCTAATCGATGAAAATGATGATGATGAAGATGCTACTGAGGAGTCCATTTCTGGTCTGACACTGCATGACAGGGCCATACTCCACGCTTATTTTCATAATACATTTCGGCGTCAACCAGGCCCGAGATGTACAAGACACCTGCGGGGTTGGTCAGGAAATTCGAGCAACTTTTCTCGAAAACGCGTCCATTAAAGGGATGAACTACACCCTGGGACCCGAGTTTTCCTAGCTGAACCCATGGCAAACTCAACTCTAGACTGGAGCTGGTCGGGACAGGAAAAAACCCCACACAAATGAATAAATGTGATGGGAATTGAACCTACGACCTCCCAATTGGGTGTCTGCAGTGGAAACAACATCGCCACTGCGGCGAGAAGGTTGATCCAATGCAGACTGAGTACATGGACCAGTGCCTGTCGCTGCACTGGCTCTAAGGGGACACTGCCGTGTTCGCAGTTCACTTGTTCTAGTCGCTTAAGATGACTCCCTAGTTGGACAATCGCTAAATGAGCCATTTATCCCCGAATGACCTGAAATAATGCTCTTTCCAGTATCAATGTTATTTAAATGCGTGGACAAACAAAACGACGGCTGCGCTAAGAGAAGGTTGTCTGTTTTTTTTTTTTTTTTTTTTTTTTTTTTTTTTTTTTTTTTTAATTGATTTGTAGTCTGTTCAACTACGCTGAAGACTTGAGACTCCACATGAATTCAAATATAAATGGAACTGCCAGCAGATTAATGAATATCAAAGAAGAAACAACTCCACCATAAACTCAAGGGCTAGGGATTGGAGGGAAGGACAGAGAGGTGATGGTTGGAGGGGTGGGCAAAAGCATTTACAGAGAGGACCGACTGGACGGTGTCAAAAATAATTGGCCATTTTAAGAAGAGATCAGCTTTAATAACACTTTTCCCCCTAGAATTATTGAATATCTGTGTCTGAAAAGATATCGGCATGTTCATTATGAATAATTGCATAATGCAGAGGAATTCAATGAAAAAAAAAAAGAGAATCAGTATTGATTCGTGCCAGTCGAAAGCAATGGATTAATTTTTTTATGAGAAGATAGCGATTGCTCGTTCTTCGTTTTCATTGTCCTGAATGCTGTTTATGTTGCCTGAAGAAGACCAAAGAGGTCGAAACGCGTCGTGTTTTGTCTTGTAATTTGTTTGTCCTTTTTGTTCTGCGGAATAATTATAATTTTTTCTCTTCTAAATTCTTTTTTTTTAACCTATAAGATTTATTTAAAACTGACAGGTTGCAAAACAGATTGAGGATGTAAATAAAGAATTGCATTGAAAACATCCAGTCATAGATAAACGTGACAAAACTTTTGCAATAACAGTGACTTCTGTTGTGAAGACTGGAAATTCTCTCCCAAGACAACGAGACTTCTCCGTCTTCATGGACTAAGATAATAAACCCGGAAACCCCATACTATCGTCTGCAAACCTTGTTCATGGAGTGGACCTGTGATTCTTCGAATTTAACCTCCGATCCAGGACTCTGTTGGCATTCTGGGCCACCGTACACTGCCCACGACACACTTTTCCAGGGGCGATAATTCACGTGCCACGAACACCTGCCCGCTATCCAGTGTTACGTGTGACTGACACGACTGCGAAACGATGAAGTAGCTGACCCGATTCTTTGAACCAAGTCATCAGTGGCCGCTGTCCAGTTATGACCAAAGCTGACGCGTCTTCAGCACCTTGAGATGGATCAGAATCTCTTCCATTGTAGTAACTGATGTCAAAATGAGTTAATTATTAAATGTTCATGAAAACATGTGCGAATATTTGGGAATTGTACACGAAAAAAAAAATGTTGGAAAATTTGGAAACTGCCAAAGCACACACACACACACACACACACACACACACACACATACACACACACACACACACACAATAGCAAGTTTAAGATGCTGGATGACGGCCAAACTTATATTCCTATCATTTAGGTTGTGTTACTAAGAGGTACGTCTGAAATGAAAAGTCGTCTGGATCACTCTAACAGTAAGGAAACCTTTGGAATGGATTTCTCAGGACCAAGAGCAGCCGACCTGTCTGAGTCTGCTTGTGTGCTGCTTTTTTTTCGCAGCTTTTTTTTTTCATTTGAATTGTAGCCTACAGGGTTGCAATGTCAGTTCTGTTACAATGCGCATTTTTTTCCCTGTCACTGTCACGTCTCAATCACTGTCGTGTGCGGTTTAAGAGAAAACGAACGACAGGCTCACAAATGAATGTATAGCAAGTCTGCATAAGAGATAAAGGAAAAGAGGGGTGCAAAAAAGAGGAAGAGAGGGGGAGGCAGGGGGAGAGACAAACAGGACATACATACATACATACATACACACAGACGGACAGAAGACAAACAGGCAGACCGACAGAGAGGCAGAAATACAGACAAACAGACACACACAGAATTACAGACAGACAGACAATAGGCAGAGAGGCAAACAAACAGTCAGAGAGAGACAGACAAACAGACAGACAGACAGACGGACAGACACAGAAAGACAGGAGAAGAGAGGTAAGGAAGTAGGGGCATTGAGAGAGAGAGAGAGAGGAGGACAGGGACAGGCATTATACTAAATCTGTGTTTTGTCGTCACCATAACAATTTTCATACAAATACCACAGTGGCTTGTTAGCATACTAAGTTAAAATAAAACGAACCTGTAGAAAAAAAAAAAGAAGAAAAAAAGTCATTGTGTCTTTCACGAGTATGAGTGAACATTTCGTTTACAAACAAGATCCCCTCCAATCTCTACTCATTTTCAACTCCATTCCATCCACCTTTCTCTCTTTTCTTTCACACACACACACACACACACACACACACACACACACACACACACACACACACACACACACACACACACACACACACACACAGAGAGAGAGAGAGAGAGAGAGAGAGAGAGAGAGAGAGAGAGAGAGAGAGAGAGACCGACAGACAGACAGACAGATAGACGATGACAGAGAGAGAGAGAGAAACACACACACACACACAGCGCGCGCGCACTCAACACACACACACACGCGCGCGCGCGCACACACACACACACACACACACACACACACACACACACACACATACAGAGAGAGACACACACACACACACACAGGCAGAGACAATGAGAGAGAGAGAGAGAGGCAGAGACAGACACACACACACACACACACACACACACACACACACACACACACACACACACACACACACACACTGACAATGTTAACAAACTGATATTGAAAGAAAATAGACGTGGGCTAGAGGAAACACAGCTGAGGTAGATGCAACAAACCCTGTGTTAGCATGCGGGGTTCTCTTCTGTATACACCCACGGTCAACATTTTGACCATTGTTAATGTTGTTTGCCAAATTTCTTGTTACATGAAAAGTTTGAGGCAGGAGAACGTGAGAAGGGGAATGATCGGATATCTGAGCTCTGCGCTGAAGGGGGATTCAATATCATCCACACTAACGTTCACACGGCACGTACCACACTCACCTCCGGTTCAAGGGGGAAGACAGTCGCACGACCTGTGGCACCAATCCATGAGAATCACGCTGTCGTTGATCTTACCGTGGTGTTGCGCTTTCACCACTGTCAGTGTTGTCCAGAGTGAAGAGTCTGTCAGGCTGTTCAGCTGGTCCACAGGCAGGCACAGGCACTGTGTGTGTGTGTGGGGGGGGGGGGTTCTCACTGCCCAGTCTTCTGCACGGGGGCTTCTTGTGTCTGCGACAGGTGTGGCCGAGTTCTGTGGATTGCGTATGTAGAAGGGGGAGGGAGCCGGGGGGGGGGGGGGGGGGCGGCATGGGGTGTCCTCTGCCTGCGCCCTCTGCCGATGTTGACAGTCCTGGCTACTCGGTACCGAGGCCACCGGTCCTACATCCTCTGGCCGTTTGATGTCGACGGGGAGGACGGCTGTGGTCACTGGTGGAGACGGGTGATTCCAAAAGTGTCCTGTCAATCTGGATATCTCGCTCTTCAACGTTGAGAATTCCAAGATCTGAAAGTTTACAGCAAAGCTTCCCTGTCAGGTGTCTTTTTATTTCATACAGTCTCTGAGAATTCAATTTATTTAGATCTCTTCACCGATGAACGCTTTTTTAATTTTCTTGTGTTAATTCTTTCTGCAATTTGGAGATCTCCGTGTTTATTTTTTTCTGGTCATGAAGCGAGCAATGACTGGTCTGTGGTGTCCATGTGAATATTTTTCCAACACGGTGTGCCACACTGATACACATCGGTTGAAAAGATGAGAGGCCCAACCTTGCCTGGATACATTCGGTGACCTTGTTTTCTGTTTGTTCTGCTGTCTCTTTTGCCCGAGTCTCCAAATAAATAAATAAATGATTTTGCTTCCAAGCTCCCTTTCTTGTTTCAATTCCTTTTGAAGACGACTCAGATCGTCAGACAAATCAGCGCTTTCATTCTCAAGACTTTCAATAATTTCCTTCGCAAGAAAATTGATTTTCTTGTTCTCCAAACAAATAGTTCTGATAAAATTCTCTCGAGTTGCTGGCTGACTCTATTCCCTGCCCTTCCCCCCCGTTTTTTCTTCCCTACTCTATGCTTTCCTCCATCCTGTTTAGTGTCGCTATCAACATATTGTTCTCACTGTACTTGTCCGGTAAGACACCGTTTTACCCCCCGTCGGTCGAATGCTTATTTTGCTCATTATTACTTGTAAAGTTGCGATTTTCTGCTGTTACTGTTGTCGCTTGGAAATCCTTTTTTTTTTTTTTTTTTTGCTCAATGACCTCTCTCTTCCTGTGTTTGTGTCTATCTGCTCTAAAACTGGGTCAAATAATTGCGTTCATCTTGACAATCTAAGTTGCTGATTGGTCTTTCATTCTTTTTTCTGATGTCGCCGTGATGGCGGCTTCGGTCCCCAGCTGTGTGTTTGAAGGGGAGACGATATCCCGACAGGAAAAACACAAGCCAGAACAATTGCTCTGTCTATCCGTATTCCTCGAATCGAATGTGTTTTTCAACTGACAGGTGAATCACACAACCAATGACCACAATTCTACCATGATCACATTCTAACATCTCATTGAAAATCTCGACGAAAGGGGGGATGGGGGTGGAAAATTAGCCCTGCATAAGTGTAGTATATAGCGAACTTTATCCACAGGTGTTTAAGTCAAAAACAGCATAGGCCATGTTGGAAGGTGGAGGTGGGGGGTCAGGGGCGACGACGTTTCTGCACGTACGACCTCTTCCATGGAGAGGTGTCAAGTCCAAGCCTGACATTCCTGTAAGGGTCGTGTTTCCCCAGCTGCGTAGGAATGATGAAGGACTCCTTCCTCTTCTCAGCCATGTCAGAGTGTCCCACTCTTATTCTGTACAGCAAAACTATGTCGTCCGTTGACATTTGGTGGCAGAGGAGATTTTTTTTGCCATGAACATCACGTTCCTTCACGTTTCAGCGTCTGAAACCTTCGATATGTATTATCACAGCAGCAAGTCTGGATTTCTGGCATTTCCAATAGGAAATAGCATCATTCTCAGGACACTCCTACGGCTATTTTTGGATTAAAATAAACATTTTCCCTTTTGTAAAAATAGTTATACAAATAAAAGCAAGCAATTCCTTTAATACTGAAAAGATCAAAGCGGCGGACAAAGAGAAGAAACCACACA
>JADBJO010000989.1:195351-200351 GCA_016801955.1 Conus betulinus | reverse complement strand
TTGTGTCTCTCTCTGTGTGTCTGTCTGTCTGTCTGTCTGTCTGTCTGTCTGTATGTCTGTTGTGTGTGTGTGTGTGTGTGTGTGTGTGTGTGTGTGTGTGTGTGTGTGTGTGTGTGTGTGTGTGTGTGTGTGTGTGTGTGTGTGTGTTCGCGTACATGCGCGCGCGCGCGTGTGTACGTACGTGCGCGCGCGCGCGCGCGCGCGCGCGCGCGTGCGTGTGTGTTTGTGTGTGTGTGTGTGAGGGGGGGGGGAGTGCTTGTAGGTGCGCTTATATCAACATGACAAGTTGCTACATTATTTCGTTTGTTTGCGATTTGATTTTGGAATTTAGAGAAGTGTTAGAAACGAAACTAGAAAACGAAACACCATATCTCTTCCCTTAACCCCCATAGCTCTCTCTCTCTCTCTCTCTCTCTCTCTCTCTCTCTCTCTCTGTCTCTTCCTCTGTCTGTCTGTCTGTCTGTCTGTCTGTCTGTCTCTCTCTCTCTCTCTCTCTCTCTCTCTAGTATGTTCTTTTTGTAAGAGGTGGATGTCCAGGTATCTGAGTGTGTGTGTGTGTGTGTGTGTGTTGTCGTGCGCGCGTGCGTGCGCGCGTGCGTGGTGTGGCGCTTGCACTTGTGCGTGAGTGTTTATGGGACAACATGAAGGGGATCGGGAAAGGGAGGGGGGAGGGAGAAGGCGGTCGGGCGGTCGGGGAACTGTCAGATTAGATGGTGAGGTTGAGAAAAACGAGGAATGGAAGAACGTGAGCTTGCGTTTAGGCCTACTCGTTTTGTTTAGCGTGTAAGGCGAGTAAAGGGAATGGAAACAGTATTTTTGGACTAAGCGGAGCGGGTGGGAACGGTAGTGAAGGAAAGGATGTTATATACGGAAGTTTTCCGACTGTTTTTCCCCGTATGGGTTAATCATTGTTATAAATATATGTGGCTTTCTAACAATGTGAGCGATTTAATAAGCACATTACTTCCTGATACCCTTTGTTAATTTACTCATTATTTATCTTCCTTATACTTTATTTTCATCATACTTTGATGAATCAATGTATCAAGTCGTATGTGTACCCCCCCCCCCCCCCCCTTTGCCTTAATGGCTTGTTAAGCTGAAGGCAATAAATCGTCAAAGCGTCAAAGCGTCTCTCTCTCTGCTGATTTAGGCTGGTGTGTCTACGAAGAACGTGCATTCAATGATTGACTCGCCCCAGACCTCGTGTGTAGGGAAAAAAAAAGAGAAATGCGATACGACTCACGAAAACGAAAACTGACTTCAAGTGAAAGCATGAAGATGACCAATCATGCACAGGATTCAGACAGAAAAGCGCTGTGGCAGACAGCGATAAAACCAGACGAATCAACAGACTGTGACCAGGTCCATGACCATGACCGTCACTCCACCAGACACAAAGCATGTTTTCCTTCCCACCACAAAACTGTTGAGGAGTTACCTCCGCTTCTGACGACAGCCGCAGAGATGCCTTCTATCTCCTACCCGGAGAGGACCATGCGAAAGCGAGACTGAAGACGAACCACCACAGAATCCGACGTCATCCAGTGGATACTGTCACACTGCAACATAAATGGCAATGAGGAAGCTGACCAACTGGCAAAGAGAGGAGGACAGCAGCCCCAACTGGAGCAGGAACTCTCCTTTGAAGAAGCCGAACGCATTATCAAGGAGAAGCAGAAAAGAAGACGGCTCGAGCCGCACCGGACTTCAACAAGAAGGATGCGCACTACCTGCTGCCCAGACCAGACCAAGTGAGCATTGTGAGACTGAGGACAGGGCAATTCAGAAGCAAACACCACATGTTCACAAAATTCCACATTGGCGAGTCTCCAGGGTGCCCATACGGCACAGCCCCCAATGACTGTGGAACACTTCCTGCAGGACTGTCCCACACATCTAAAGCTACGAGCAGAGAACTGGCCTGCCAACACACCGATGAGGGAGAAACTCTATGGATCTTTGGAGGGCCTCCATCGTACAGCGGTCTTAGTCAGTGCCTCTGGGGTTCCTGTCTGAGTGTACGAAGAAGAAGAAGAAGAAGAAAGAAGAAGAACAACAACAAACAACAACAACAAGCAAGAAGAAAGAAAGAAAGAAAAAGAGAAGAAGAAGAAAAAGAGAAGAAGAAAGAAAGAAGAAAGAAGAAGAAGAGCAAGAACAAGAACAAGAACAAGAAACAAGAACAAGAATAAGAAGAAGGCATCGCTTGATCGCGAAGTTCTACACTGGTGACTCTGCAGATCGCCCCTTCACCATACCGCCCCACGATGTTGGGCTCTTTTTCCAGGGCTGCCCAACTCACCAGAACCCGGCCCACTGACGTGTCGATGAGGGACAGTCTGGATTGACCCTGGGAAAGTCTCCAGTGTATAGCAGCATTCGCCACGGCCTCCGGACTCACTACTCTCTGAGCAAACGATGAAGCATAAAAGAAAATTCCAGATTGCCGAAACTCAGATTTGCTGTCGTTTTTTTTCATTTTTTCTCTCGTTGGAACTATTTCTACCTCTTGTTCTTCTCATGTTTGTGTGTTGAAACTCTTTGTACCTCTTTTTCTTCTCAATTACTTATGTTGAAACTCTATTTTTTTCTTCTCATTACTTCTGTTGGAACTCAATCTCTTTTTCTTCTCAATTACTTCTGTTGAAACTCTATCTTTTTTCTTCTCAATTACTTCTGTTGAAACTCTATCCTCTCTTTTTCTTCTCAATCGCTCCTGTTGAGACTCTTTCTATCTCTTCTTCTTCTCGCCTACTCATGGTGTATTTAGTCGCCTGCTGTTAAAACAACAGACGTTATAACAGCACGATCGTCTGATGATATGTGATGTGGGAGTGTGGCCAGGAAGAAAATGCACCTGATTCATGGAACTGAGTTGCAATGAATACGAAACACAGTGACGTTAAAGCTGCCCAAACAGAGACTGACATTTCATCGTTAGGGTGATATATCCTTCCTGTTACCTCTGTGCATTACAGGGAAAGAATACACTGCAAATAGCTTATCTCTGATAATATGATATAATCTGGATGTAGTCAAATGTACTGTGGATCTTCGTTCAACAAAAACAAAATGTATTCACAACAGAAAAGAACCGTAAGATCATCCAAAAAGTGTAAGAATTCGTGACACCAAAGCTCTGATGCAGTCAGACACCATTCCTTGGAACAAGAAACGTGATAACAGAAGATACAGAACCTGCCCTCAGACAATGTACACATGTCCTTAGAAGTTTGCTGCATCCTGATGTCGGCAGAAGACGGGTAGTTATCGGTTAAGAGAAACAACAGGACTGGTTTCGAAAAGAATGCAAGGCCAACAGACGGTATATACCTTTAAGTTCTAATTTGCTTTTTCATTCTATAGCTAAAATGATCCTACCGTTGCAAGTGTGCAGGGAGCACTACCTACTGGCAGTGCAGAGGGTGAAAGAAAGAGGCTATGGCAGTGACAAAGAGGAGGAGGAGGTGTGTGACAAGGGCAAAGACTTCAAAGATGATAGTCTAGAATTTGATATTACAATTCAAAGCTTTTGTCTGTTTTCGGGAGATGTGAGGTGGGGGGAGGGGAAGGGAAGCTGCTAGACCTGACAACATTGCTAGTGATTTGTTTGATACTCACTGCCTTTAGTATCGTTCCACTTCTTGTCCGGCATTTTAGTAATTGTGTTCGTCTGGCTTCTGTCTTTAAGGCCGCTCAGGGGCAATAATTTATCCTCATCCTGAAAACCCATGGAACTATAAACATCCCTTCATAGTACATGCAGTTAACTGTACAATATATCCTGAATAAAAGACTGACCTTTTCGATATATGTCAGCAATTTAGTAGGTAGTTAAATTTACTTTTGGGCAATGACAAAGGCACTTATCGTTCTACGTCTATTTTCATGTTGCTTTCATTATCGCCATCCCACAATAGGAAAGCTAGATCTCCCTCCTACAAACTGAAAGCTTTCGTATCTCCATCCTATGAAAGGAAAGCCAAGATCTTTTCATTCCATGGAAAGAAAATTAGAGTATGTCTATCCACGAAACGAAAACTAATATTTCTGCGCCACTAATATGAAGCTGGCTTATATCCATCCAGAATAAACAAACACGACTAAACAAACAAACAGATTAATTCTATTCCACCAAAGGAAAGCCGAATATTTTTTGTTCTGCTAAAGGTAAACTGGTATTTCAGACTACCAAATGGAGGCTAGGCCATTTCCATTCCATTAAAAGACACTCACGGTGTTTCCACTAAAAACAAAAGGAAAACTATGACATTTTCATCCCACGGGAAGAAAAGCCACTATATTTCCACCCCACGGAACGAAAGCCAGAGAATTTCCATCACGCCAAAGCCAAGCCAGCGTGTTTCCATTCCACCAAAGGACAGCCAAGATGAACTCTTCTCGCCAAAGGAAACCCGTGATTAAAAAACACATTCTTGGGAAATGAGACAATGCTCACCTGCCATTCTCTTCAGGTCGTATCTAAGTCGAATTGCCATACCACTGACGTTGTTTCTGCGGTGTCATCTGTTCCACAAGAAGACATGAATCAAATGATTCAAACAGAAAGAGAATGCGAGGGAGGAGGAGAGAGAGAGAGGAGAGAGAGAGAGAGAGAGAGAGAGAGAGAGAGAGAGAGAGAGAGAGAAGAGAGAGAGAGAAAGAGATGAGACAGACAGACAGACAGAGAGGGGGGAGAGAGAGAGAGAGCTTGTGAGAGAAAGAGTGAGCTTGCATGAGAGAGAGAGAGAGAGAGAGAGAGAATTATTTCTTTCCTATAAGTAACTCTTACGGAGAAATGGTAATCGATTGTGTTGTGGGCGTTAAGAGAGGTAACATGTGGTGCTCTACACACCAGCTCTATAGGACATATCAGGATACGTGGGAGAGGAGAGAGAGAGAGAGAGAGAGAGAGAGAGCGAGAGAGAGAGAGAGAGAGAGAGAGAGAGAGAGAGAGAGAGAGAGAATCGTTATTTTTTTCTATTTACGGAACCAAT
>JADBJO010000989.1:187851-192851 GCA_016801955.1 Conus betulinus | reverse complement strand
TCGCTGATTTATGGCAAGCACGACTCAGACAGACCGCAGCATCCAAAGTTCAAAAAGAGAGGACGGAGTAAACATAGCGGGGGGGGGGGGGGGGGGGAAGCCAAGTCAAATACATCTTATTAACTGAAAACAAACATACAAACAGACAGACGGACAGATAAAAGCAGACAGGGTCAATCTGATGCAAACCAATAAAGCCGCGCGATGAACTGATGCTGTACCGTATTTCGTAATCTCACCTGTTGTTTTTTCCCCTTTAAATCGGGAAATTCCAGCCTTATACAATAAGCTGTGGTATTGTTTCAATGACACAGACTATCTCTCAATCAATCTTTATCTCTATCTATCCATCTATCTCTCTCTCTCTCTCTCTCTCTCTCTCTCTATATATATATATATATGTATGTATGTATGTAAATTCCAGCCTTATACAATAAGCTGTGGTATTGTTTCAATGACACAGACTATCTCTCAATCAATCTTTATCTCTATCTATCCATCTATCTATCTATCTATCTATCTACCTATCTCTCTCTCTCTCTCTCTCTGTCTATATATATATATATATATATATATATAAAAAAATGCTCAACAATTAAGTAGTGGGGGAAAACAAGTGCAGGTTAACAATTCTTCCATCATTATAGTAATGATTTGGCAAAGATTAGAAATTGAGAGGGGAAAACAAGAAAAAAAAAAACAACTGAAGATGAAATAAATGGGAAAATGTATATCATAAATATGAAAACCCCTTCACTAGCTGCATGAAGAAACTATCGCAATCCCTCCCGAAGACAGATCTATATGTGTCGCCTGCTCCGAGGCCTTTCGTCCGCTGGATCGGACTCATCAGGGAGACACGGCTGATTGTGTCTGTGCTCTTGGCGTCAGATAGAGACACACCACAGTCCATAATTCTGTGGTGTTCCGACCGCCAAGGGTTCGAAAAAGAATGCAACAGCACCCCCAAAGCAGCCAGCGAAAGGTAATAGAATTAAACAAAACATACATACATATATATATATATATATACATACATACATACGTGTGTGTGTGTTTGTGTGTGTGTACATACACTTCCCTATTTTCATAAACGTGCGCAACTTGGTTCATTTTGAGAAGCATTTATTTATTCCCCATTTACCCACTCAAGCACATACTGTCAGTTAGGCAGAATCATCTACCACTGCAGATATGAAGGCTTACCACCTCCCTATTTCTACAATCTGAGACATAAGAGCAAGCTTTGTTTATAATTCAATATATATATATATATATATATATATATATATATATTCTTCCTAAAATACGGGTTCATTCAAAAAATGAGTAGGTCACCAGCGCGCATGTTAAAAAGTAAAATAAAATGAAATGATATAAAAATAAAGTGCGACTCAGCCTGTTGGCCCCTGGACCGAAATTTGGCAACAAGGAGTCGCACATGATATTCAAAGAGTTAAAAGCAATGGCCAGATTCAGGCCCAGATAACGATAAAATATCTGGGCAGGTTAAAAAAAAAAAAAAAAAAAATATATATATATACACACACACTACTTAATTGTGTGTGTATATGTGTGTGTGTGTGTGTGTGTGTGTGTGTGTGTGTGTGTGTGGGTGTGTGTGTGTGTGTGTGTGTGTGTGTGTGTGGAGGGTAGGGGGGAATCTGTGTGTGTGTGTGTGTGGGGGGGGGGTATTTGTATGTGTAAGCGCGTGTGTGCGCGTGTGTGCGTTTGTATTTGTGTATGCGTTTATGTGTGTATGTGTGTGCGTGCGTGTGTATTTGTTTGCATGTATGAGTGCGCGCGCGTGCGCGTGTATGCCTGCAGCAGCTAGAGTCGATAAGAATATTATCCAAATTCCGTACTAAAAAGAAGCTCCTCAAAAAAAAAAGAAAAGAAACGACTCCAGAACATCCACTGAACTGGCTTCTTGAGCTTCGCGCGTCCCTTACTGCCCCCCCCCCCCCCCCCCCCCCCCAACTCCGCCCCCTTCTCCCCTGTGTTTTTTTTTTTCCTCCTAATCTCCATCCTCCCAGTCCCTGCCTTCCCCTCGCCCTCCTCCTCCTCCTCCACCTCCTCCTCCTGGTCGGGCTCCATCCGTGTCCTTATTTGCAGGCATAAAAGATGTTTCTTTGAAGTTGGTTGTTGGTCTTATCCTCTGGCGAGGGGAGGCGGGACGGGCACAGCGGGAGACAGAACGTCCACCAGGTTCCCTCCTTTGATCCTCCCCCCCCCCCCCACCACCACCACCACCACACTTCCTTCTGTCTTTCCTTTTTTTATCAGACTTTGGTGGGGAGACAGAGACAGAGAGAGAGAGAGAGAGAGAGGGACAGACAGACAGACAGGCAGACAGACAGAGAGAGAGACAGAGACAGACAGAGATAGAGGGGAAACAAAGAGACAGACAAGAGAGAGAGAAAGAGAGAAAAACAGAGACAGAGAGAGAGAGGCAAAGAGATACAGACAGAGAGAGATAGAGGGGGAGCAAAGAGAAAGACAAGAGAGAAAGAAAGAAGAGACAGAGAAAGACAGAGAGAGATAGAGAGAGAGAGAGAGCAAAAGAAAGAGAGAAAGAAAGAAGAGATAGAGAGAAAGAGGGAAACAGAGACAGAGAGAGAGAGAGGCAGAGAGATACAGACAGACAGAGATAGAAGGGAAACAAAGAAGAAAAACAAGAGAAAAAGAAAGAAGAGACAGAGAGAGAGAGAGAGAGAGAGAGAGAGAGAGAGAGAGACCAGAGAGACAGAGACAGAGACAGAGACAGAGAGAGACAGAGAGAAGTAAAGAGAATTAGACTCGAACAGAGACGGAGAGATACAGACAGACGGATTTAGAGGGAAATAAAGACAGAGAGAGAGAGAGAGAGAGGGGGGGGGGGGGGGCAGACAGACAGAGACAGAGAGACAGAGGCTGAGAGACAAACAGACAAACAGACAGAGAGAGAGGGACACAGAGAGAGAGTGTGTGTTTCGGAATTATTTATTCAGACCAAGCCAGACAGACCGAGTCAGATTAACAGATTAGAGAGAGAGAGAGAGAGAGAGAGAGAGAGAGAGAGAGAGAAGAGGAGGAGAGAGGGGAGGAGAGAGAGAAAGAGAGAGATAGAGACAGAGAGAGAGAGGGGCAGAGAGAGAGAGGGCAGAGAGAGAGAGATAAAGAAAGAGAGCGAGAGAGAGAGAGAGAGAGAGAGAGAGAGAAAGAGAGAGGCAGAGAGAGAGAGAGAGAGGGAGAGTTTTCGTAACTTTTCTTTTTCAGACCAAAGCCAGGGCCTATTACTGAAAAGGACCACAACACAGAAACAAAATCAAAAGCTGTTTTAACACCATCCCTAAAAGAAGGGAGACAGATACACACATTCACAAAGAAAGAAAAAGACGTACTGAAATACATACGTCATACAGAGCAGAACAACAGCCGTAGTTGACACAATAAACAATAACTGTAATTTTTTTTTTAAGTTTAAAAATGGTAACCAGAAAAATGTTTGAAAAAGAAAGAAAGAAAAGACGGACGGCTGGAGGATTGAGAGAGAGAGAGAGAGAGAGAGAGAGAGAGAGAGAGAGAGAGATTTCATTGACAATGACCTACATATAGCCTGCATGTCAAGGGGGTGTGTACATTAACATTTGCAGCGCCGAAAAATATATAGTGCAAAGAAAACAAAAGAAAGTGTAACTATTACGTAAATATCGATGCTAGGACTCGAAACTATGTAGTAGGAAAAAATTACGTACGTTTTTATTATTCAAAATGATATTCAAAATGGCTATGTAATTGTTAACAACATAACCGTTTACACAAGTGCCTCACTAAGGAAACATGAACGTCCATCTCACTATCATTCACAGTAGTGAAGAGAACGAAAATATTTTTTGAATAAGGTCATAATCAAACTACGTAAGATACTTGAAAAGGCAACCTCAAACATTAGTAATTGTTCCCGATCATTTATTTTTTATATTCCTTTGTACAGCTTATAATGATCAGGGGAAAAGTCTGAACTTTTCAACATCATTGCTATAAAAAATCATAACCTGTATATTTTGCTATCCTCTGACGATGATATGATGATATCTCTGTTGGCTAAGCATGTTGCAGAGGCATCTAATGTCAGGAAAATGAGAGAGAGAGAGAGAAAAAGAGAGAGGTATACGTTTAATTCAAACAAAATGACCTTGGTTTTTATTTTCGTCAAATTTCTTGATGCAAAGAAACTGTTAACAGACTTCAGCTGAGCTGTGAAAAGTCATTCTTTTTGTTACAACTGCATTATCTACATTATTCGGAATGTGATAGCAAATGTGAAATCTCTAAGAAGAAAAAAAGTAATGTCTAAGGGTTCTTCCTTCGTTTCGAACTCCTAAAGTTTAATTTACAAAAAGATCAGCAGTAATCGGTTTGTAACGCTTTTTTGAGAGAGAGAGAGAGGGTAGGTACAGAGAGAGAGAGAGAGACAGACAGACAACCAGCCAGACATATGTATACACGTGTGTGTGTGTGTGCGTTTGCGCTTAAGCGTGTATATACATATATATATAATTATAAACAAAGCTTGCTCTTATGTCTCAGATTATAGAAATAGGGGGTGATAAGCCTTCATATCCGCACTGGTAGATGATTCTGCCTAACTAACAGTATGTGCTTGAGTGGGTGAATGGGGAATAAATGAATGCTTCTTAAAATGAACCTTCAGCAAACTTATAGTCTCCAAAAGCGGGAGACCCATCTCCAATGGGGAGAAAGCTCACTAATATATAACTCGTGGTCAGATACCGGAATATATAACTCGTGGTCAGATACCGTTATAACTCGTGGTCAGATACCGGTATTTGTTATAACTCGTGGTCAGATACCGGTATTTGTTATAACTCGTGGTCAGATACCGGTATTTGGAAACCTGATTGTTTCATCCTCAGTGACCGCGGAAAGTGGTAATTTGACTCCTCTGCCTTTTCGGTTTTAAGAAGAATGCTATACCAGAAAAAGGCTGGTGTGCA
>JADBJO010000989.1:170351-175351 GCA_016801955.1 Conus betulinus | reverse complement strand
CGATAGGACTGAGCTGTGCTGAGGCCACCTGCAGTTTCTACTCAATCCATCCAGCAGATGGGAGAAATAATGAAAAACATTAAAGGGAACGAAAAAAAAAAAACACTTTGAAAAAAGCGAAGAGGACAAATAGGAACTGCAGCTTTTGTCCGCTATGGACAGTGTTTATATTTTCACCATCTGGTCGACAGATTTCCAAAACACAAAAAGCTGGCACATCGTTATCAAAGACGAAACACATCATGACAGACCTTCCAGTGCAAACCAGAATAGACCACAAAAAGAAAAAGACGAAGAAGAAGAAGAAGAAGAAGAGAAGAGAAAAAAAGAAAAAAGCAATAGGTGTCAGTACAGGCAGATAACCGAAGAAAAGACAAAGACAGCGGCAAAAAAGGGGGAAGCTACTAGTACAGAAGATTCAAAAGGAGGAGGAAATGTTTTAAATGAAAAAGATCTGGGCGTCCTCAGGGGCAGCAAACCCACCAAACCAAACAATACTGAATGAAGATATCTCCCATCCGCCTTTCCTTCCTTCCTTCCTTCATGTTCATCCAGTCCTCCATCTGGCTGATCCAACCCAACTCTTCAGTTCCACTGTACCAGTTTTCCAGATGGCATAAAGAAAAGACAATGCCAGCGTTAGAAAGGTCAGGAAAGTAAAAAGAAGAAAAAAAAAAAGGGACAAGGACAAAGAAATATTTTCTCCAGTCATTCCCTTTGAGGAGAGGGGGAGCAGTGGCGTAGAAAGGGGGGGGGGGGGGATATGAGGGGGGCGAGGGTTGGGGTGGTGCAGTTTGCAGTGTCGCATGGAGTCCTTGGTTGTGCAGTAAAACTACGTCAAGGGACCCGGTGAAGGGCAGAGAGGAAGAGTTCTGCATCTTGGTTACAGGCTTGTATCTTTAAACATGTAGGTACTGTATTGTGGTTTTTTTTTTAAATTCTGAAAGACAGCGAGCGGAAGAAAAAGAAGAGGGGGGGGGGGGGGGGGGGGGGAGAGGAGAAAAACGGATTTTCATCATCATCATAGGACAAGACAGCAACATGAGTTATGCAGTCAGTCATCTTTGCTATTTTGCTATTTTGCTTTTTTTTTCTCATACACACAAAATTGTTGTTTGTTCACTTTAAACCTGACGATCTGACTGGAAGGGGGTGTTTCAATTTTCACCTGCACTCCTGTCTTAGAAGTTGTTGGGGTCTGTCAGCACTTCACTGCCATGTCGTCATGTTCAACGATGGAACACATAAAAAGAGAGAAAAAAAAAAAAAAAAAAACAGCGGTGTCTCTTGCCGACCGTCCCCTAGTTTTCCAGAGGAGATGAAAGGTAAGGCCGACAATTTCATAAAGGTCACAGGAGAAGAAGGGCGAAAAACTGAACAGAGGCCAGAAGAAAGGAGCTAATGTTCTCCGATTATTCCCCTTGGAGGGCAATGTTCAGCGTGGCATGGGGTCGTTTGGTCGTGTAATGAGACCACCTAAAGGAGAGAGACCGAGGAGGTAACAGAACAGTCCGCCACCTTAACTGTGTGTGTTGTCGGCAACTCGGCGGCAGTGTAACCAGGCTTTCACAATTCTGCTGGGAAAGTGGGAGTAGGAAGAGAAGGGTAGAGACAGAGAAAAACTAAACAAAATACCAACCAGTAATGATAACAATAGTAATGGTAACAATAATTATGGTCATAAACAATGGATAAGATTTACGGAGAGTTGTGTTGTTGTTGGATTTTTGTTTGTTTGTTTGTTCTTGCAATTGCTATTTTGTTGAGTTTGCTGGTGGTGTGGTTTTTTTTTCCTGAATTATTGATTTTTTTTTTTTACCTGATAATGTTTCTTTGAAACGAGCGTGTCTATGTTTTCATTCTCGTGTCTCAGAATGTGATAGAATTGTCGGTATGTCACACCTACGTTTTCATGTAAAACGATGGAACACTCAGAAATAAACGAAAACGAAAACCAATGGTGTCTTTTGCGACAGTCGTCTCGGTTTTTTGTGTTTCTTTTGTTTTGTCTTGTTTTTTCCAATGAGATGATACGACAGATCGACAATTTTCAGAGCAAGGTGGGGGGGGGGGGGGGGGGGGGGGGGGGGGGGGGGGGGGGGGGGGGGGGGGGTCGGGGGGGGGGGGTCGGGGGGGGGGGGGGGGGGGGGGGGTTGAGACAAGAAGAAAGAAGCTGATGTTCTCCACTTATTTTTCCCTTGGAAGGCAATGTGTAGCGTGGCATGGGGTCGTTCGGTTTGTGTAATGAATCCACCTAAACGAAGCCCTGTGGAGGTAATAGTGGAGCCTGAATTTTTTGTCATCAAAAACTCTCAGCGGCTGTATATATAATGAGGCTTTCAGAATTCTGCTGACGATGGTGAGCGGAAGAACAAAAAGAGAAGAAAAGGAGATTACGCAGTTATAATGATGATAATATGACAACAGCAACAACACAAACAACAACAACAACAACAACGATAATGGTAATAAACAACGGATAAGACTGACTTGCTCTACAGAGGATTTTTTGTTTGTTTGTTTGTTTGCAATTGCTATTTCGTTCTGTTTGACAGAGAGAGAGAGAGAGAGAGAGAGAGAGAGAGAGAGTGTGTGTGTGTGTGTGTGTGTGTATGTACATGTGCTTGCGTGCGTGAATACACGTGTGTGTGTGTGTGTGTGTGTGTGCGTGTGTGTGTGTGTGTGTGTGTGTGTGTGTGTGTGTGTGTGTGTGTGTGTGTGTGTACATTAATGATTTTTTGTTTGCTTGATAAACTTTTTCAAAGGAAAGTGTATGAATTTTCATGCTCGTGTCTCTGACCCTGATGACACTGTGAACACTTTACTGCTATGTTGTCATGTAAATGACGGAACACATGAAAACAAATGGGCATCTCTTGCACTTTGTCCTGCATCTCTAGAATGGTATGAAAGGAAAGATATCCAATTTCACTGAAATCAGGATCACGAAAAGAAAGACAAAGAAATACGAGTTGAAAAAAAAAAAACGCTAATCTTCTCTAGTTCATCCGCCCTTGGAAGGCAAGGCGCAGCGTGGCATGGGGCCGTCTGGCTGTGTCACGAGTCCACCTCAAGGTGGACCCAGTCTGAGTACTACTGCAGTTCTCCATCGTGATTAGTTGTCCTCCAAAATCTAACGGCTGCATAACGAGGCTTGTGGGGTTCTGCTGTGGATTGCAAGCAGAAAAAGAAAGGGACGGCTACTACCACTACGACGACGACGATGACGACGACGACGATGACGACGACGACGGCGACGACGACGACGACGAAGAAGAAGAAGAGAAGAAGAAGAAGAAGAGAAGAAGAAGAAGAAGAAGAAGAGAAGAAGAAGAAAGAAGAAGAAGAAGAAGAAGAAAAAAAAGAACAAGTACAATAACATTAACAATAAAAATGGATAAAGATTGGGACATAGTATAAGGAGGGTTTGTTTTTTTTTTTGCTTTTGTTTGTGTTGGCTGTTGCTGTTTTGTTGGATTTGAGGATGGGTTTTTGTTGCTGTTGTTGTTGTTGTTGATGTTGTAGCCGTTGCTTTATAAGTTATTGATTGATGTGTGCTTGTTTTGCTTGCTTTAAACCTGAAAACCTGATTGGAATCAAGTTATTATAGGTTGATACTGTCATCTCAGAACTCACCAGGACTGTCAATATCTTACTGCTATGTTGTCATGTAAAACGATGAAATGCACAAAAAATGGTCGTCTCCCACCGCTGTCTCCGTTCTAGTTTTCCGAATGAGATGAAAGGAAAACCTGACATTTCATTAAGGTCAGGAAAACAAGAGAAAAAGGGAGTCACAAAGAAGGAGAGAGAGAGAGAGAGAGAGAGACAGAGAGAGAGAGAGAGAGAGAGAGAGAGAGAGAGAGAGAGGAACATTAAACAAGAAAAAAGAGCTAATGTTCTCCACTTATCTCCCTTAGAGGACAATGTGCGACGCAGCTTGGGGTCGTTTGCTTGTGTAACGAGTGCACCTAGAGGACACTCAGTGGCGATAATATAGGAGTCCTCCATCTTGGCTATCTATTATCCATATAAAGAGGCTTTTAGTATTCCATTGAAGTTAGCGAGCGAAGAAATAAGGAGGACAGACAACAACAACAGCAGCAGCAGCAACAACAACAACAACAATAACGACGACAACAACGACAACAAATACAACAGCAAGAAAGGCGGCCAGATTTTGACTGTCTCAAGATCAGTTTGATTCTGTTTTTTTTCGTTTTGTTTGTTTTTTTGTTTTTCTTTTTCTTTGCTTTAGAGGAGGATGGAAGGGAACAGACAGATGGAGAGTGGAGGGGGTTATACTAGTATCTCTATTTCCTCTCAAGACTTCATGCAGACGACGTTACTGCCGTATGTATATCTCGTGTTGACAAACGACACAGCCCATAAAGCAACACTTTGTCTGTCGCCACCAATAAAGTTACATAATAAACCGTGATACAGGCTACACATCTTATCAACAGAGCCAATCTACCGTTGCCAAAAGGGGACCTGGTACACTTACTATCATTGTATGGAGAAAAAAAACACACGAGCCTGTCAAAGCTGCAGTTTGATGATGTGTGATGTCACTACATACGCAGAGGTCGTATGAGCAAGTCCAGGCATTCTGTCACGAGGAAGAACAAGCGCGGTGACTGAATCCCCCGTAGCGTTGGAGAGAGGACAACCCACAAACATGGCTAGGTAAACTGGGATCAGAACACAGTCACCACCTCACAGAACTAGCTGACTCAGGACCTGCGATGAACTGAGCAGCTAGTTAACTAGCAGTCCAAACAATCGTGGTCGGAAAGTGAAATGGTCAACAACAAGAAAAGTAAGCCGGTAAAAAATAAATCGGTAGGCCATTTAAGTTTCCTACATAAGTAGTAGTTAAGTAAAAACAAAAAAAAAAGTTACCTGAACGACTGATATGACCGACTGACTGTCTGATCATACTTACTGGAGAAAATAGATGTATCATCTGCCTTTTTCTCTTCTATCTTCATTCCCTT
>JADBJO010000989.1:152851-165351 GCA_016801955.1 Conus betulinus | reverse complement strand
ACACAGTTCACGAGACCAGCACACCGGGGCTTCAAGGGTCCCATTTCTGTCTTGTCCATTCTCCGTGGTGTAGGGTTTTTCCCTTCTGTTTCCTCCCTTCTTTATCTATGTGCTTCCCAGCCGACCACACAGAGCCTGACCAGGCCTGCTATCCCTCAGTAACAAGAGAAAATCTGCCCAGCTAGAAATGGACAACTGGATAGCCCTGTACACAGTGACAAGTATTCGTGGCATGATGATTAAAGCTGTTGGTATCCTCAGGACGCTAAACAAACCCAGGCACCAGGCTTTCAACTTAAGATGTTCGCTTCCGGTTTGCGAAAAGAAATGAAGAATGAAAAGAGAGAGAAAAAAAAATCACACAATCTGAACGCAAGAACCCAGTTCATGTAAAGGTGAGCTGGTCACACAGACTCAGCACTCTGGACAGTGTGTGTACTTTTCACCATACTTGGTCCTCGGATCACTTCAAAAAAAAAAAAAAAAAATGCGGGCGTGATATTAATTCTTTCAGCGATAAATGTGCACAGATTTGCCAGAACCGAAGAAGGATGAAATGGGTGGCCGCCGAAGCAGGGAGATAACGGACGACACCGAAGCAAAAAAAAAAAAAAAAAAAAAAAAAAAAGAAAAAGAAAGAAAGAAAGAAAGAAAAAAAGAAAGAAAGAAAAAGAAAAAGAGAACCAAAAAAAAGCCGAGTCAAAGAGAGAACGACAGAAAAGAGGAAACTACGTGCACAACATTTCTAAATGACGGTGGCTACAGCTTATACCCAAAGAGCTCACATCATCCTCTCCCCCATAGCTCTCTTTCTCTTTTAAATCTGAAAAAAAAAATTATAAAAACGACCCGAAAGCGTGAAGAACATGATCAGAAAAGAAAAAGGAAAAGAAAAACAACAACAAACAAAAAACCTGTCTCCTTTCTTTTAGTTTATTTTTTTCTTTTTCTTTTGATGTTCTAACCAGATTTGAAAGAGAACGAAGTCCCTGTGGGAATGCTCTCAGTCTGATCAGTTCAAGCCTTGTATAATGAAGTGACATAGAAGAAAAGAAAAGAGAAAAAAAATATTTTTTTTTGTTAAGGAAACTGTAAAAGAAAAGTGCATTCCTTATCCAATGTTTTGCAACGCGAGGGAGAGAGAGAGACAAAAAGAGAGACAAAGAGAGAGAGAGAGAGACAGAGTGAGAGAGACAGAGTGAGAGATAGACAGAGAGAGAGAGACAGAGAGAGAGAGACAGGCGTGCGTGTGTGTATGCGTGAGTGTGGGCGTGTGGGTGTGTGGGTGTGTGGGGGGGGGGGGGGGGGGGGGGTAATCAGACAACTTAGCACAGGCTTCAGATAGACCAGGTTTTGGCATTAAACTTGCAAAGAGCAAAATAATGGTATTTGGAAAGGTCGGTTGTCTAACAAGAAACGAAACGCCAGGAAATTTCTATTGGCAATGGTTACAAATACCTCGGGTTCATTTACTATTGAAGTGTCCTTTGACACTGCTTTAGAAAAACTGTTGCCCGACGTGTTAAAAGGAAAATCTCACGGAGATTATGAAGACAATGTGGGCTCTAGGTGATATGGACATGTCTGTATTTTTCAAATTATTTGATGTTCAAGGGAAACCCCCATGCTGCAGTATCTATATGAATTTTGAGGTTTGTGTGGGGCTGAAATAGTATATTTCACAGATCTGTTTGCTTGTGACCGTCTGTTAAACGTTAGTTCGAGGACCTCCAATGCTGTGATCTATGGGGAAACAGACAGGTACCCTATGTATGCAGATAGTACTGTTAGCTCTTTACGATACTGATTTCGTCTGAAAGGAAAAAAAAGACAGTTTTTCAGACTTCCTAAACAGGCATACGATTTGTCCTAAGCAAAATGCGTTCAGGCGACAGTGAGCCAAATTACTAGCACAACTGGACTGTAACCACAAAGCGCTTTGGTTGGGTTCTCGCAGGTGTGGAAGACGGGTGGGGTTGGAAACGGAAAGACATTTTTTAAATCTTCAATTTGTCTCTGTCTGCCTTTGTCTCTGTCCTCTCTCTCTCTCTCTCTCTCTCTCTCTCTCTCTCTCTGATCACGCTTTGACGTTTTCACATTACAAAGCATTGATGTACATGTAACTGTAAAAGTACATCCCCGACAAGTCTCAAACCTCTTACGTACATTTTCTTAAGATCTATGCATAAGCTCCGCAGACTGCCTAAATATGAGCACAAAAATGAAATAAAAATAAATAATAAATAAGAAGACAAAACAAGACGTAAACTAACTCTTATGTGTCCTTTTTGTAAATCAAAAATTGAAAATGAGCCCCATTTTTTTAAGGAGTGCATTATGTATAATGACTTAAGAGAGAAGTTTCTAAAAGGTCATGTTCACACTCCAATGCACAAGCTTCTTGAATCAGAAAACAGTGATCTAAGACACAATCTTTCTAGGTATGTTTTTCATGCAGGTAATAGAAGGCAGAAAATGATAGGGTAATTACATAATCTCTTTACATGGGTACATTTCAAACTTCAATGTCTATGGAAATTGTTAATTATCAAACAGTGCATGGTTTTGTTAATGGTGGTAATTGTTTTCATCTTCTTCTCCATATTTGATAAGTCCATGACTTGTTTATGTTTTTCATGTCCTGCACATGTATTGTGCTCAGTGCCGACTATTCCCCAGTCCCCGTGCCCCGTCCCCTGTATTGTGGCCCAAGGTTCTGAGTTCTGAGTTCTCTCTTCTCTCTCTCTCTCTCTCTCTCTCTCTCTCTCTCTCTCACCCATCCCCCTCTCTCTCTCCCTCTCCCTGTCTCTCTCTCTGTTTTTCAAACAGTAATTAAATAGACGTAAATGACAATGAATGATTTTAAGAAAGCAAGAGATAGAAGATAACTGAAAAAAAAAAAAAAAAAAAAAAAAGGACAGGGAGACATGGCAAACGAGAGACAGTGGGAGGGAGGATGGGAGGGAATGCAGGCAGAGAGAGAATGGAAATGAGAGAGAGAGAGACAGAGAGAGAGAGAGAAGAGAGAGAGAGAGAGAGGAAATGAAATTAAATTGTATTCAGGATAGGTCATAGCCCCTTCTGAAGAGGGATTACTCTCAAACATAGCGAGATGAGTATAACAACAACAATGAAAAAAATGCATGAAGTACATAGACTGTTATACTACTGCATGAAGTACAATTTACTGACTCAGATATATATATTCTACAATAACATCGGCGCATTAATACATCTATTAGCTAAACGCAACAGTCCGTCTCTTGAAAACTCGATACAATTGCACATTTTGCTCACAATAGTTTGAATTTTCTTCGTCATACAAAGAGTCACACAAAACTGACATGGGCTGGCATGAGATTTACATGGAATATATTCCTGCCGTAGGTCCCTGACAGCAGGCAGAAGAACAAAAAGTGTACTTCGTCATCGTTTGTCCTTTTCACAGAGTGGGCATATTAAACTGTTGTCAGAACCTACATCATACCGTTGACCATGCATTGCCATGTGTCTGACACACCAGATCTGAACTTCGTCATGTAATTTTTAATATCTCTGTTAACAGCAGATGAAAAAATATATCTCGCGATTATTGGATGATTTGAACGTTCTGCACCATGAGAACCTATCACTTTCCTGAACGTGTTTATGCCAGTTTCGCCATCGGCTATCAGCAAGTTTCTGACGAAATGCTTGCAAAAAATGCTTCACATTTTCCACACCCTGGTTCAGCCATACAAACCCAAAGCCATTTATAAATAACATCTTACGATCACTTGACGCCCATGTGGTTTTACCACGTGAATCTGAGCAAAATATCATTTTTATAAGCCTTCAAAGGTAACCTGTCATCAGTCATCCATAATATCTTTAGCCAGTATCGAACACATTGCACACGTGAATTTATGTAACTTGGATAACATCCGGTATCTCCATAAACTAAATTGTTAGGTTTTTAAATGGACACCTAAAAACGTTTTACAGCAAACGGATGAACATTTTCAATACGAATCGCGGCAGCATCCAGTCCCACAGTTCAGCACCACAGAGAGCAATGGGTTGCACCTGGATACCAAAAACTTTTAAACAATACTTTAAGCGTAGTATTTTAAAGTATTACAATCTTTGCAAAATCGAGAACAATGCATTTCTTGCCCCACTTGCCAGATCTTTACAAGCTACCACAGGGAAGAAAAATAAGTACCAAGATATTTGTAACATTCAACAATATTCGTTTGCTCCCCCTCAAAAGACCGTCTCTCTCTCTCTCTCTTGCTGCAAGGTAAACCACCTTATCTAAATACAACAATACTCATATTAACCTCAAGTTGGAGTCTAGATGCTGCATTACATGAATTGTTCAACTGGGTCTGAAGGCCAGTTGGGGTTTCCGACAATAAAGCTATGTCAATAACAAAATAAAGAATTCAACTATATCTGTAGACAATGTTGCACGTGTCTTCCCTTCTCTATTACATCTTGTGCCAGGTTGTTGATGCCTAGGGGAGACAATACAGGACTGCACGCCTTTGCTGGCTTCACACCTTTCCGCCTGCTGACCTGAGGCAGGTGTGAACCTTGATCCTGAATGACACCCGGCAGTCAATCACACTGACCTGTTGTGTCCCTGTGTCCCTCATCACAGCTCGGAGTTCACTATCATGCCCAGCCTATCCCACCCTACCCCCTTTTTTATGTTTGATTCCTTCACCATTATTCTGAGCCCGAAGAAATCTTGGTACACGTCTACTATCATCTCATTTCTGGTCCTTTCTGTACACCTACATGTACCTATTCTTCATTCAGGCAGAAACTCGGTGCACGTGCACTGTTGTTATTTTGATTCCAGTGTCCGCAAACAGACGGGCGGCTATCATCAAGTTCTAAAAGAGAAGCTGATGCTCTCACGTCTGTCAAAGGCTGGTGTGTGTGTGGTGTGTGTGTGTGTGTGTGTGTGTGTGTGTGTGTGTAACTCTCAGATTTAACCATTGCGACACCTTTCTTTTTAAATCCAGCACATCTCTCTCTTGGAATCCTCTCTCTCTCTCTCTCTCTCTCTCTCTCTCTCTCTCTCTCTCTCTCTTAGGGCTAGTAACCTCACATTCCTGCAGCCCTTTTCTCTCCCCGTGGTGTAAAATAAAGGATAATGAGTGTAATTTAAGACTGACAATGTGTTCTTTCTTCCAGCGACAGCAAAGTGCGATCGGATTTATCGTGATATCCTTCGAGCTGATGCAGAAATAGGCAACATGAACTTCGTTGGGTGAACTTCTGCCGAATTGATTTTTGCGAAGTTAAGGGGAGGGGGGTGGGAATGGGAGGAGCGAACTTGCCACTACTCTCTCCCTCCCCTCCCTCCCTCCCTCACACACACACACACTGCGCGCGCGCGCGCGCGCGCACGCACGCACACGCATACATACACACACGCTGAAAGGATCATATGGTCGTTTCGTAGGTCGTTATAAATTGGGCAGAAAAAACAAAACATGGGTTTCAAACTATTCAGAGGCTAGACAAAACGGACATTGTTACATGTCGATATTTTCTGATTTGTAGCTATATCTATTACAATTCAGATCTGTTATTCCCAAGCAAAATTTAGTGTACATGTTTTTATATAAATGTGAGTTGATAACATCAAGATGTTGTTCACGCTCTAATGTGCTTTTAAAAATACAAAACAAAATCGTAACGGCTGCTGTCAGAGAGTTTAGAAGACCAGTTTCTTTAGCGCAGTCAGTCAGTTGTTGGTGATATTCCTCAGAAAAGATTCTCTCTGTCTCCGACATCCTATGAATACCATACATGTCCAAAACCACTTACACACTACATTCTTCTGACTTTAATGGCCCACGTTTCATTTCATCTTTCGTCCATTTTGGTAAGCCATGGTTGAAAATCTGGTTTCAGGTTATGCACAAAGTCTGAGCCAATAAGAAACACACAAAGAGTAAATCAACCAAGTTCACCACACACCATTTGATTTGGTGTAGGGACAGCTACATGCAAAAAGCAGATAAATGCACTTTTTCTAGTTCTTGTATGTCATCAGTTCCCCAAATTTCCGACGCACAGAGTCCAAAGAGTGATTTATCTAACCTCAGTACAATTTCGTGGTCGTATGAAACGTCAACCCGCGACACAATTTCCCATAGTCACCGTGTATTTAAGTGATATTACCACCGCTACTCCTCCCACAACGATAGAGCTCTTCAGCACGAGAGGAAAAACATGAAAAAGCTGACCAGCAATCTGAAGGGGAAAACGAACAGTTTGGATAATTTTCAAACAAGCACACAGAGTCAAACTTACTGACATAATGAAAGAAATCTAGATCGGGAAATCTCTTCCAAAAACCTTCAGTCTTCCAAGGCAGAAAAGAAAGGGAACTACTTACAGTGCGTGGTACTGTCCTGAAACCTGGGGCTTGGCCGACACATCATGCTTGCTTCGGTTTTTTGTCGAAACAGCGTTGTTGAGCGAGCTGGGTGGGCACCTTCGTTTAAGGGGTCGGGGTAGCTTGATGACGACCCGCTAGTGCCGCACTGTAGTAGTAGTAGTAGTAGTAGTAGTAGTAGTAGTAGTAGTAGTAGTAGTTCTTTCATTTTACATCTTTCACAGAATTATGTAATATTAGACGATGGTCACACTGTTGCCACGACCTTCTTCCACAGTTACGATTTCCGTCTGACCCTCCTCTAAGGGCTTCGTTGTGGTGGGAGTGAGTTTGTCAGTTCTGCCGTTGCCAGAACGTTGCTGCAGAGGGCCGGCGACTACCAACTTGTTACCCTTGTAATAAGCATGTAACCCCTTCTCACGTTGCTTTCTGATATGCTCTGACTGTCTTGTTAAGTCGTCTGCAACCTGATTTCCTTTCTGCTTCAACGCTGTACGTCCCATAGTGAAGACGTTCACTTGATCTCGCCAACGCATGAATTTGACATCATTGGACGGGGCTTGGGGTTAGGACGACAGCTGGCTGCAATTGATTAAAAGTTTAGTTTTTGACCCACTCAGTTCGCACGCACGATGTCATCCACCGACCGTGGTATTCCTGGCACAGTATCCTTCAAAAGAGTTCACCACTTTGGGAGGCACGAGACTCTAACGTCTCGCCAGGAGTTTCTACAAGACCGGACAGACGGAGGTTGTCCCGGCGAGAAAAGGCATCTAACTTATCCAGTTCTTTCTTCATACCGTTTCCATAAGTCCATCAGATCCTCCTGCAGATCTTCAACAGTCTCTGCCGTATCCTCCTGTTTCTCTGCCAGCTGCTCGCAGGTTTTCTCCAGACTGGCGGTGCGGTCCTTGAGGTCTGCAATGTCGCAGGCAATGGCCTGTACCGACGGCAACACTCAGTTCATCTCAGCACAGAGAGTGCCAAGTGACGACAGTATTTGGGATGTAGCCTGTGTCTGCTGATTAAGGAGTTGCTGGGTGTCAGTCTTCACATTGAGAGGAAGGGGACAACATGGTCGTCGTAGCTGTGTGCCAACACTTGGTTGAAATGCAGGCACACACAGTAACGGTCGCCAACACGACGTGCAGTTCAAGCGCACGTCTTTCCTTCACGTCACCTTAGCAGTCATCAATGGTGAAGAAAAATAAAGTACTGGTAAAATGGAGAAAATTGAGTCTTTCAGAGACAACATTTATATAATTCGATTCACCAAAGATTCACCAACACGATGATAATAATTCTAAAATATTCTAATCTGTGCTGTCACAAATAATTAGAAATTTTGAATCACTGCTCCTCAAAAGTGGTGTTGTCAGCTTTGTGAGCTTAAACTCACTCCCTGTTATTTCAGAGAGAGAGAGAGAGAGAGAGAGAGAGAGAGAATGTGTGTGCGTGTGTGTGTATGTTTATAAGTGTGTGTGTGTGTGTGTGTGTGTGTGTGTGTGTGTGTGTGTTGTGGCGGGGGGGGGGGGTGGGCGTGCGCAAACGCAAGCGCGCGAGCTATTTCTACACATTTTACGCGCTGCTCCCCAAATAGAGACTGGATTCATGCAGAATTCGTGCCATGGCTTGATTCATGCTTCACTAAAATCCCTACTCTCCTGCTATCCACGAGAGCTATGTGCACACGTTGTTCGCATAATGACCCAGTTTCCAGTGTCTTGTTGAAGTCGTTGTCTGAGGACATGATGCGGGTAGCTTTGTTCTTAATGAGTAATTAGCGAAACCAGCACTTCGTTTGTGTTGCGTTCTAATTCCTAAGTTTGAAGGCTCTACGATGTCTTTTACTCAACGATGCCTGGATGCACGTGCATCACGATGTATGTCTATGTCATGTCCACAGGTATTACGCCATCCTGCACCCAATGAGAGCCCGGTACACGTGCACTGTGAAGCTGGCCCGTCGCACTGTGCTGGTGATTTGGGCTTTGAGTCTCGTCATGGCTGTACCCATTTTGGTGGGACAGGTAGGGATGCACTTTGTCTGTTTGTCTGCATTCCGACACCTGTGTGTGTGTGTGTGTGTGTGTGTGTGTGTGTGTGTGTGTGTGTGTGTGTGTGTGTGTGTGCTCGCGCGCGCGTGTGCGTGCGTGCGTGCGTGTTTGCGTCCGTGCGCGCGTGTGTGTGTGTGTTGTGTGTGTGTGTGTGTGTGTGTGTGTGTGTGTGTGTGTGTGTGTGTGTGTGTGTGTGTGTGTGTGTGTGTGTGTGTGTGTGTGTGTGTGTGTGTGTGTGTGTGTGTGTGTGTGTGTGTGTGCGTGCGCGCGCGCGCGCGTGTGTATGTCAATCTGTCTGTTCGTCTGCCCGTGTGCATGTATGTTCATCCCGCCCACGCATTCCACCTCACTTCCAAGTACTTCCCTGTCGATCGTTCATAAGATGGGTTGTTTGGTCTGCAAGGCGTCAGCTGCCGTTGCTCATAGCTAGCCCCCAAACAGCGGAGCTGCTCAGGTATCATAAAACGAAACATCCCCTCGCCCTCCCCCATAAACACAAACCTTCTAACCTCTAAATTCACTAGCGGGCCCCACCTTCAAGAAAGCACGGACAGTAAAGACCAAGGACTAAACTGAAACAGAGCAGACAAATGACGCTGTTCAAGATCAGGCTCCGGAAAAGAAAACCCTTTCTACAAAGACGACAAAGAAACAAAGGAGAAGGGTATTTTGGAGAACGCAGACCGTATCAGCATCAAACAGATCCTGCAGCCGCCTTCAGATCCAGACCGCAGCACAGATCCGCACGAAACTTTAATGGATCCTTGGGCCAGAATCCATCTTTTTGCCACGTTTTGTCAAAATCGGTGTCGTAGCTTTTGTTTGTAAGCTTGTTAAACAAATCCTGCATCCGACCTTTAATCCACATCCGTGCAATGGATCCGCGCCACACTTTCATCGCTTCGTCTCTGTCTGGGCCACATTCAGTTTTGTTCTCTTAACTTTTGATAAACAAGAAAAAAAAAAAAAAACCTGTAGATTTGGCGTAAGCTTGCCCACAGGCAGACAAACCGTCAGACAATGGTGGAAATATAACCTCCTTTGCTTAAGAGTCACACATGGACACAAGACACCGGACCTTAGCGATGGACTAAATCGATGAGGAAATTGTGCAGTTGTTGGTTATTTAGTAGTTTGCCGTGAGACTGGTTGTGAACCGTGAGGCCTTCCCCAGTCCATCAGATGACATCTTATTGTGTGGCTCCTGTAGAAAAGTACTGTCTTCTTCTTCTTCTTCTTCTTCTTCTTCTTCTTTCTTCTTTCTTCTTTCTTTCTTTCTTTCTTTCTTTCTGTCTTCTGCTGTTGTCCTTGTTTCTTTTGTTCTTCTTGTCCTTCTCCTGCTCCTCCTCCTCTTATACTCCTCCTTCTCCACCTTCTTCTTCTTTCTTAGTAATAGTAGTAGTAGTAGTAGTAGTAGTGATGGTGGTAGTGGTGGTGGTGGGGTGGTGGTGGTGGTGTTGGTGGTATTCTTCTTCTTCTTCTTTCTTCTTCTTCTTCTTCTTCGGCTTCCTCTTCTTCTTCTCCTTCTTGCTGTCGTCGTCGCTGTCGTCTTTGTTGTTGCTGTTGTTGATGTTGATGTTGATGTTAGTATTGGAGTGGGTTTTTTTTTTTCTTTTCTTTTCTTTCTTCCTTTATTTCTTTTTTTTTATCTTCATCATCATCATCATTATTATTATCATTATTGATATTATTATTATTATTATTGTTGCTCTGTTGCTGCTATTTCAATGTGTGCGGTGGGATTACAATTCTAATAAAGTGTGAGTTGTTTTTACGTGGCCAACATTCCCACAATGCACACAGCTTTGAGCGCTGAGGGGAAGCAGTGCATTTCTAATCCTCCTTCCTACGGCTAAGCATGCCACAATCGTCAACGACAAAGACGCAGAGTCAAAGAGGAGAGAAGAAGAGGAGATAAAAACGGGTGAAAATGGGGAAGGGAAGTGTCAAAGGGAGGCGATCTGTAAGAAAAAAAAGCGAAAAGGAAGCGTTCATGATCATGTGTGTTGAAATGGAACGGGGATTCTGTATTATTCCTTTAAAAAAAAATCAGCTGACTAGCTGGTGACTAGGGCAGTGGATGAATGAATGAATAAATCAAGTAAATGACCAATCAACCAGTCGGACAGTTAATGGATCAGTCACTTGGTAGATGAACAAATAGATGAGTGGCTAGTTGACTGACTCATGGTTTGACTTAATAAGGAAGGTAGACAGGAGGGAAGGAAGTAGGGAAGGAACGGAGGAAGAAGGAAAGAGAGTGCTGATATAGCCCCCCTTCCCCCACTTCTGCTAAAAACACAAAATTGGAAGGAGAAGAAGAAAAATTCAATGTCTCCGCTTTAATGCTTGTAGATTTAGATTCAGCGAAAACGGGAAATAAAAACACACACACACACGCACGCACGCACGCACGCACGCACACACACACACACACACACACACACACACACACACACACAAAATCAAGAAAGAAAAAAGAGAGAACACACAAAGAAAGAACGGAACCTCTGAAGAGAAGGCGGAAAGCAATGGAAAACCGAATACTCTAGCTACGAACGCAAAGAGCATGAGTTCACACAGATAGGGAGACTAAAACAGACCACAGTATTAGTGAAAACAAAACCGAAGTCCAAAGAAACAGAGAAAACGAGAGAAAGGTAACACTTATCTAATACGCACCAATCATCGGAAAAGTGAATTTTCGACAGATATGTCTTATTGCGGACGTCACACAGATAACTCACATTAAATGTGTACACAACACACCTTCACAGAAAGAATGCGATTCATTCTCATATTGCTACCTAGAATTAGACCTGGTCTCCCAACAAAAGAAAATGCACTACTCACTCGTAGCTTTCATTCTATTTTGATTATATCTTCGGATCAACAAGGCATTACAAGAATAAGGAAACAGAGAGAAAATGAATATAAGTATGCAGACAACACGATTTCACTGTAAGAACATAATACATTATCATTCTGATCACATTGTTAGAACCAATAAGGTGTCATAGCAATAAAGAAATGGAGAAAATTGAAATAAATATGCTCACAACACAACTTCACAGTAAGATTTGATACTTTACCATTCTGATCATATTTTCTGAATCAATAAGGTGTTACAAGAACAGAGACCATGTAGAAAAAATGAACGCTTTCGTTTCCAGAACAGAAAATGAAGACGAGACAGAAAATTAATAAATCGATTTTTAAAGCAGAGAAGCATCATCCAAGACTCTGGTTCTCACAATCAGAATCAATGTCGAGATTGTTGTTGCTGGATAAGAAAAAAAAAAAAAAAAAAAAGGGGGGGGGGGGGGGGGGGGGGACGAAAGAGTGGAGAGGATATCGTTCAATTCTTTCGTAACTCACGTGTCATGAAGGAAGCATTAAGAGGGAGAGAGGAGAGATAAACAACACATTCAGTCCCTCTCTATTCTTCAGTGTAACGAAATGTGCCTCTCTCTCTCTCTCTCTCTCTCTCTCTCTCTCTCTCTCTCTCTCTCTCTCTCTCTCTCTTCGATCCACCCCTTCGCAAAACAGTGGAGAGAGGACAGCGCGAAAACACGGAACCCCAATCCAGATGAATCGTCACGTGCTTCGTCTTCACGTCAAGCCAGCTTACGACTTCCAAGCACTGTCGTGTGTTTATCAAAACGACGACAGAGATGATGCGGGACGAACACCCACACTGGGAAATTGGGTCCATTGGCGCGCGACAAAGAGAAACGTCTTCAGACAGCACTTTGTCTTCCTTTGTCGGGGGTTGTTATTGTTGGGTCTGCGTTGGTCTCGGCCTCTGCCAGTGTATTACTGTGGATTTTCTCTTTCTCACGTGATGTCTGTCTGCTTCCTGCCCTTCGTTGCTTCTTTCTTTTTCATCCCCTCTCTCCATCTCTCCATCCCTCGTTCCCTCTTCCCCCCCCCCCCTCTCTCTCTCTCTCCTGCTTTCTCATTCTGTCTCTGTCTGTCTGTCTGTCTGTCTGTCTGTCTCTGTCTCTCTCTCTCTCTCTCTCTCTCTCTCTCTCTCTCTCTCT
>JADBJO010000989.1:120351-132851 GCA_016801955.1 Conus betulinus | reverse complement strand
ATCGGAGTGTCTGAGCAGTAATCTGAAATCAATGGTTCATGGTTTTTTGCTGTTCTTCTGGCTGATGGTCTGTCTTAACAACTGTCTGAACGCCATGATCTGTCTTATTGCTGTTAGTCTGGGCCAGGCCTATCTTAATAATAGTCGGAAATCCATACTTTTTTTTTTTTTTTTTTTTTTTGGGGGGGGGGGGGGGGGGGGCAGTCAGTCACCCAGCCATATCCTATCTAAACAGCAGTCTGAACTCCATATTGTGAGTTTGTTGTTTTCTTTTTTTTTTTTTAGTTTTTTATGCCCAATACCGCATTCGTACAGTGGGCCCATCTCTGCGGTCCTTAGTGCATGGCTCACTGTAGATCTGGCTGACTGTCTTCTAACCAGTAATCTGAATGCCATGGTTCATGATGTGTTGTTGCAGTTCTTCTAGCGAATGCCCTCTCTTAACAGTTGCCTGAACACCATAGTTTATGAAACAAATTTTGAAAGGTATTTGAAATAACTCCATCAGTTAGCATGGACAAACAAATCATAACACATAGCACGACGCGTTTCGACCTATTAGTCTCCTCCTTCAGGCAAGATCAACAACCTACGAGTCGTGTTTTGTCTCATAATTCGTTTGTCCAGTGCTAACTGGCGGTGTTATTTCAGATACCTTTCAACATTTGTGTCGATGTCACCCTGCACTGACTTCTCTGTGCAACTGACCATAACGCATGGCTTGTTGCAGTCACTCCGGCCAAAAGCCTTATTCACCAGTTGTCTGAAGGCCACATTCCACGTCTTGTTGCAGGTCTTCTGGCTCATGGCCTATCTCAACAGCAGTCTCAACCCCATAGTGTACGGGTTCATGTCCAAAAATTTCCGGGACTCGTTCCGCAACACTGTGTGGAGGTGCATGCTGAGGAGACCCCCCTTTAAAGACTCCGGGGCGCACATTTACTGGAGGTGCTCTTTTCAGGTGAGTCCTTCTTGAAGCTTTCTTTTTTGTTTTTAATTTGGTGGGAGTATGGAGAGGAGGGTAGGGGTGGGGGATTAGTAGGTGGACGAATGGTCTGGGATGAAACGGGAGCATTACTCTCTCTCTCTCTCTCTCTCTCTCTCTCTCTCTCTCTCTCTCTCTCTCTCTCTCTCTCTCTCAAAAATCACTAGTTTGTGAACAGGCGTTTATCTGAACAACGAACTGTGTGAGTCACACACACACACACACACACACACACACACACACACACACACACACACACACACACACACTCACGCGCGCGCGTTCGATTTGTATGTGCGTGCGTGCGTGTATGTTTGTGTGTGTGCGTGTGTGAGGGAGAGAGAGAGAAAAAGAGAGAGACAGAGACAGAGAGCCAGACACACATAGAGAGACAGGCAGAGGCAGAGATAGAGACAGAGAAAGACACACAGAGACAGAGAGAAAGTACACGAGCATCTGTGTGTGTTTCTTGTTGCGGTGTCACTGCGGTGCACTTTAAGCGCTCCCATCGATTCCCCATCCCCGTTCTCTTTATCTCCCCACATACATCCCTCCCCTAAAAAGCCTTCTCTTAGCCGAAGATTACAGCAACACTGTGCCCGCCCCCTACCCGCCTCAGCCTCTTCATGCGCGTGACAATTGCGTGCACCCACGATGATGAAGAAGTGTTTCCACAGGCTATGAGAGCCTGGAGACAATGACAACTAAGCCTCCCACCCACCCCACCCCCACCCCACCCCCACCTCCAACAAATTACAGACAATCCCCTGTGAAACACAGTGTAAGCGCTCGGCCATTTCGCCGCTGTTGGGTCTGGAACTGCAGCCGGGGTCAACTTTTCTTTAACTTTCAGCAGAGTGGTGAGTCACGTGTTTGTTGAAAGACCACATCCCAGCAAAGACAATGCGGCGGACGGAGACGTAATCCCATTCCACAGGTTTTGGATTCTCAACTCCACGCTACTCATCTATAATCACACATGAGTCGACTTCAACGCGGTGACAGACCTGATAGGGCCCTTTGCGCTCGGCTGGGCTATAAGCAATATTGTCTCTCTCTCCCTGTCTAAAATCATGCCCCGAGACCTGTTGGAACTTGTTTGATGAGATTCGATTCGAATCGTCGATCACTTGCTGCTAAAATTAATAATTTGTAAGAAAATTTGTACAGACGTTTAAATTCTAAAAATCACCGAAGTTTTTCTTAAATGTGATGGCGAACGCTCTTTGATTCATATCGCATGTCATGTCGCAATGGCGACTGTATGGGCAGGCCTACTCGAGCTACTGCTGCGTAGAGTAGCAGGGTTCTGACAATAATCCACGTGGAAGAATACTCCCCCTCCCCTCCACCTCCCCCTCCCCCCCCCCCCCCCCCTTCAGTTGATATTGAACAGCCTCCACAGTTGTGTTGTGTGTGCCTACAGTCATACATGGGCGTGCTCGTTTCAGAGACACGCACTGTTGGCTGCCTGTGGATGATGATAGCGGGTCGCGGACAGTGCTGAAGAATCTGCAGTTATCTCCCGTGGTTTCCGATGTCCGCTGACAGTTCCTAATAAGCGCACGTTCACAACGCTGTTTCTTGAGTTCAGCGAGGGCGTGGCGACATGTGTGGCTGATGTTAATGTGATTGGGAAGTATAGGAGTGTAAGATGTCACTTGTGACAACAGAGTGGCCGCAAAGGCTTCCATGGCTGAGTCCCGGTTCTTGGGTGGTCCACACGATGCAGTGGAGTATTAGGTCTGGACTGCCGTGTGTGTGTGTGTGTGTGTGTGTGTGTGTGTGTGTGTGTGTGTGTGTGTGTGTGTGTGATGTCTTAACTGTGTTCTGTCACCTAGAGTCACCGAGCTTTCACCGAGAGGCTTGATTACGGTTAAAATGAGATCATCTCTCTCTCTCTCTCTCTCTCTCTCTCTCTCTCTCTCTCTCTCTCTCTCTCTCTCTCTCTCTCTCTCTCTCTTACATAATCTTTGGAACGAAATGTGCACAGGAAGTAAGATGACCCCCCTCACTTACACACACACACACACACACACACACACACACACACACACACACACACACACACATATATATATATATATATTATATATATACATAATTGTGTTGCTAACCAACAATAATTTTTAAAAAGTGCTCAACGGGTTGGGAGCGGCATCTGTCACTTACATTTTAATCAAAGTTTTAGCGCACTGCATCAGCACATAAGACGTCGGAAGACCAAGGCCAGGATTTAAACCACAGTGCCAAGGACATCCACGCTGTTGGTTCGGATGAGGAATTTGCACAGGCCCTCGATGCCAGGCGCCTGAAACTCAACCTGCCACGAGCAAACGAGACTGAAGATTGGGAGAAACTGGATGCAAAAATCGTCCAAAGACTCGATGCACTGATAGGGAAAAGCACCCTGGAACACAAACTAGCCACATATGGGGACATTGTGTATGCCACATGTAGAGACGCCTATGGAGCAAAAAAACCCAAAGAGAAAACACACCTCCAAAGAAATCCAGACGCCAAGAAGAGATGGACAAGATCAGGGTCCAAAAGAAAAACCTCAAGAAGCAAATGAAGACTGCTCTGCCAGCTGAAAAACAAGGCTTGGAAAAACTCTGGGAAGACCTGAAAGCAAAACACAGCGCCCTCAGCAAAGCGGAATCTGCAAGAAGAGGAAAAGCAAAAAGAAGAAGACACAAGAGCGTTTCTTCAGAGACCCCTTCCAGTTTGCCAGACTCTATTCGAGCAGCCAAAATCTGGGACCCTAAATGTGGACAAAGGAGTTCTTGAGCAGCATCTGAGAAAAAACATACTCTGACTCACAGAGCAAAGCACCACTCGACATTCAAGGTCTGGTGTGGCCAACCAACCCTGAGGAACAGTTCAATGACAAGCCTCCAACGTTGGGAAATCAAGAAGGTGTGTCGACAAAGCCAGATCCAAATCATCACCAGGGCCAAACGGAATACCTTACCAGCTGTACAAGAAATGTCCCAAGGTGCTGGAGTGGCTCCACAGGCTGCTGCGATCAGCTTGGAGAAATCAGAAGATCAGCGGCCAGTGGATGACGGCAGATGGTGTGTACATCCCCAAAGAGTAAAACTCAAGTGACATCAGCCAGTTCAGGCCAATATCACTACTGAATGTCGAAGGGAAAATCTTCTTCTCTGTCATGGCAGCAAGGCTGGCCAAGTACCTCATGGAAAACAAGTACTTGGATGTGTCAATCCAGAAAGGTGGCATTCCAGGCGTGGCTGGCTGTGTAGAACACGCCACAATGATCTGGGACGCAATCCAAAGAGCAAAAACAAAAAGAGAGACCTGGACGTAGTGTGGCTCGACCTGGCAAACGCATATATGGATCTGTACCCCATGAGATGATACAGTTGGCTCTTAAGATGTACCATGTGCCAAGAACATCCGCGACATGCTCAAGAAGTACTTCAATGGCTTCTCAATGCGGTTCTCTACCAAGGAGTACACAACAGATTGGATCAACTTGGAAGTGGGCATTGCAATGGGCTGTGCCATTTCCCCAATACTGTTCGTGTTGGCAATGGAAGTCATCTTGAAAGCAGCAACAACAACGCAAGACAAACAGACCTTGGCGATGGATACAAGATGCCCCCCTCAAGGCCTCATGGATGACACTACAGTGATTTCATCCAGAGAAGACGAGACACGTCACGTGCTGGAGAGGCTGGACGACATAGTTGCCTCATCCAGAATGAAGTTCAAGCCAAAGAAATCACGGAGTCTCTCACTGAGAGAAAGGAGGAAAAGTGGCCGAATCTGTGGTCTTCAGTGTTGCCAACCAGACCATTCCAACAGTAACAGAAGAGCCAGTCAAGAGCCTTGGAAGATGGTATGATGATACGCTGAAAGACACACGAAGAGCAAAAGAAACCAACAGATGTCGGAAGAAGGCTTGGAGACCATTGACCAGTGCGGGCTCCCCTGGCAAATACAAGGTCTGGTGTCTGCAGTTCATGCTGATACCAAAGCTCCTATGGCCTCTGATGATATACGAAATCTGCACCAGCATAGTGGAGGCAATGGAATCCAAAATCAACAAGTTCACAAGGAAATGGCTTGGTGTCCCACCCTGTCTGACTGACATAGCGCTATACTGTCGCCAAGCAAAGCTGAAACTACCACTGAAATCCATCCTGGAGGAATATAAAGCAGGGAAGATCAGACTTCAAAGCATGCTGGAGGACTCAGGAGACAAGGTGGTTGAAGCAATCAAGCCCCAGCTGAAGACAGGCAGAAAATGGAAAGTTCAAGAGGCGATGGATTCTGCAAAAGAAAGTCTCAAGATCAGAGAAATACACAGGACACACACAGACCAACAGACAAGGACTGGGGGTGACCAAAACTGAATGGTGGTCAAAGGCCAAAAAAAACCCAAAAGAGACATTATGATTCAGGAGATGAGAAAGAAAAGAAGACCCAAAAAAGACTCCAAAAAGCAGTCCAGCAGAGCCAGCAAGGGCAATGGACAACGTGGGAGAAATGCACTCCAAAGACGTCTCACTTGGAATGACATTTGGCACATGGCCCCTCTCTCAGGATCAGCTTCATTCTCAGATCTGCATATGACCTTCTGCCTTCAAATGCAAACCTGGTGAAGTGGGGAAAACAGACGATCCTTCATGCCCCCTTTGCCATGAAAAACAAACAGTGGAGCATGTCCTAAGCTCATGTAAAGTAGCCCTGGCTCAAGGAAGGTACACATGGAGGCACAACCAAGTGCTCAAAGAGATTGTACAAGTAGTCTGGGCTAGTACCACACCACAAAAGGGAAAATCAGGACTCCAAAAGCACCCGCAACATTCTTCACGGCAGGAGGCAGCGAATCATGGCCAAGAACAACAGTGCCACTCGGAACATGCAGGCAGAGTCTGCTGGACGGGGCAGATGACTGGGAGTGCACAGCAGACCTCCCAGAATGGAATAGTCACCCAGAGATTATCAGCAAGAGTGGCATGAGACCAGACATAGTATTACACTCTCTCAGTCAACCAAGCAGCTGATCATGATCGAGCTCACGGTGCCATATGAGAACAGAATGGAGGCAGCTCAGATCTACAAGACTGAAAAAGTATGCTGATCTGGCAAACAGCCTGAGGAGAGAAGGCTATCAGGTCAAAGTCCTCACTGCAGAAATTGGAGCTAGGGGTTTGTGGGAACGTCTGCATACAGCCTCATGAAACAGCTCTCAGTTGCAGGGAGGGAAAAACCAAAGCCCTGAAAGCAATGGCAGAAGCGGCAGAGAGGTGTTCAAGTTGGATCTGGTCAAGGAGGAACAAAAGTGAACTTCATAAGGCTTAACTTTCCTACAAATATCAGGTGTCCCTGTGGCTCAGTGTTAGTGGCTCATCCCAAGATGGGAAAAAAAAAAGGGGCAGCAGAGGGACATCCGGAGTCATGAACCGGGTGTGGCCCAAACCCCCCTAGAGTGTCAGGAGATAAGGGCCGAAACACTCGTTTGAAGGGGGCTTCTCTTCTGAGGACTCTCTGCTGCCACGCTCTCCACGAGTTTCTTTCTACATATATATATATATATATATATATATATATATGTGTGTGTGTGTGTGTGTGTGTGTGTTTGTGCGCACGCGCGCGCGGTTGAGCACGTGCGTGTGTTTGTACGTGCGTGCGTGTGTGTGTATGTGTGTGTGTGCGTGTGTGTGTGTGTGTGTGTGTGTTCTAAAGGTGATTATTTAAAACTAAGCTTCAAGATCTACAACAACAATAATCACGGTAATGAAGGCTATTGACGAGCACACGTTGACAGCCAAAATAAAGTCCACCGGATGTGTCGGGAAACAACTGGTTTGCACTGCATACCTAAGGACCCCTAACCCAGTTGTCTTTCCATCAATATTGACCCCTAGCCTGTCTCTCACCAGGAACAAAGGATGCACAACTCCCATCCGATACTCAGTTACTGTTCAATCAGTCACAGACAGATACAGCGTTTGCATGTTGTGTGATTTATAGTGCACGGGGGGCGAGATCGCTAATTACCTCCTGTGTCCGTCCGGGCCCCAGTTTCTGGCTATTTTTCGATGTTGCAAAGCACGTAGTTGTCAAGCTGGGTGTTAATCCGCCAACGCTCCCCCCAACCCCCAAAATAGCAACTACCGCTTAATCTCTGTCTCTCTCTCTCTCTCCTGTATTGATTTTTTCAAACCATTATCGTGTCCAGATCGTTACAGCCAGCACAGCATTTAACCATAATCTCACAAGGGAAAAGGGCATGGAATAGGTTTTATGTAACCATACTGCTCCGGCACTCCCCCCCCCCCCCCCACCACCCACCCCACCCCCTCCTCTTTGATCCTCCCCTTACCCCCCTTGACAGACACTTGCACGCACCTCTCTCTCTCTCTCTCTCTCTCTCTCTCTCTCTCTCTCTCTCTCTCCCTGTGTGTGTGTGTGTGAGTGTGTGCGCGCGCTTGTGTGTGTGTGTGTATGCGTGTGCGTGGGGGGGGGGGGGGGGGGACGCGCGTCCGCATGCGTGTGTGCGTGCGTGAGTTCATGCGTGCATGCATTAGTGCGTCCGTGTGTGTGTGTGTGTGTGTGTGTGTGTGTGTGTGTGTGTGTGTGTGTCTGTGTGTCTGTGTGTGTCTGTGTGTCTGTGCATACTTATTTATAAGGCATCCCATACAGAGAGAGACGGGGGTATTGTGTGTGTGTGTGTGTGTGTGTGTGTGTGTGTGTGTGTGTGTGTGTGTGTGTGTGTGTGTGTGTGTGTGTGTGTGTGTCTGTGTGTCTGTGTGTCTGTGCATACTTATTTGAAAGGCATCCATGCAGAGAGAGAGAGAGAGAGAGAGGGAGGAGGGGTATTAACAAAATCATGTTCTGTTCTAACGATCTTAAAACAATTGTCATCTGAACGGAGGCGATGTCGATGTTAATATCACAGATTACACACTCCTTTACCGCAGTGTATAACACTCCTTTTCCAAACACCAGCGGAAAATTTGTAACGCTGCTACTTACAATGGTTCATACGTAGAAAGTTTAAGAAGTTGAAACTGTTGAAGGATTGTCTTTCTTACGTCCCTTACATTGGAAGCATTATGTATAGTGCCTAATGTCATGATCTCTCCAAACCATTTTATCTCGTGACTTCACAGAGCAAAAGGCATGAAGGTTTCATTTGCCTACTCAGCCCTACCGCCAAGCACAGAACTACGGGGGAGCATAGAGAGGGAGTTTCACCAGGCAGAGAAAGCTACTGCAGTTCTTTGTAGTGACTTTTATGCCAGCCAGTGCTACCAAAACACTCCGATCCGAGCTGGAAGCAGTCAAAGCAGAACTCCGACGAACTCTCACAGACATTGAGTACACCAGCTACTCGGGGACATTGCGCAAAAAACAAAATCCTATCGCTAAATTCTGTCACATCACGAAACAAAAAAAGCTAAAGAAACTTTCTTGCATCGCAGAGGAAGATGGAAAAGACAAAAAAGGAAAAAGGACAAACCGAAAAATAGACGCTTCAGAAGAACAGACGTAACTCAAACAGAACCACAGCAAGTCGTCAACTTATCATCAAAACCGCTCTCAAGGGAACAGACTCGGCTTCTCTCTTATGGCCCAAAGTTTTGTCCGACCCCCAGAACCTATGATGAGGTCAAACTGCTGGAGGACATGGAGGAAGGCCTGAGAAGAATGCGACTCAAGGAGTTCTTGTTTGATCCAGCTACCCTCTACTTTGCGGTTCCACAAAAAGTCCTTTTGGGAACCACCCAAGAACCGGGACTCAGCCATGGAAGCCTTTGCGGCCACTCTGTTATCACAAGTGAATTCTTACACTCCTATACCTCCCAGTCACATTAACATCAGCCACACATGTCGCCACGCCCTCGCTGAACTCAAGAAACAGGTGGATGACAGGGTCCTACGCATCTCAACAGCTGACAAAGGGGATGCTGTGGTCGTCCAAGACTTTGAACAATATCACAAGGAAGCGATGCGCCAGCTGACCATTCCAGAGATTTATGAACAACTCCAGACAGACCCAACTAAGGAAATTGCCAGGGCATCCAGTGAACTCGTCAGAAAGCTGCACAACACCGAGTTCATCAACGACAAGACCAAAGATTGGGCAACTGTGAATCAGAACACGGTGAGGACACACAGTTTCTACCATCTGCCGAAAATTCACAAACGCCTCAACGACCCCCCTGGTAGGCCTATAGTGTCTGGAGTGAATGGACCCACAGAGCGCCTCTCCAAACTGGTGGACTTTTGGCTCCAACCCATCGTTCAGAGACTACCCTCGTATCTCAAGGATACAACGCATCTGCTGAACATCCTACAGGAATGGAATACAGACCAGCAACCCATTCCTGATGATGCCCTTGTCGTTACAGTAGATGTGGTGGCACTATACCCCAGTATTCCCCATGAAGAGAGGTTCCTCAGTCTCTGAAGGCTATGCTCAGAGAACACAAGAATGACGTCCGTCTCCTACAGCAGACTATCATGCACATTATACAAAACAAAACAACTTTAGGTTTGATGGGAGGGTGTACCGTCAAGTACAGCGGACAGCGATGGGCACACCCATGGCACCTGCCATCGCTAACATCTACATGGGGTGGCTAGAGAAAGAACTGCTGACCTCTTCCCCCTGGAAGATCCCGGTCCGACACTGGAGACGCTATGTCGATGATGTGCTGATGCTGTGGCTTCAGGGGGAGGACTGCCTTAAAGACTTCCTAGCATGGCTCAACCAGCAGCATCACAGTGTGAAGTTCACTTCAAAAGTACGGCAGGTCCAGGGTGCCCTACCTGGATGCGGAGACTATGCTCAGAGGAGGAAGTATTCTTCAAGCGTTGTGTGGAGCTGAAGGGTCGTTTCGTGAAGCGGGGCTACCCCCCTGGCCTGGTGCAAAAACCCATTGACCGGGCGGCAGCAATACCAAGGCAACAGACCCTCACGTACAGTAACAGGACCTACTCCACAGGACGCATCCCCTTCATAATTACACACAACCCCGCCCACCCTCCCATTGCACAGTGGCTACGGGAGCTCCTGCCCACGCTCCATACCAGCAGCAGAAGGATGAGAAAGGCCACCCCCCAAGCTCCCATGGTAGGAGAGCGGAAGTGTAGAAACCTGCGCAGTCTACTCATGCCCTCCCAGCCTCCCCCTGTGCAGGTGGCAGTGTCCCCAGGGCCTGCAGGCTGCTACAGGTGCCAGTCAAAGAGCTGTGTCCTCTGCGCTGAACATCTGCAAGAGACCACACAGTTCACCAGTGTCCGCACCGGTCAGGTGTTCCAGATACGCCATAGACTGACGTGCACCAGCAGTGATGGGGTGTACCTCATCAATTGTGCACGCTGTGGGGACACGCAGTACGTTGGGCAGACGGGACAGCCACTAAAGAAACGCTTTTATGGCCACAGGTCAAGCATAAAAAATGAAGGGACCAGAGAAACGGAAGGCTGCCGTGCTGAAACCCTGGTAGCCAAACACTTCCAAGCCAGCAACCACTCCATGGCGGACATGAGGGTTATTGCAATAGAACAGTGCCACTCCAAGAATGCGTGCAAACGCAAAGTCAGGGAACGATTGTGGCGACACAAACTGTAAACAAATTACCCTGACGGCCTAAATGTATGGGACTAGAGCTCAGGTGGTGTCCACGATTCTTCACCTGCTGCCACTAGGACAAACTCTGTGTGTGTGTGTGTGTGTGTGTGTGTGTGTGTGTTTGTGTTTGAAAGAATGAAAGAAAAGAAGAAAGAAAGAAGACAGAAAGAAAGAAAGAGAGAAGGACAGAAAGAAAGAGAGAAAAGAAGAAGAAAGAGAGAGAGAAAGAAAAAAAACAGAGAAAAAAGAAGAAAGAGAGAGAGAAAGGAAGAGAAACAGAACAAAAAAAATCTCCCGGTTTGACGACATAAACGAGAGCCCAATAAATACGTATAGACGATGACGTATGACACGATAAACGTCAAAGGAGGACTACTAGGTGTTCCAAGGTGACAGTCCTGTTGAAGTCAAGTAAAGACGAAAAATTGGCAGAAAACTGGTGTTTTTTTATTGTGATCAAGTGTATCCAAACCATTTTATGTGAGTGTGTATGTGTCGGAAAAGACGTTAAAACAAACGAAACAAAACAACACGCGCACGTACCCGTCTCACCACCACCCCTCGCGCGCTCGCACACACACACACTCACACACACACACACACACACACACACACACACACACACACACACACACAGGCACGCAGGCACGCACGCGCACACACACACACACACACACACACACACACACACCACACACACACACACACACACACACACACTAACAGAGAGAGAGAGAGAGAACACGACACTTGCGGCAGGAGAAGAAGAAGAAGAAAAGTAGAGGGTCAGAAGAGGAAACAAAGAAAGACAACACACAAACTTTGCAGCAACTTAGAAAATAGAGAAGAGGATCAGTGCACGCCTACTCCTACACGCCCCCCAGGGCATGTATACACAACATACACAGCCCCCCTCTCCCCCCCCCCCTCCCCACTCCCAGTCTGCCGTCACCTGAAGAAGGATAAGAGGCAGCGCAAGACAAGGATAAACAGGAGTTAGAGAAGGAAGGTGAGGAACAGGAGACAGAACACTAGCCACAGCAAGAACGAACATCCAAGAAGAACACAGAGAGACAAGACAGCAGATCAGCAGAAAAGAGAGAGAAGAGAGAGAGAGAGAGAGAGAGAGAGAGAGGGAGAGAGAGAGAGAGAGAGAGAGAGAGAGAGAGAGAGAGAGAGAGAGAGAGAGTGGTGGGTGGGGGGGGATGAGTGTACAAGGAAGACGGCAAAAGGGAGAATTAGGTACGAAGGCACGAAGAACAAAAATGAGGAAAAAACGAAAGAGAACGGGAAAGGGAGGGGGGGGGGGGGGACACGAATGAGGAGAATCAATAAAGAAAAGGGGGACTAATCCTTTTAAACACAGATCTCTCTCTCTCTCTCTCTCTCTCTCTCTCTCTCTCTCTCTCTCTCTCTCTCTCTCTCTCTCACACACACACACACACACACACACACACACACACACACACACACACACACACAAACACACACACACACACACACACACACACACACACACAAACGCACGCACACACACACACACACACACACACACACACACACACACACACACACACACACACACACACATTAGATTATAAACACGTTCATGGAGTCAGTCAGCATCATGGTTTGTTGAGTTTTTAAACTGGTGTGGGTTAGAACCAGTGGAGTGCTTGTGTCATTGCTTCTGCCTCCATTGTTAGACACGGAGTTGATAAACTGTATGTACCATTGTCTTCCTGGATAGTTCGGGCCATTTTGTCTCACAGTGTATCCCCCAATCTATTTTACCTTTTTGTGACAGAACCGTCAATGTGTATCACAATGTCCTCTTTGTGCGAAGGTTTTCTACCTGCATCTGAATTTCTGCATTGGTTTTGCCTTCTGGCCATTTTC
>JADBJO010000989.1:107851-115351 GCA_016801955.1 Conus betulinus | reverse complement strand
GCACGGGCATGGGCACGCCTTTGTCTGAGCAGGAACCCCCCACCCCCACCACCACCAGTGACGTCACCACCGCCCCCACCATCACACCCCACAGCAGCACCCCCCGTGACGCCACTGACGCCGCCACCCTCACCCCCACCACCAGCCGCCACTTCTGTGGAGCTGAGGAAGCTGAATGGCGTGGTGGTGGAGGTGGAGGGTGACCTCGTGGAATGAGGGACTGGGACAGGGCTTGGGCGATCATGGTCTACAGTTTTTGTTTTTTTTTTGTTGTTGGGGTTTTGGGGTTTGTTTTTTTTTTTCGGGAGGAAACATAGTTGTTCAACGACCTTGTCTGTCAATCTGTCTCTCTGCCTGTTTGTCTGTCTGATTATAATATATATCTATCAATCTGTCGTTTGTCCATTCATCCATCCATGTATCTATCTGTCGGTCTATCTATCTATCTATCCTTCGATCTTTCGATCGATCTATCTATCTATCTACCCATCAATCTATGTATTCATTTATCTTCCTATCTATATGTCTATCCATCTATGTATCTATCTGTCACTTTATCTATCTACCTATCTATCTATCAATCCATCCAACCATCTGTCTATCTACCTACCTATCTGCCTACCTACCTAAGACAAGCAGAGGATCCAAGTTCTCGGCTTTAAATTGATGTAAATCAATACAGTGTGTAACTGATGCTGAAATGTGTATCAGAATGGTTTTAAAACAAATGGAAGAATTGATATTTTAAAGGAACTCTTAACATGGACAAATAGTGCAACTACATAGAAGGATGAGTAGAAAGACGTATCAAAGATCGTCCGCAGCTGTGATTGAGGATTTGCAATCCTGATGAGCTCTACAAAGAGCGAAACGGCTCTGCGTTTTGCTGCGGCCCTTGTTTGTGAAGTGCCTGTCTTGTGGAATATCCATCGACCGGAGGTGTGTGTGTGTGTGTGTGTGTGTGTGTGTGTGTGTGTGTGTGTGTGTGTGTGTGTGTGTGTGTGTGTGTGTTCCTCACACGAAAGCTCGCGAAAAACAAACACGCAGGTTCTCATAACATTTTGCAGCATTGTGTTCAAGATCAATACCCCTAGGTGGAGAAAATGAGGACAAGCCACTGGCAGAATGTGCCGAGTAAACACAGTGTCTAAGAAAGAACATACACACACTGTTAGGTTTGTGTGGATAATGGCACAAGAACGCACGGTTTACGTTTTGTTCACATATATTTATTTATTTTTTTTATTTTTCGCAAGCTGTTTTTAAACAGAGTTCTGCCTCTGCTCGTATTAAACTATAGACTATTCATAGTGTGGACCAGTTTGACCGCTCTCTGACCATGTTGACCACAGGCTGTGTACATCATGGACCACGTTGCTTTCTCTTTCTGCACGAGTGGACCGAAGACTGGCATCACACACTGAACAGACTGAAGCTGCTTTGCTAGACTGTCGATGTGGTGGAGCAGGACACTTCTCTGTACATGATTATAGCCTTCATTTTGCGGACCTTACTCGCTGTGCATGTGATGTTGAGTTAACACAGTTTTTCCTTTCATCCAGCTCTCTACTTTTTCCACATTAAAAAAGTTCTTTTAACATTTGTTCCCTTTGTTAAGGTAGGGGCCTCCTCTTTTTTCCACCTTTTTTTTTTTCTTCCCGGACACAGAACTCTCGTGCAGTTTGCAAGTCTGTATGTTCTGTTACTAAATGGGCATTCTCTGGTGGACTCTTAGCGTTTTGGCGTTTGATACAAAACGTCAAGGTTTATTTATCTGTTGTGTGGGGTAGTGACACATTTACTCTCTGTGCATGCGAAAAAAAAAGAGAACGAAAGGAAGAAGTAAAAGACAGACAGAAAGAAAGGGGATAACAGAAAGACAAACAGCAAGATAGATAGAAAAAGGAGTTAAGAAAGAAAGAAAAGATGGCAGAAGGAAAGTAGGGAGGAAAAATACACACGGAAAACAACACACAGTTCATACAGCGGACCAGACTTCCGTCTCAGCACTTGTTGACCACAGACAGACTATACTGTGGACCAACGGACTCCCCTCGTTGCAACTGTTGAACATAGATATACGATTCTTTAGACGCTACAGACTGCCCTCTTTGCACATGTTGACCAAAATATCATGGAACAAACAGCTTTCTCTTGCTCTTCACACCGACGTCATTATATGGACCAGACTTCACTCGCTCTGAGCGTTGAACACAGATAAACATTCCTCACTGCACTTGTTAACTATAGACTGTTTAAATAGTGGACCACACAGTGACTTCACACACTGTACTTGTTGACTGGCTGTTTATGCAGAAGAGTAAAATATACTTCCCTCACGGCACTTGTTGACCGTAGACTGTTTAAATCGTGGACAAAAAAAAACAGACTCGTTTGCATTCCTCTTTGGGTGTAATGAATCACACATTTGAAAAGCCTCATTACACAGTTGTCTTTCTTAATACTACATTCCAATTCAGAAATTCCAAAAAATGCACCCCTGAAAGAGCAGCTTCCGTCTCACTGACTTATTGAGAATGCATCTGGCTCGATCAACAAGTGGAGCGTCCGCCGCGGCTGACTACTACACTCGCAGTAACACGGGATAGTTTCAACGGGACAGTTACACTGCTGATCGGCATTGAGCAAAGGAGCGTAGGTCTAATCAAAAACGGATTCTGGAGGATACGTCTTCGTTTTAATCCACAATGGCGATTGGGGAGATGATCACACAAAGAATCTGAATATGACTTTGACTTGGTTGTAATAGAACCATACATGTTTGAGGGGTGTCTCCTCTGAGATTACCATTTTCACCATCAACTCATACTTTTCATCCTAAGGTTACATTTTCACCTTTATGTTACACTTTCCCCTCTCAGATCACATTTTTAATTTAAGGTTACAGTTTTCACCCTTAGATTATATCTACCCTAATGTTACATCTTTTCCACGCTTTTATTACAATTTTTACTCTATGATTACATTCTTCAGCCTGGTATATCACACTTACAACTTGAAACGTTAAAACAGGTCAGTAACACCGACATCCCCCGCTAATTATGAACGACGACAGACTGTTTATGTAACAGACTAAACATCATTCTCTCACAGCACCTATTGATCATCGACTGCTTATATACTAAAATAAACACAGACGGGAACTAAAGATAGATTTCTGTCGTTGTTCTTGTTAACCAAAGACTGGTGAAATCGTAAACAAAACATAGACTTCTTGTTAACCAAAGGCTGACTAAATCATAAACTAACCATAGGCCTCTTGTTACGCAAAGACTAACTAACTCGCAAACTAAGACTTTTTGTTGACCAAAGACTGCATAAATCATAAACATAGATTTTTGTGAACCGAAGACTGATTAAATCGTCAACAAAACATAGACTTCTGGTTAACCAAAGCCGATTACATCATAAATTAAACACAGACATTCCTTGCTGCACTTGTTGACTGTCAATTGTTTATATTGTGAACAAAACATAGATTGCCTTCGCTGCCCTTGCTGCCTACTGACTGTTTCCATCGTGACATAGACTTCACACGTCTTACTTATAGTCTGTTTCTATCGTGACATGGACTTTACATGTTGAACTTGTTGACTATGGACTGCTTATAGTGTGAACTAAACATAGTTTTCTCTAGTTACACATGTTTGCTGTATACTGTTCACATTGTTATTTAAACATAGCATTCTTGGCTGGATTTGTTGACTGTAGACAGTCTATGTCGTGGACCAAACACAGATTCCCTCACCGCACTGAATGACTACAGAATGTTTGTTTTTCGGATTTGAGGTCAGCTTCTCTCGCCACACACGTTAACTATGAACTGTTCTGTATTGCAAACTGACAAGGCTTCTCGCTGCTCCTGATCATCCCAAAGTATTTGTACTGTGAACATAATTCTCTCACTTCTCTTGTTGACCATTAATTGTTTGTATTGTCCCCAAGCAATTTTCCCCTCTGCACATGTTGATAATAGATTATGGACTAAAAACAGACTTGTTTCATTGTATATGTTGACTGTGGAAATCATACAGTGAAAAAAAAACAGACTTATTGTATTATATACTATTATGATTGAAAGTGGCTTCTCTTAATGTATTGACCAAAGACATTTATATTGTGAACAAACCTGGGTTCTCTCACTTCATATGTTAACAAAAAAAAAAGATTTATGCTGTGAAACAAATCTAGTTTCTCTCACTTCATGTATTGACCAAAGAACTTTATATTGTGAACTTATCTGGCTTCTATCACTTCATATGTTGACCAAAGATATTTGTATTGTGAACTTACCTGGATCCCATCACTTCGCATGTTGACCAAAGACATTCATATTGTTGACTTAATAGACTTTTCCTCCCACACTAGTGAACCATATGCTACTGAATTCGTTGACTGAACATCGACTTTTCACGTTTATGTTGAACATTAGTTTGCGCAGATTGTGAACTAAACATACACTTCTCTCCCTGCTCATGTTGACTGAAAAGTGTTCACACTGCGTTAAACAGCTCTTTCTCGCCGCTCATGTTCACTATGAACTGTTCATATCATGAACCAAAGAGACCTTTCTCACTGCTCATGTTAACTATGAACTGTTCATATCATGAACCAAAGAGACCTTTCTCACTGCTCATGTTAACCATGAACTGTTCATATCATGAACCAAAGAAACCTTTCTCACTGCTCATGTTAACTATGAACTGTTCATATCATGAACCAAAGAGACCTTTCTCACTGCTCATGTTAACTATGAACTGTTCATATCATGAACCAAAGAGACCTTTCTCACTGCTCATGTTAACTATAAAAAGTTCATATTGTGGTGTACGCACAGACTTTCTTAATTACACATGTTGTCTACCGACTATCGACATCGCAGACGAACCATAGACTTGTCTAACTTATTGAACTGTTTACATCATGGACCACACGAGATCTTTCTCACTGTTCATGTTAACTATAAAACGTTCATATTGTGGTGTAAGCACAGGCTTTCTCTCTACACATGTCTATAGACTATTAGCATCGAAGACGAACCATATACTTGTCTGACGTATTATTCTGACGATAGTGTTGTGGACAAAAACTAAGATTTCTCTGACAAAACCATGCTGACGATAGATCATGCATATTAGAACCACTGCTAGGCCAGTCTTTCTGGACATGCTGACCACGGACATGCTGGTCACACCGTGGACAAATCATGACCGTTATTTGGCTGCACACGTTGTCCACCGACAGCTTATCATTGTGGACTACACTACTCCTGGTCTGGTCGCCCGGCTGTAAGCAAAGTGACTTGATTTGTGACCTTCATACACTTCCCTTACTGCACCGTTCTCGCTTCCTGCACGGTGTTCTCATCATCAATGTTCCGTACTGCTCTATGTTCTCATCTCAATGTTCCTTACTGTCTATGTTCTCATTTCGATGTTCCTTACTGTCTATGTTCTCATCTCAATGTCGTTACTGTCTATGTTCTCATCTCAATGTTCCGTACTGCTCTATGTTCTCATCTCAATGTTCCTTACTGTCTATGTTCTCATCTCAATGTTCCGTACTGCTCTATGTTCTCATCTCAATGTTCTCTACTATCTATTTCTCATCTCAATGTTCCTTACTGTCCATGTTCTCATTCAATGTTCCTTTCTATCTATGTTCTCATCTCAATGTTCCGAACTGCTCTCTCTGTTCTCATCTCAATGTTCTCTACTGTCTATGTTCTCATCTCAATGTTCCTTACTGTCCATGTTCTCATTTCAATGTTCCTTACTGTCTATGTTCTCATCTCAATATTCTCTACTGTCTATGTTCTCATCTCAATGATCCTTACTGTCTGTGTTCTCATCTCAATATTCTCTACTGTCTATGTTCTCACCTCAGTGTTCCCTACTTCTATGTTCTCATCTCAATGTTCCGTACTGTTCTATGTTCTCATCTCAATATTCTCTACTGTCTATGTTCTCATCTAAATGTTCTCTGCTGTCTATTTTCTCATCTCATTGTTCTCTACTCTTTATGTTCTCATCTCAATGTTCCGTACTGCTGTATATTCTCACCTCAATCTTCTCTATTGTCTATGTCCTCGTCTCTATGTTCTCTATGTTCTCATCTCACGGTTCTCTACTGTCTATGTCCTCATTTTAACGTTCTCTACGGCTCTATGTTCTCATCTCAATGTTTCATACCGCTCTGTATCTAATATTAATGTCCCCTACTACTCAATGTACACATCTCATCCTCAGTGTATGTTCTCTCTACTGTTTATGTTCTCATCTCAATGTTCAGTACTGCTCTATGTTCTCATATCAATGTTCTGTACTGCTATATGTTCTCATCTTAATGTTCCCTACTGCCTATGTTCTCATTTCAATGTTTCATACCGCTCTATGTTCTCATCTCAATTTCTGTACTGTTTATGTTCTCATCTCAATGTCCCGTACTGCTCTATGTTCTAATCTCAATGTTCTCTGCTGTCTATGTTCTCATATCAATGTTCTCTACTTTCTATGTTCTCATCTCAATGTTCTCTACTTTCTATGTTCTTATCTCAATGTTCTCTACTCTCTATGTTTTCATCTCAATGTTCCGTACTGCTCTATGTTCTCATCTCAATGTTCCATACTGCTCTATGTTCTCATCTCAATGTTCCGTACTGCTCTATGTTTTCATCTCAATGTTCCATACTGCTCTATGTTCTCATCTCAATGTTCCGTACTGCTCTATGTTCTCATCTCAATGTTCCATACTGCTCTATGTTCTCATCTCAATGTTCCGTACTGCTCTATGTTCTCATCTCAATGCTCCGTACTGCTCTATGTTCTCATCTCAATGTTTCATGCCGCTCTATGTTCTCATCTCAATGTTTCTCTACAGCTCTATGTTATCATCTCAATGTTTCATACTGCTCTAATGTTCTCATCTCAATGTTCTCTACAGCTCTATGTTCTCATGACAATGTTCTCTACTGCTCTACGTTCCCGTGCCTCTATGTTCCCGACCCTAGGTGCTCCCGCTGTACGGCCCAACAATGTACCGTCCCACAGCTGCTCCTTCCAGCACATGATCATCATCTCTACTGTCCTGTCTCCTTTTTTTTTTAGATGTCTGCAGCCATTAAACATTTGAGCGATGTGTGAAAGGGGCACAGAGGGACGAGCGGTCGGGGGCGGGGGAAGGGGAAGGAGGGTGGGAGCGAGTGGGAGAAGCGACTTCAGGTGAAGACGAACTGGTCAGGCAGCAGAGCTTACTCTCGGTCAGCAAAGAAAATGCATTCGTTCAACAGAGTTTGAGTCAGAAAAATTAGGGAAGATAATGATGGAGTGGGCGGAGGGAGGTGGGGGGGGGGGGGAGGAGAGACGAGAGAAGAGAATGGTGGTGGTGATAGTTCATTCTCGATTAAAGAAAAGTGCCATTTCTTTCTTTCTTTTCTTCTTCCTGTTTATCTTCTTTTTTTCCTTCTTCTTCTCTTCTTCT
>JADBJO010000989.1:87851-90351 GCA_016801955.1 Conus betulinus | reverse complement strand
CAGTGTGGCAGCTTCAGCTCGTGGTCGCACAGTGATGAGAGAAAACTGACAGTCAACCCAAGGAATGCTGGCAAGTTATGGACGTTTCAATTGTTCTTAAGTTTATAAATGTGCAAATGTAATAGTGAAATATTGTCCTTCCTGGTTAAGTAAGAATCACTGAAGAACAGGGGATGCGATTTATGAGATTGTCTGTATGGTGTTTACATTGTTGTATGATACAGATAATTGTGTTGTGTAGTGACGGGTGGGGGCTCGGAGTCAAGTTAAATAAAAGTTGATTATTTTCTGTGAAATGTTTTTTGTTTCCCGTCACCTTTGTGCGGGCCCGATGTGAGTGACAGAGTGCATGCGCCTATACGAGAGCGCATTTTGGTTGTGAAAGCGTAAAAACTTCTGTCTATAACCCCCTGCATCCCTGCATATGATAATCATATTTCAATAACGAGGGTACTTGATTCCTGAAAGAGCAATACACACTTTTTTTTGAGGAGCAGAACAAAGCAGTAACAGTAAAGTCCACCAAGAAGCACCGTCTATTCCTCTGAAAAAGGAGAGGAGAACGTTGTGGTAGGCGAGGGGTGGAGGCTTGTGAAGGGGCTGAGGGGAGGAGCAGCGAAACTAGAAAATTCCCCTCGACAGTTCGAGCAGTCATTTCACACCTGGTCATGAAGAAAAAACATGCTCTGGAATCGGAGCAAAGGTGAGAGGTAACCAAACACCAAACATTTGTCTGAATCAAAGCGATGTGAACAGTTTTTCTTGTCTGCTAATAGAGCAGCGGCGCAGTGACCAAGCCCCACCACTGGTCACGCGGAGATTAAAATAGTATCAATTTAGTCCCGCTTCCGTCAGTATGAGCGAACTAGTTCACACACGCTACGCCACCTCTGCTAAACCGTGAGTCATTTTTCACAGAAGATGAAATAAGCAAAGAATCTACACAACGAAAATCAAGAGATAAACGCCCTGGCTCAAGGATAAGGCTTTTCTTTGCAGGTACCAGACATCGCTTCAATCCCGGGCTCTGGTCAGTGACTGAGTCACACACACACACACACACACACACACACACACACACACACACACACACACACACACATCCACTGGATCTCAGACCCACAGAACACATCCTCCAACACTGTCCAGCCCATGATGTTCTCTGGCGTCAAACCTGGCCAGAGGGTGCAGAGCTGCAGATGAGATGCAGCTTTGGGGCAACCGTCAAGACCTCAAGAAGACTGTGTTTCGTCGTTGCGACAGACTGAAGATCTGACGCGACCAAACAAACAAACAAACACGTCAAAGAAAAAATCACCTGCAGAAGAAGAAAAGGCCAGGTTCTAAAATCAAACATAAACCGTATTTACATGCAACAGGAGAAGGAAAATAACAGCAAATTTAGATCGTCGTTCGCTTGTTTTTCTTCCATCCGTCATCATTTCTTTTCACAATTTTTATCTCTTCGGTGTTGAGAGATTATTGTCTTTTTCTTTGCATGTTATCGTCCTGTTCTGTGCGCCACCTCACTCTCCACAAAAACTGTTTTTATCTCTCAACAGTGCTGCTAAACCCAGGCATTGTGTTGCAGTCCCATGACTCAGTCCAAGTGAACTGTCCCACCTTCCCTGCTTCTCTGCTGTCTTGCTTTGCTGTCTTTCTTGTCTGCAGCAGGCGAGGGGACACTAACTACCCTTCTTCCTTATCCAGTGCAGTTTGCACTAAGGTTACATTTCCGTCTGACATTTTCTGCCTTTCTTTTTAACCTTTTCTTCCCGTCTTTGTAGTCGACAAGGATCGTTGAAGTTCCCCTTTCCGTTGTCAAATCTAAAATCTACAGTTGATTTTCATTGTTGTTTTGTTGTGTTCTTTTTGCTTTTCAGTGACACGATGACAGTGGACGCACTGTCACGGAACGATGTGTACAACAACAACCTCAACGAGGACGACAGCCATCATAAACTTGCCTCAAGGAATCGCAGACACTTCCAGGGGCATGGAAGAACGGGAGCGTTTTCCCCCACTCTCGCACACAGATCACAGCAACTACTGCAGACCCTGCGCCAAACACAGCACTGTCTACGCCGAGGACGTGGAACTGGTTAACCGAGAACCGTACATTCTGACTGGCTATCGTCTGCCCAATCAGCCGTGGTGTTACTACCTTGCCAGCGTCTTCTGGATCCACAACGAGACCGTCAACGTATGGACACATCTGATTGGATGCGTACTTCTGGTGGTCCACGCCGTTGTTCTGGGAATGAGGCTGGACAGTTTCCGTGACGCACGTGCAGGCTTGATGGTGGCGTTCGCTGTAACGTGTTTCCTGAGCAATCTGTTCAGCTCGTTGGCTCACCTGCTGAACGCCAAGACAGCCAAACACCACTACTTACTGTTCTTTTTAGACTACGCCGGTATCTGTATCTACAACTTCGGCAACGGGTTCGATGCGTTGTACTCCTGCTCCACCCGTGAAGAATACCTGGCAGTGAAGACGTTC
>JADBJO010000989.1:67851-82851 GCA_016801955.1 Conus betulinus | reverse complement strand
AGAGCGACAGATGTACTCTGAACATTAACAAATTACAACCAAATATAGATTACAATACTGACACACTCACTAGCGGACAGAGACACGTGGAAGAGCAGAGACTTTTTTCCTTATCTCATTTTCCGTACTGTCTCCCTCCTCCCCCCCCCCCCCCCCCCCCCCCCCCCCCCCCCCCCCCCCCCCCCCCCCCCCCTATGTCCCAGAAGGCTCATCCCGGCCGCCGCATACACAGCCACACCCGGCCTTGACCTGTGTCGACCCCAGCACCGTCAGTCCATGAAGAGCGAACCGAAGTCTTCTTTGTTGTCTTCATCGAAACGCAACGTTAGGATCTGTTGTGTCAAATGAGGCAGTTCTCTTCTTGCTACCCCCAATCCACCCTCAAACCCCACCCCCATTCATCATTTCACGTTATCCCTCCTCCCCCCTCTCTCTCTCTCTCTCTCTCTCTTTGTTTTTCTCTCCCTTCCCCCCCCCCTCTCTCTCTCTCTCTCTCTCTCTCTCTCTCTCTCTCTCTGTGGTAATTGTCCTCACTCTCCCACTTCTGTCATGCCTGCCACTCTCCTGAAGACGGCCACCTGGGGGGGTATTATTTTTAGCATGATGGGTCTGACTGTTGAGATGTCAGCAGAAAATATATTCATATCACATTTTGATCGTCTGACGTGTATTGTGTATGAAGTGAGGGCCACTGTGCACTGTGTTTTATGTGTTTATTTGTATTTTGGCTTGGCCTACTTTCACATTTCTTTTCACATATGAATTGTGGAACACAACTCCCCATTCCGCACTCACACACACACACACACACACACACACACACACACACACACACACACACACACTGACTGACTGACTGACTGACTGACTGAAACCAATCTATTGTCAGATTAGGTCATGGTTGTACTCACACACACACACACACACACACACACACACACACACACACACACACCACCATTCCGGCGAAATTGTCGACCAAAAAAACCCCAAAACTTTCTGTTGAAGAAGACAGGCTGTTCCAAAGTCAACGAATGCTACATGAATTTAACTTAACACACATCTATTTCTGAGAATCAAAAAATAACGGTAATAAAAGCACACACGCGGTGGAGCGAAACTAAAACAGACTTTGCTTTCAAACCAACTTAATAGACTCTTGTAGCAGATTAAGTTCAACCCATTCGTGCTAACCTACTATTGATATTGCTCATAGTCACATTCTCTTGACGTTCCTTCAAATTAAACGTAATAATAATCAATAGAACGCCCGATGATAAAGGAAAGCATGATATGTAGCATCAATTTGTGGACACGAATCTTTCGAACTTGAAATAAGAAACTTGAAATCAGCGTTCACTGGAGTGGAAAATGAAACTAAATATCACAATAAGGTGATGTTTTCTGTCTGATTTTTTAGCGAGGCTTTCTATGCATTGTACGAGTATTTACGAAGTTTTATTGCTGATGTCAACTAAAGTAATGTCCCTTGGTTTATTACGATTATGTGTTACCTCCCTTAAACGAAGGCAAATTGACAGACTCCGACGAATCTCCCCTGAAGAGAGCATGATTAAAATCGTGTTTAGTTCCAAGAAATATTCAACACGCTGAATACTAGCGTTTTCAACAACTCTATGACTGCTGAAATTCCGACTCTCACCTTTTTTCCCTTCTTAGTTTATGCAGGACAAATGAATTTTCTTCCCGAGCTTTTGTGTTCAACTTTACACTTGGCAACAAAATTCGTTCCCGAAGTTGGTAAAAAGTTACCTGTGAACAATTCTTCTCCTCTTTTTCTTTTGTTTCTATGTTTCCACCATTTCTTTCTGAGCTGTTTTCTTCCCACCACCTATATGGCAGGGGATCTCTCTCACTCTTCATTCCCCACCCCCACACGTTCTGAGTATTTTTTAAGTTTCTGCATGGCAAAACAAATTCATTCCTAGACCATCTTTTACAAGTTTCCGCGTGTAAAACAAAATTACTTTTATAGCATTTTGTCTGCGCGCACGCACGCGCACACACACACACACACACACACACACACACACACACACACACACACACACACACATATATATATATATATATATATAGAGAGAGAGAGAGAGAGAGAGAGAGAGAGAGAGAGAGAGAGAGAGAGCAGTTTTCTGTGGGCAGACACAACTTTCACCTAGCATATTTTTTTTTAAGTTTCCGCTTCGCAAATAACGTTTCGTTCCAAACGTCTTCTTTCCTGAACAAAATTCTTCCAGAGGTTTTTTTTTTCCCAGACTGCCAACATCATTTATTCCTGAGTCTTTCTTTTCATATTACATGAAATTTCCTGTGTGATTTTTGTGGTTTCGACATGGCAAACAAAAACTTCTTATCGAGTTTTCATTTTATCATTTTCATTCATTTATTTAGCTATTTCCATTTTTGCATAGAAAAACGATGACAAATTTCCATCCTCTCCATCATTTCTTACTACAGGCTGTTCATTTTCTTCTGGGAATTTTTACCTGATATTCTGGATTCATCCTACTCAATATTCCAACACATATTTTTCTCGAGTTGGTTGCTTTTAAAAGATAACATTTAACGCGCGCTCGCGCGCACACGCGCACGCACGCACACACACACACACACACACACACACACACACACACACACACACACGCGCACACACACACACACACACACACACACACACACACACAGAAGGAGTGGAGAGAGACAGACAGACAGACAGAGACAGAGACAGACAGAGAAACACAACGAGACAGAGAGAGAGACAGAGAGAGAGAAAAAAAATACAGAGAGAGAGAGACAGAGAGAGAGAGAGAGGGGGGGGGGCGATTACAATGACTACCCTGTCGTTGACAAATAAGCCACCATAAAATACCAGCAAAAGTATGTGAGCTATTTGACTTTATTTGCATGAAAATATATTATGACTGAAAAAAAAAAAAGATTAAAATTGAAAATAATCTTTTGTGTGTATAATATCAAGGCCTTGAACAAATCTCTGTTCTGTGTCATTATGTATCGAATCTCGAACTCTTGTTGAATATTTAAGGAAGCAAACAAGAGACCTAGTTCCAAAGGGAAACAAGAAAGAAAGAAGGCATTAAAAAAAAAGGGAAATAGAAAGAAACAAAAGAAAACTTTCTGCTCGTTTGACACATTTTCCCATTGCTGTAAGCTGCTAAATGCACCACGTATCTTCTAATTTCATGCTGTGATGTTTAACTCCGGTTGAAAAAAAAAAAAAAAAAAAAAAAAAAAAAAAACTGCTGTTTCAGCTCTTTCACTAGATTATGAAAGAAAAAATAAAACAAAACGAAACAAAAAAACAAAAACAAAAACAAAACAACCACCAAAAAAAAAAAAAAACGAATGGTTTTGTCTCTCGCCACAACAGGAAAATGGGAAAGAAAGAAACAAAGACAGAATCAGAGAAAATAAATCAATGAAGAAGAAGAAAAAAAAATTGAAGAAGCCAAGTTAGTCAATATGAAAAGAGCATGCGCGCACGCGAGAATGCACACACACACACACACACACACACACACACACACACACACGCTCTCTCTCTCTCTCTCTCTCTCTCTCTCTCTCTCTTGATCGCTCGCTGGCTTCGCTCTCTTGTGGCCGCACAAAGGTAGTTGCACCCTTCATGCTGTCCTAAAAATGTGACAGTTGTTCAACCTCTAGACATGTAAGTGTAATTTTTTGGCATGAAGTTGTACGAAGGTACTGTCCATTCATTGGAGTTATTAGTTGTTACTGATCGTTCCTGGAGTTTTCAAGCGTATTCGCCATTTCTTTCTTAAAAGATGATGAAGAAGCGAACGATCGAATCAGTTAAATGTTCAAATCTCAGGCGTGGTGCACGTGCATAATTCAGAGGACAGTTTTGCCCTGCTATGACCGTGGCCATATGTTGTTGAACAATGTTCTACGAAGTGATATTCCATGCCTAAGTCCGTGAGTATGGCACTGCTGACACAAGTGTGTATGCGTGAAGTGACTCCATGTTTTTTAATTGCGTGATGTCAGATCAATTGTCCATGAATGGGAAACCACAGGCATATGAAAACAAATGAATTTTCCAGCGAAAAGAAACTTGTCTTGTCGCTGACATAATACAAACACTCTTTTTGGTGTGGGGGGTACATGAATTGCGTAACTGGCGAAATGTTTTTTTATACTTTTACTCAGCCATGGTTGCTAGTTCTCTCAAGTGACTGGTTATGACCGACACGATAAGATATTATCATTTCCTTTCTTAAAATGGATCAGAGATCTTCCCACTGAATTAGCTAAAACTATATATGCAATATTTTGGAAAACAAGAAGGAAAAGTACTAGTAATCTGTATTTCATGACTGATCAAAACTCGGGCACACTTCTGTGTCACGGAAGAGACTGCTCACGCTGGGATCTTAATGAATGTGAAGACTAAAACATCTGGTCAGTGCATTCCTGCTAAACTGGGCCTCGACAGTTTAACTTCCTCCACTCTTCAAGTCCCTCTCTTCCTTCTGTCCATCCTCTTGGGCCCGTGTCCTGACCACCTCCACAATGGACCCTCACTGTGAACCTGCAGCGGACGGACCCCCAGGATGGGTCAAGTCCCTGTGGAGACCCTAAAAGACACAGGAAACATCACCACCGGTTTCCGCCAGTGACCTTCACCTGATAAGTCCCAGTCAGTGAACCCCTCAGCAGGTTGTGATGGTACATCCTCCTGTGCATCAGCGTGACTGTCTTCCACTGAGACAGATCAAAGATATTCAAGACAACACCTTTAGGACCTGGAAGTAAAAGACTCCGCCGACGGATACTTTGTTTCGAACAAAACCAAAACAAAGTCTCGCGTTCCTCTTTGCGCTCATACACACAACTCCACCAGCCAAAAGGAGAAATCGATGATCTAAATGCATCCCAACGAGACATGAAAAATTGGGGGGGGGGGGGGGGGGGGGGGGGGGGGTCAGTAACTGGGGACGCAAGAACGGCAACAAAAAATGAACTGAAAACTTTCATCAAGTCCGGCTGGAATTCCTTCGATTCCAGAATTCATGACCTAGAAATTACGCTGTCCCCAGTTCAGGGAATTTGTAGACGTTTTAGCAACAGAAAATCAGTCGCTCAAATTCCAACTTGGCACACATCCGTTCAGAAATAAAATCAACGAAGTCAAACAGTTGACGCCAGCACGCAGTTCACCGCAAAAGAAACAGTCTGAAGGAATACAGACAACATAGCTAGACTTCCTGGTCCCTCAGTTTATGAGCCGACTTCTCCGAATGGTAGCCAGAACAGTACAGAATTCCCTCTCGCTAAACCTGCTATACCACAGCCAGCTTATCTCTCAACTGTTCGTGGCAGTGACGACAGTTCTGTGAAGAGTGGGCAACCTTCCTGACATATAGTCAAGTCCCTTACACCTGAGGTCATCCAACTGACCAAAGCACCATGTCCACTGAACTAAAGGATCCCAGCAGCTCCAGCAGTAGTTCCTGCCAAACCTGACGTTTGTGATGACGCTCCCTCGTCTTCTCATCTCACGACTGACTATTCCATTCCCATCACTAACGAATTTACTCCTTTGTCCAACAGAGAGTCACGTGAAAATACATTCAGTGACAATAATACTCAACATCAGCAGAAAGCTAAAGCTGACGATGTAAATTCTCTCTCCGATCAAACGAGTCCCAAACTCTCTCCTCGTGACATTCTAACGCCATGTCTGTCAATGATCAAGAATCTGCGCTCTTAATTGGTGATTCTGTCCAACAGTGCATAGACTGCAAGAGATTAGTCTCGCGCTCTTAAGACATGTTTCAAATTTGTGTTTTCAGGCATGTCAACCCATGACTAAGAGCAATGGCTTATCCGTCTACCAGCCAGTCATAAAGTCAAAGCCCTTATCGTCCATGTTGGCATAAATGACTGCCCGTCAGGACAGGTCAGTGTTCAACAGTGGTCACATTTTAATTAACCTCTGTCATCAGCTATTTCCTTCCTCGAAACAGCATTCAGTTCATTATTCCCATCAAAGGGCAGACACAGTTGAAATACTTCTCTTTTCTCCGCGAACCAGAATCTTATGGAAGTAGGTTTTCAATTCAAAGCCACTTTTAAAGACAACACATGATGCGTTTTCTGCCGCTTTCCGCGCTCCTAATCTAACCATGTATAAAGACCTCAGCCACCCCTGTTATGAGGGTACAACTTAGCTGGCCTCTAAATTCAAGCGCACTGTCTTGAGCTGGCTGATAAACACGCTGTCCTCTGCTTTTGATATAGAGAAGTGAGTTTTCAGCTGGCTCGAGTATGCGAGACGTCACAGTTAGCTTGATGGCTAACAAATCCTGAAATGGTTTTGTAAGCATACTTGCATTTGTATTACAAATCCATGAAGTTGTACTTTAATGCACTGCAGTGATACATCGTAATTAACCTAAACTACCTCTGTCTGTTTCACCCTCCTCCTTCTCCGCCGCCGGCCCCCCTCCCAGCCATCTGTCTCTCACTATCTCTCAAAAAATTGTGTGTGTGTGTGTGTGTGTGTGTGTGTGTGTGTGTGTGTGTGTGTGTGTGTGTGTGTGGGTGTGTGTGTGTGTGTGTGTGTGTGTGTGTGTGTGTGTGTGTGTGTGTGTGTGTGTGTGTGTGTGTGTGTGCGTGCACGCGCGCGCTCGTGTCTGTCTGTCGGTGTATAATGTATGAGAACGAGAGAGAGAGACAGAGACAGAGATACAGAGTGAGAGAGAGTTAGAGAGACAGACAGACAGACAGACAGACAGAGAGCGAGTATAAAATGAAGAATGTAGGCCTAAATGATAAATCAGGTCCATATGAAGATGTGCAGACAAAAACTACCATCATAAAGCAACCAAAATACATACATACACGCACGCAAGTTCGTGCAAACGCGCGCGCACACACACACACACACACACACACACACACACACACATACACGAGCGTGCGCACACACACACGCACGCATGCACGCACGCACGCACGCACACACACACACACACACACACACACACACACACACACACACACACACACACACACACACACACACACACACTCACACACACACGTACACACACACAAGCAGGAAAGAAAGACCGAATATTAGAAACACTATTCAATTTCATACTGTGGCAATAGTCAAATATAATTCTGGCGTTTCAACATCGGTCAAGATGAGCAAACCTATCTTCTTTAAAATGCTTTGTGTAGCTAATGGGAACTTCATCGATGGTACACTGATTTTTATCAGTCCCAGGTACTCTTTGACTAAAAAGTCACTGAATAATGGCGTCCCTGAGTTAGTTCGAGTCTTACTGGCTATTTCACAGAATGGACATTTCTGTGCATTTCTTGTTATGTCCGGTTGGAAAACCACAGCTTTTAAGATGTATCAGCTTTTTAAATCAAATATCATATGTGACTATATCAGTTGTTCTATTAGTTCTTTTGAACTAAAATCGGTAAAGCCATCTGTATTTTTAACGTGAAACTTCCAGTTCTGCCACCCCAAAATCAATCAGTTTTTTGATAACCCTTTTGCGAAAGAATTTATACAGCAAACACCTCCATTTTCACATGCTTAAAACAAACTGTATGAACTTGACGTATGAGACATACAGACAGACAGACAGACAGGCTGACAGACAGAGCACAACGGCTTCTGTTGGTCATACGTCACCATCACAAAGAAAAACAGGACCGTGAAATAAAAAAAGATTTTTATTTTAACAAAAAGATGTATAATTTTGCTCAAATTTGAGAGTACGAATGATCGTGTGCAATGCCCGTGCTAATGTGATCGCGTCAAAAATGTTTTTTTTTTTTTTTTTGAGTGTGTGTGTGTGTGTCTGTGGTACGATTGTAGGAATTATTTATCCGATTATGACGGAAAGATAGATGACAGACGGAAAGATAGGTACAAAGGGGAGAAACAATGACACAAAGAGCAAAAAGAGACAGACACATATAGATAGATAGATAGACAGACAGACAGACAGATAACTGCCACCACATAAAATAGAAAATAACAACAATAATCACAATACAGTACCTACACATGTACCATTCATGTGTTATGTATATGATCCATAAAAATATAGATAGATAGACAGACAAACTGACAGACAGACAGACATACAAAAAGATTGATCGAGAGAGAGACAGAGAGAGAGAGAGAGAGAGAGAGAGAGAAGAAGAAACAGATCCAAAGCAGCCCCCCACCCCCCCCCCCCCCCCCCCCCCCCCCCAAAAAAATAAACTAATAAATAAATAAATAAAAATAAATAAATAAATAAGTAAATCGATAAAATGAGGATGAACGAAAAGGAAAAAAAAAATGGCCGTAGTTGCGCACTGGAACAGTTTATAACTATGTTTAAAAACAACTCATAGAGACAAACCTCACTGACTCACATCTGAATGAACATAATTATTTGACAGGAACGTTTTAGTTTATTGACTTGCTTTTGCTTTTCTTTACACCTGTGTCATTCTTTGGAAGTCGAAAGGTTTTTATTCCGTTTCGTTTTCTTTCTGCCCTGTTTTTTTTTTGTGTTCCCTTCTGTTAGTGGTAATTCTGTACTTTGTTTTTTTTTTTCCTCTTTATTTTCTAAAACGTAGATATCTTTTATTTCTTTTCTATTAAGAGAGGTCAAGTCGTGCCCATTGTGTTTGTCATTTTGAGCATTTGAAGTCTGTGGAATTTTGGTCTGAACTGCTTGGGTTCTTCAGAAACTGTTCGGAGCTTAACATTCGACAGCCGCCTTGTTCACCTCCATGCTGAACCTCGGATGGATTGTTTCCATCATTTCAGCTGTTTATGAAGAGTGACACATGATGGGGAAGACGTGATATTGGAAGGAAATAGGGGGAGGAGGAGGGGGGGAGGGCAGGCGATCACTGAACCACACTCTCAGCACACTTAAACACCCGTGCTCACTAATTCAATCCTGCGGCAGCTATTCTGGTCCGACAGAGAGAGAGAGAGAGAGAGAGAGAGAGAGAGAGAGAGAGAGAGAGAGAGAGAGAGAGAGAGAGAGAGAGTGTATAACACAATTAATCTGTTTAGGTAAACCAAAGAGCAGACGCAGTTCTTCATGAGTCAAGTGCCGACAGACACACAATGTAAACCACAAACAAAACGATTTGAATTCTAAGGTATCAGTACATTGTTCACGTAAGCGGTTGGTAAAGCTGGCTATCAATTGTCTGTCTCGTGTATTTTTTGTTGTTTTTGTTTTTGTTTTTGTTTTTCAAAACTGCTGAGGATTTGCAAACGAATATCGTCACTTCAATCTATACGAAAATGCAGCCCGTACTGTCGACTTACTTTCAGTTTTTATGCACTTATTTACGTGAATTATGTTCACTTATCAGACGAACGAAATTTCAGAATAAATGAATGAACTTAAGAATAAATGAATGAAATGATTTTGACCGACGTGGTAATATGACGCACAAAAGAACGAATATGATAAATGCAGATATCTGACTGATTTACACAGGAATGAGCAGAGAAGAATATGATAAATGCAGATATCTGACTGATTTACACAGGAATGAGCAGAAAAACAATTACATGAGGCAAACGATGCTGTAAAACAAACACTACATCTTAATCATCATATTTAGAAGAAAAATGAATAAAGGCCTTAATGATTAGGACGAATGTACAAGCATGCAGAGAATACACAGCATAAAAAAAACTGTTTTTTCAAAGAACAAATACCTCATATCCTTTATGAAGATACTACAGCGGCAAATAATTTCGTCAACGCAGAAAAGGGTAAAGGAGACAGAAAGCACAGAGAGACAGACAGACAGACAGACAGACAGAAAGACAGACAGACAGACAGACAACAGACAGAAAGACAGACATAGAGAGAGTCTATCGCTACATTAATTGAATAAGTTTTAGTAGAACGCAAAAAAAAATTATAAGGATATTAATCATACAAGCAAAATATGTAAAGAAACGACACTGCCTGGGGGCTTCTCTTGCTTTCCCTTTCAAGGAAAACTGTTGGGAGGTAACAGCAAAAAAAAAAAAAAAAAAGGGGGGGGGGGGTAAAAACATACCTCACCCAATACATCTGATTTAGGCTCTTACCGAAAACTTTCTCACAATAACGTCATACGGAATGTCATCCTTCTTATCTTCTCTGGTATCTCTGTATGTCGCTGTGTCAGTCTTCATAAGTCACTGTGTGACAATTAATTATCCTTCATATCATTTAAACACGCGCGTATCCCCCAACCCGCCCCGACGTTAAACATACGACTGTCTCGTTCCGTAATTTGGCCGAAGATGAACATGTCAAGAGTTACTACTGTTGTTATTTTCATTGTCATTTATCTTATTCTATGGCATGGCAGCTAACACTTTAACTAACCCATAATTGCGTCTCTGAATTGCTTCTGTGCTCAACTAATTTTCGTGATACTGATTTTGAATCGTTTTACCATACATTTCAACCGGTCGTGTATGTACTCATGTCTAATAAAACGGTAACAGTCCCCAGTCTGAACGGCGTATGATATTTAGGTTCAAAACAGTAAAAGAAAAAAAATGAAGACTAAAAAATTGCTGGCCACTGAAAGTGAAGAGATATGTTTCTCACTTTCCGGAAAGTAGCATCAGCAATGACAGTTTAAATTATACAGGTGTATAAGATATGGTACATGTAGGAAAATAGAATGCTACGTTCCAATAGTTATTCACAGATCAGTAAATAAAAGGATTGTCACAAAAATAACGTAAATATTCTCAGAGATTTTTTGCAATTTACGATCGAAATGCTCGTTATTAGAAAGATGAAACTGGCCAGCCTGCTACAGCAGCAACAGCAAAGCTGAGCAGACTCGGAGTGCATTGAAAAGCAATCATGAGTGAATCATTTAATGTCAGTGGTCAGCATTGTAAGCATAACCGGCGAATGTTCCTGTGACTCGCGATACTGAGCCCTGGAAACCCTAAGCGTACGGACACCAGACAAAAAGGGCAGTTCCATGATCTGCAGTCCACGTGTTCTTTTACATCATAAAAGGTTATCCGGTACTAGGCTGTACTGAACACTGGAGACTCAACACACACGAATACGCTTTTAATTTGCTATCAAATAAGCCGCTGTACTGAACCGTTGGAAACTCCAAACGTAAGTCATACGCTTTAAATCAGCAATCAAATAACCCGCTGTTCAGAACGCTGGAATCTCAAACGTGTGAATACAACACCAAAAGATACGCCAATAATCGCTTTACTGAAGTCTGAAAAGTCGACACGCATGAATACAACATAGAAGGTTAATCCAATATATCCCTGTATTGAAGGCTAATCCAGTCATTTGCTGGTCAATCTGGAAACAACACGCACGATTGTGACTCAATAAGGCACGCGGTGCTTCAGAGACCAGTCAAGAACGTTCAGGCTTCAGTGGTTTGTGTCGAAGCAAACACACAGTTCCAAGCCGTACAGAAGTATACAAGCATGATTGCAGTTATCATTCGATGATGATGACGACCATGATGTTCGATGAAAATGCCATAGATCATTATAATTATATAGGTGATGATTGTGGTGGTGGTACACTCTATTGTATTTACATTTTCATGAGAATATTAGTTTTGCACAGGAGAGTGAACGAGAGAGAGGCAGAGAGAGGCAGAGAGAGAGAGAGAGAGAGAGAGAGAGAGAGAGAGAGAGAGAGAGAGAGAGAGAGAGAGAGAGAAGAGAGAGAGAGAGAGAAGAGAGAGAGAGAGAGAGAGAAAGATTGAGAGAGAGAAAGAGAGAGAAAGAGACAGACAGACAGACAGACAGCGATTATTAGTGTATAAACACCCAAGCCAGTGTCTATACCGTGCGGCACCTTTGGAGTCGTGCCAACACTGATTCCCTCACCACACCACACCCCAACGACGTTTTATTGGAGTGGTCACTGCGATGAATCCTTAAGGCTACAGCAAGGAAGATCTGGAGAATCTTACATCTTAGGCAGTAGAATAAAATTCGAATGTAAAGTGTAGATGGATGTACAACCAATGCTTGTTCGATAGACCAACACCAATATACATATATGTCTATAGATAGATAGATAGATAGACAGACAGACAGGCAGGCAGAGACAGATAGATAGATAGATGGATAGATAGACAGAGAGAGACAGGCAGATAAAGATAGATAGATAGATGGATAGATAGCGTGTGTATGTATGTATGCACATCTGTGTGTGTGTTTGTGTGTGTGTGTGTGTGTGTGTGTGTGTGTGTGTGTGTGTGTGTGTGTGTGTGTGTGTGTGTGTGTGTGTGTGTGTGTGTGTGTGTGTGTGTGTGTGTGTGTGTGTGAGGAGAGTGAGACTGAGAGACAGACAGAGAAACAGACAGAAAGACAGACTGACACTGAGACAGTGAAGGAGGGAAAGAGACAGAAAGAGAGACAGACAGACAAACATACAGACTGGACACAGAAAACAATGAGAGAGAGAGAGAGAGAGAGAGAGAGAGAGAGAGAGAGAGAGATAAAAGGAGCAGAGGCTGTGAGTGCAAAGATGGCAAGATGGCAAATAATGTATTTACTGCATAATGAATGGCTGGCGTGTCTTTAGTAAATAAGACCTTTACACGTATTTTACAGATCCAACAACACGAAGCGAAACAGTTTCATAAATGAATGATGATCGTTATCATGTTTCGTGTTCAGAGAAAGAAACCCAAATCCACTCAAACGTCCTATGTGCCAGTGAGCCATCTTAAGCACATGTATCAATTAAAATCAGTTCAATACACACACAAAAATCGTGCATGCTTTCTTTGACTGTCCACTTTCCTTGTCTTCCGGCTTACTCATCTGGCTAAAAACTTTAAACCATCACAGAAAAAAAAAAAACTGAACCAACAATTAACAAAACCAAAACACGAATTTAAATTCAAGAAACGAAAATAAATTTTAAACACCACTCATTTCACCTGATTTACATGCTTTCGTTTACTCATGGCTGACTAAAACTTTAAACCATCAAAGACAAAAACAAAAATTGCCAAACAATTAAGAAAAAAAAAATTTGAATGTAAATTTTAATAAAACGGCACTAAATTTAAAACTGAAACAAAAGGGGGGAAAACGTCCGTGCAGTTGTCAAAGTTTCACATACTGAAAGACACCAGACCGTTCCCGTTGGTCTTGCCCGTCGCCTCACTTTCAGCATCTTCGCTTCTCGCCGCTGCGTCCTCATCGCCGTTCGCTGACCCGTTGACGACGACGGCATTTCCGTTGGAGGCGCCACGGATACTTCCGTTCGAGGTGGCGCCACCAGCACTTCCGTTGGCGGCTGCGCCAGAAGTGTTCCCGTTGCTCTTTTCTTTCTCTTTTTTCTTGAATTTCCTGTCCTTCTTTTCGTCGACTTTGCCCAGCTTGGCTTCCGGCGAGAGTTTGGTTTGGTCGTCGTGGGTGGAGCGTCGTTCCTTGCCGCCCTTGCGGGCAGGTTTGGCCGGCGCGGCAGAATCTCCACGTTGGTGTAGACGGACGACTTGACAGCGAACAACTTCATGGCTTCGTAGATGGTTTGGTACTGCTCCTGTTGGGGTGCACCAACGTAAGGTTGAGAGGCCAGAGTACTGATGTGCGAGTGATTTGGTACAACATGCACACACGCACGCACGCACGCACGCACGCATGCACACATACACACACACGCACGCGCACGCGCGCGCATACACACACACATACGCGCGCGCACACACACACACACACACACACACACGCGCGCGCGCGCGCGCGCGCGCAGACAAACAGACAGAAGAAGAAAGAAGAAGAAGAAGATGAACACACAGACACGCAGACAAACAGACAGAAGAAGAAGAAAGAAGAGGAAGAAGGAAACGGAGGTGGCGGAGCAGGAGGGGGAACAGGAGGAAGAGGAGGAGGCAGAGAAGAAGAAGAAGAAGAACAACAACAACAACAACAACAACAAAATAGGGACAGAGTGAGGGTGGGTAGGGGAAGTGGGAGGGGGCAGAGAGAGAGAGAGAGAGAGAGAGAGAGAGAGAGAGAGAGAGAGAGAGAGAGAGAGAGAGAGAGAGAGAGAGAGAGAGAGAGAGAGAGAGAGAGAGAGAGAGATTAAAACCATTAAATGTAAAAGATGCCTCTGTGTATTTCCGACATCAAAATCGTCTTTCCAGTTTGTAAAAAGAAATCATAAAAGCACCTCAGCTTCCTGATTACCCCCTGGACGGGTCCATCAGTACAATTATTTTTCATGATAGGAATAATTATGAAATGTATTATCCTTCAGGGATGTACAGCAAATGTTAACTCAGGCCTTTTTTTCTTACTGATGAATAACGAAAATCGAAATTATTTTTCTGCCGTTGCAAAGGCGTACATGACGCAGACGGATGTTTGGATTTCACTATTTCTTTAACAGCATCTTGTGTGAACAAGATCCAGTGTTTGAGTTCTGCTGGTTTGAAGAGATGCTGTATGATTTGCTACATCGAAAAGCCCCGTCTCCCATTTTCTACATTACTTAATTTCAACTTACAGTCTTTCCATTTTTCTATAGCATTGCTATCGTTGTCATTATTTTTATAATGATTATTACCATGACCATTGATATATTTTTTTTTCTTCTTCTGTGGTCGATTTCACTGGTTGCGTCAGAACTTCAATCCTGTCGCAACGATGAAACCCACAGTGTTCTCGAGGTCTTGACGGCTGTCGCCATAGCTGCGTCTGCAGCTCTGCACCCTCTGACCAGGTTTGATGGCATAGCACGTCATGCACTGGAGGATGCAAAGTATCTTTCTTAGATTCTATCTTTCTATCTTTCCCATGATCTTTATGCATCTTCTTCTTCCTCTCCTCTCATTCCGCCTCCTTCTTCTTCTTCTTCTTTGTGTTCTTTTCACTTTTTCTTGTTTCTTCTTCTTCTCGTCCTCCTCCTCCTCCTCCTCCTCCTCCTCCTC
>JADBJO010000989.1:52851-60351 GCA_016801955.1 Conus betulinus | reverse complement strand
ACACACACACACATGCACATACACCCCCCCCCCCCCACAACACACACACACACACACACACACACACACCATACACACGCACACACGCGCACGCACACACACACACACACACACACACACACACACACACACACACACACACACACACACACACACACTTGAGGGTGCTCTTGACACTTACAGTCTGAGTCTGTGTCTGCGTCCGAATCACAATTTTTTTTCTTCCCCTGTCACCTTTCCATTCTACCTCCAACTAATCACCATGTTGACCGCATTTCCCTAAGGTCAATATCTTAAAAATGAAGGAGAATAAAAAACAAGAAAAACCGAAAGGAAGAAACAAATTACAGAACAAAAAAGACAAAAGAGAGAAATGAAATAAGGAAAGAAAAGTAAAGAAGGAGAGAAGAAACGTTGAAAGACAACAAGAAGAAATGTAACAAAGAGAGAAGAAAGGCAGAAAGGAAAAAGAAAAAGATTGTAGGGATGAAAGAAAAAAATGAAAGATGGAATCATGTAATATACAGAAGAAAGAAAACAGAAAAGAAGGAAAATGTGGGGAAAAAAGAAGAAAATGTAAGGAGGTGAACGAAATGAAAGAAGTAAAAAAAAAAGAAAAGAAATAAAGGAAGGAAATAAGAATTGTGGGAAGGAAAAAAATGAATAAGAATGGGGGGGGGGGGGGGGGGGGGGGGGGGGGGGGGGTGGGGAAGGAAATAGGAGAAAATAAGAATACAAGAAGAAATGTAGGAGGTTAGTAAAGTAAGAAATGAATGGAAGAATGAGTGCATGTAGGAAGAAAAGAAGAAAAAAAAAACATGAAGGAAAGAAGAATGTACGCTCGGAAGAAGAAAAACAAGAAAGAAAGAAGAAGAAGAAGAAAGGACAGAAAAAGGCATGTTGGAAGGAAGAATAAATTAAAGAAGAAAAGAAAAAAAAGAAGGATGGAAAACACAACTGAAGACAGAAAAAAAGGATTGTTAAAAGGATGAAAAAAGGAAGGAAAGAAAGAAGAAAGGCAGAAACAGGAAACAAGAACAATCGAACGGAACAAACAATTAAAAAAAACCAGAAGGGTGAAATAGAAGGGAACGATAAATAATGGAAGGAAAGAAGATATGTCGAAAGAAGAAGTGAAGTAAGGAAAGAACAACTGAAAAGCAGAAAAAAAAATAAACAAAAAAAGTGTGGGAGCAAAGAAGAAATGTTCAAAGAAAAGAAGAAATGGTACAGTAAATCAGTTAATGTGTACCTATAACGATCTGTTTTGCGTTTCTTCTCAGACAGTGAAGCTGCAAACGCAAGCAGAGTACTTTGACATATTCACTCAAAGCAAATGGCATTCCGGGGAGGTAATCAGCATAGTTCACTGACTGCCTTTTTCGAGCGTGTATTAGAATGACCGATCACGGTTTTCTCTTTTTTTTTTTTTTTTTTTTTTTTGTAGGGGCTCCCTAAGGCTCGGTTCTGAAACTCTTTCGTTTTCTTTTTACAGTAATGACATTACAGAGAATGTTAAATCAAGGACCGCGCGCGCGCGCGCGCGTGCACGCACGCACACACACACACACACACACACACACACACACACACACGCACGCACGCACGCACGCACGCACGCACACACACACACACACACACACACACACACAAGACACGCGCACACACACACACACACACACACACACACTCACACACACACACACACACACACACACACACACACACACACACACACATTTGTGTTCAAAGAAAGTCAATCTTTAGGATATACTTTCCACATGATGTAGATGTACAAATACTGTACTCTTAAACCTTCTTCCAGTATCCGACAGATTTACTGACCACTTTCTGCGTGCTTTTTTCGCAGTGTTATCTTGGTAAGACAATAGTAGGAAAAAGTACTGTTTCAAAAAAAAAAAAAAAGAAAAGAAAAAGAAAGAAGAAGAAAAAAGAGAAAAAAAAAAAAAAGCATACAAGCAAAAAACTGCAAGGAATTTCATCGAGTCTTTTTCAACGGCTGGACTTTTCAAAAGCATTTAGACGCAGATGCACTGTCAAAGTCTACCACTTGGAGTCAGCCAAGGGCTTACAAATCATTCATGCTTCAACTAATTCCTAATGATTCTTAGGACCAAGGCCTACACTTAAACGACAACAAAACTTACAGATTTTTTTCAAGTGTGCAACCCCTGCCCCCCCACCCCCCCTTCCCTCCCAGGACGAGAAACTCACGTCGCCGACGGTGGTGGGGGTGGCGGGGAAGAGGACGATGGTGGACCACGGGGTACTCGCCCACCAGTCGCCACAGGTCCAGCACTGTGCTGGCCAGCGGCATCTGAGTCACCACGAACTGCTGCTTTTTCTTCCGGTAACCCTGTTGACAGCCACGGGGACCCAGAGAACGATATTGTGACCCAGAGAACGATAGGAGAGGCGGAGAGAGAAGAGAGAGAGAGGGGATAGAGAGAGAACGAGAGAAGAGAGAGAGAGAGAGAGAAAGAAAATAAGGAGGAGAGGGAACAGGAGAGGAGAGAGAGGAGGAGGAGGAGAGGAGGAGAGAGAGAGAGAGAGAAAGAAGAGAATAGAGGAGAAAAGAGGAGAGAGATATCAGAGGGAAGCGAGAGGAGAGTGAGGGGATGGAGAGAAGAAGGAGGGGGGGGGAGAGAGGGAGGAGGGGGAAAGCAGGCAGAAAAAAACAGAGACAGAGACATACAGTCTGAGAGTCAAAGAGACGGACAGCAGACAGAGAAGAGGAGAGTAAAGCGAGGGAGGGGGTATCAGACACAGATCAGTCAGAGAGAAACACACACAGAGAGCAGAGCCAAAGAGAGAGAGACAGGCAGAGAGAGAGAGAGAGAGAGAGAGAGAGAGAGAGAGAGAGAGAGAGAGAGAGAAAGAGATAGACGTAGACAGACATAGAGACAAAGTAAGGGAGACCGAGACAGACAGATGGAGACAGAGACAGAGAAAGAGAGAGAGAAGGGACAGAGACAGAGAAAGACAGACGTAGACAGACAGAGAGACAAAGTAAGAGAGAGAGAGACAGACAGAGAGAGACATAGAGATACACAGAGACTGAGAAAGTGAGAAGAAGACAGACACAGAGAGAGACAGAGAGACAGACAGAAAGAGAGAGAGAGAGAGAGAGAGAGAGAGAGAGAGAGAGAGAGAGAGAGAGAGTTGGAGGAGAATACAGTATATCCAAAATACATCAGTTACAAATCAGTGTCTCTTGTTTCTTCACGACGCTGGCCTCAGAGATGATACAACTGGGCAGGAACGAATAAAAAAACGAGTAATGGTCGGGGAGGGTGGGGGTGGGGGGGTCGGGGGAGGGGTGGTAGGGGGATCCAGTGACATCCTTTAAAACGTCCTTTACATCGAACATGAGCTCTTCACCTCCACCCTCACGCTTCCTCTCCCCCCCCCCCCCATACCCCCCCCCCCCCCCCCCCCCCCCCCCAAAGAAAATACATTCACGCACTCAAAGGAGGCAAGCAGAAGCATATCAGGATAAGTACACACACTCCTCAATGTGAGGACTTTGTTCCTTTGTTCAAAACAATGGAAAGAACGTTATTATCATTCTTCTCCGATCTTCTGCTGGAACTCTCAAATTCGCCATTCGCCAGATTTTTGCACACCTGCTCGTTTCTCATCCCGCCGTTTGGTGGCTACATCGTCTCTTCGGGGGGATGATGTCAAAAAAGACGAACCAGTTTGCATGTTGGTTTTCTGTGTGTGTGTGTGTGTGTGTGTGTGTGTGTGTGTGTGTGTGTGAGATAATAGCGGGGTGCGTGTGGGCGGGAGGAGGGGGTTGTGTGTGTGTGTGTGTGTGTGTGTGTGTGTGTGTGTGTGTGCGTGCGTGCGTCTGTGTGTGCGTGCATGCGTGCGTGCATGCGTGCGCGTATGTGTAAGCCATCACACAGGCACATGATATAATAATAATAATGATTATTATTATTATTATTATTTATGGCGCTTAATCTTACATCATTAGCCCTAAGCGCTTACAAATACATAAAAGGTTAAAGAAAGCATAAATGATATCAATAAGAAGATGAATATTGCAATAATAGACTACTCTGTACAACGAAGACTAGAATAGTATCTAAAACGTCCATGCAGGATTTCGGGGGGGGGGGGGGGGGGGGGGGGGGGGTCGCATGTGGTATTCCTAATTTAAAACGTCTCGCTAGTCAGTGGGGATGAAGTCCACACCGATGTGAACTCCAAACAGAGAACATCCCTTCTCCCTGGCTGTCTCCTACGGACATTGAACCAAGAACCCCGGAATCAAAAGATAAAGTGTCTTATCCACGGGGCCAAGCGGGGGCTTCTTTAAGAACACAGGAGATGTGATGTGACGTGGCACCGAAGACTGACCGTAAAGACACAGCGTTGATGTAGTCACTGGAACCAGAGGACGAGGGCGACAGCAAGGGGCGATGACTGTCCTCTGCAACATACCAGGACAACTGGCATACACACTGGCGGAACATTTTTCATAATGACATCAAAGTGATCAAAATGCAATGGTTCTAAATGGGATTTATTACCGAATCGTTGCTAATAGAGCGACTTCATCAGTGCTCTCCGAACTGACTAAATTCGAGCTCCTTGAAATGAGAGTTATTTTCCTTGTCTTTGTAATTAGGGTTTAAGAGTTCCTTCCCTTATTGGTTTGAAAGTAACCGTTTGTTTTTCATGTCGATCTTTTTTTTTCTGGGACACATTAAAAAAAACAGAAGCCAAACTCAAGTCTGTCTGTTAATAAAGTTGTGTGCAACAAATCGTAGCTACTCCAAACTACAGACGCACAAAATGTTATGGATGTTTCTAACACAATCAACTGCAGGCTAGGTGGAGCAATGAAGGCATAAGGAGCTGCTGGATGTATTTTCGGGAAAAAAAAAACTGTGCAAAGAAAAAGTGATAATGCATTTAACATGTATTTTGTGTGATCGTATGTTTATAGCCATTGTACGTTTAATTTCATAATTATACTTGCTTAATTCTACGTCTATGGATGCTGAACAGATACGATAACAACGAACCAACTAGTTTTTCGAACGATTCTGTACAGAAAATGCCAAAGTTGGAACTCCCGCTCGACTTCGTATGAGCGTCCGCATGGTGTGTGTGTGTGTGCGTGCGTGCGTGCGTGTGGTGTGTGTGTGTGTTTGTCAGTACAACACTATGTTAATCTGACAGTAAATGGTTTCAGTCAGTCAGTGTGTGTGTGTGTTAGTATGTGTGTACGCACGAACGCACTTATGAAAACTATGCGTATATATGTCTGTCTGTCTGTATGTTGTTGTCATTATTATTATTATTACGAATACTTATAGAGCGCCTATCCTCGGCTAGAGACCAAGCTCTGAGCGCTTTACAATCCACGCTCGTTTACACAATGGGCTGCCTACCTGGGTTGTGCCGACTGAAGAGCTGCCAGCTGGCGCTTCATTCAGTCGTTTCCCGTGCTATCCAGTCAATATCATTCAATATTGTTCACTCAATTTCCTCACTTCCTTCATTCTTTCCATTTCTCACGCAGGGTGCATGGTATGTTTAACGTGTCATCCCCACACAACGGCTGAACTGGCCTTCTCTTCCGAAAGTTCGTGATGGGATTTTACGTGTGTGCAAGATGTTATGTGTGCGTTCACACACGGAACCTCAGTTTTATAGTCAGTTCATGGTCTCATTCGAACGACTATATCGGAAATGGAGTCAGAACCAATGTTAACCCCGTGGGAAAAATCCCCCTGTACCGAAACGACCCGGCGGATATTCGAATCCGAAACCCCAGGGCAACCAAGATTTTGTGTCCGGCGCTCTGCCTCTGAGCTATTCAGGCCTGTGTGTGTGTGTGTGTGTGTGTGTGTGTGTGTGTGTGTGTGTGTGTGTGTGTGTGTGTGTGTGTGTGTGTGTCTGTCTGTCTGTCTCTCTCTCTCTCTCTCTCTCTCTCTCTCTCTCTCTCTCTCTCTCTCTCTCTCTCTCTCTCTCTCTCTGTCTCTCTGTCTGTCTCTCTGTCTGTCTGTCTCTCTCTCTCTCTCTCTCTCCGGGCACTCACTGGCAGAATGTTGTAGTATCGATTCTTGGCGATGTTTTCGTCTGCTCGTCCTGCTTTGTAGTCGTCGTCGTCCACTTTGGACTGACATGTTGCCAGTCGCTAACAAAATGAAAAGACGGACTGTCACATTCTCTAATTTACTGAATGACAGCAGGCATTTCTGGCCTGTTACTAATAAACAAACAGTATGAAAGTGAAATAAAGTAGTCTTATTAACGATAAGAGAGTATACGCGCGCGCACCCACACACACACACACACACACACACACACACACACACACACACACACACACACACACACACCACACACCACACGCACACACACACACACACACAACACACACACACACGCATGCACACACACACACACACACGCACACATACATACACACATAAGATACATACATACATACACAAAAGAAAACATACATACCAGTACATAGGGCATAAGAGAGAGTGTCTTGCAGCGGTGGGACAAAAAGAAAAACAAGGTTTAGTTAACCAAATCCTTACTCAGTTACCAGCAACGCAGGTAATCGTCGAGTGTCTTGGTGGTGGTGGCTTTTTTTTTCCCCACCCCCCTACGAGAGGTAGGGTGTCCCAAATCCTTGCGTCCTCTCCCCCCCCCCCCCCCCCCCCCCCCCCCCCCCCCCTCTCCCCAGCCTTTTTTTTTTTTTTTTTTTTTTTTTTGTTTGGTGGGTCCTCCAACTTCCCAAATTCTTCCGATTTTTTTTCTCTCTATGTATTTTGTTTCAAGTAATGGCGCCTCTTTCCTATTTTTTCTCACTTTTTTTTCCCTGAGACAGACTCACTCAGCATGCATTATCTGTGTGTGTTTAAACACACGGACGTTCAGCTTCCCCCATCATTTCCCTCTCCCTACCCTACTTACTCGCTCCAGTCGTGGCCTCACCTTGTACTCTGCGGCCATGGTGGTGAAGCCCTCGGCGGTGGGTTTGCTGAGCTCCATCACCACGTCGTTCAGCTTGTCCTTCCGGTGCAGACTGCCCGCCACCGCCAGACCCACCAGCACCGCCTCGTGCAGGAACATGTACTGCTCCTGATCCCTGACAGAACAACGTACTGCTCCTGATCCATGACAGAACAACGTACTGCTCCTGAGCCAAGACAGAACAACGTACTGCTCCTGATCCATGACAGAACAACGTACTGCTCCTGAACCATGACAGAACAACGTACTGCTCCTGAACCATGACAGAACAACGTACTGCTCCTGAACCATGACAGAACAACGTACTGCTCCTGAACCATGACAGAACAACGTACTGCTCCTGAACCATGATGGAACAATGTGCCGCTCCTGAACCATGACAGAACAATATACTGCTCCTGAACCGTGACAGAACAACGTACTGCTCCTGAAACCATGACAGAACAACGTACTGCTCCTGAACCATGA
>JADBJO010000989.1:27851-47851 GCA_016801955.1 Conus betulinus | reverse complement strand
ATCATCATCATCATCATCATCATCATCATCATCATCATCATCATCATCATCATTATATCACTACTAACATTGTCATTGCTATGTTAATTATAACAATCATTATACTTTCACATCATTATCTTATATGTTATCTTGATTACTTTTGTCACTGTCATTACTATTACTTTCAGGAAAACTGTTTGCAATAATAAGAATTCAGGATAATGAATATATAATCATCATCATCACCATTACATTATTATCATTATTATTTTTATTATTATTTTTCTTTTATCATCATTATCATTATTATTATTATGATTATTATTATTATTATCATCATCATCATCACCGTTGTTGTCATTGTTATCATCATCATCATTACTATTACCATTTCACATAGTCATCATTATCATAACTATTGTTACTACCATCATGGCCAGTCATTTATTGTATCTTTGATGTTGCTATGTTTGCTGAATGGCTTATGTTTTTTTGTTTAGCTTTTAACATGCTACGCGATATTTTTGTTACGTTGCGGTTTCTTTAAAAAAAAAAAAAAAAAAAAAAAAAAAAAAAAAAAAAAAAAAAAAACGCGAGAAAAAAAAATCATAAATCCTTTTAAGATTTTTCTGAGATTTGATGCGGTGCCCTGAATATGACAATGCACTATGCTTTTTTTTTCCGCTGAATGTTTTGTTTCAGTTCCTGTTTTACTGCGCAAAACAATATATGAACTGGTCTCGGTTGTACGCTGTGCGTAGGCTACAAGCGCCCTTGCTTGGGTGTGCGTACGTGCTTGCGTGCGTGCGCGCGTGCATGCTTGTGTGTGTGTGTGTGTGTGTGTGTGTGTGTGTGTGTGTGTGTGTGTGTGTGTGTGTGTGTGTGTGTGAATGCTATGTGTGTGTGTGTTTGCGTGTGTGTGTGTGTGTGTGTGTGTGTGGGTGTGTGGGTGGGTGGGGTGCGTGCATGCGTGCATGCGCGCGCGCGCGCGCGCGCGCGTGTGTGTGTGTGTCTGTGTGTGTTCTTCGTTCCTTTTCATTTCTTTCGTTCTTTGTTTTTTTTTTTTTTAATGTTTTTGCCCTTCTGACTAACACAGTGGCGTTAACTCTACAACTTAAAACTGACGTCGTCGATGACGTCAGCTGACCTTGGACAGCTGCATCGTGCGGATGACGTAATAGGCAGTTTGGCGCGTGCTGAGCAACGTGACGGTGACGGAGCCGTACTTCTTCTCCCCGGCGTCTGGCCAGTACTGCTCACACTTATGCTGTCACAAAGACACACACACACACACACACACACACACAAGTGCGAAGGCACTCGCGCACCCCCGCACACACACACACACACACACACACACACACGAGCGCAAACGCACACACACACACACACACACACACACACACACACACACACACACACAGATCTCAAGCCAGTTCTTTGAAATCAACACAAAAGAATTGACTTGGTTGAAAACTTTCATTGTGCTTTTTTTTGTTACAGCTTTGGACACTGAGAATAAATATGTAGATAAATAAATTGATAAATAGACGCATAAATAAATTAATCGATCAATCAATCAATCAATAAATAAAAATAAATATATAAATAAGTCTTCAAAAAAAAAGGGGGGGGGGGGGGGGGGGTGGTGAAACGTAGAACATGCAACTTGATCATCCGTTTAAACAGATTATATCATAAGTCCGCAATACAAATGTAATACTGAATTTCGAAAGTGATTATAAATAAATTGAATATTCATAAATATTTTTTTTAATAACCAAACGAACAGATGAATACATAAAATAAACATAATATTGTGAAAGTGTTCAAAAATTATGAATGAAAGAAAATCAAAAACATTATCCGAGTAATAATAAGACTTTAAGGTTTCATATTCCTTCCTGTTTTATTCATGCAGCGAAGACTGCATTTCAAACAGATGCAATGTTCACGCCTTAAAGCAAACAAACAGACACATGTGCAGTCATCCAACTCACTTTGCCCGCCTCAATAGGATTGGTGAGCATGACGACAGTGGTGACGCGTTTTTCCCACAACATACGTAGAAAGTCGTTCACAATGACGGCATTTGGACCTGAAGCAATGTACCATGTTCAATATGTCTTTTCTGCCCCATAAGAAAATGTCGTGTGATCCAAGGGAATGCACCCAGTACTAACGCATGTGACGGCGAAATCGAGTTGCTACCCTTGTGAAAGTTGCAGACATTCGACATAATCGCTCGAGGACCGTTAGCACTGACTCATTATCAGTTTATTATGTAAACGCANCAGAAACATTTACTTCTGAATTTTTCAATTTCGAATTAAAATTCCAGGACTTTTTGCAGTTACATTGTCCACCAGTCAAATTTACTAGAATGGGAAGACCCTCAGGGGGGACAATCCTGCTGACAGAAAAGAGTTATCTGAATATTTTCAAACTGATAAATACTGACATGGAAAATGTACTCTGTGTGAAGTCAATGAAAAGTCTATTGCATTGTGAAAAAGACATTTTGTTGTTAGGTACTTATGTACATCCAGTAGATAGCCGATATTATTCTGACAAAGATTACTCATGCACATTGGAACTAAGTGAACAATACATATTTGCACAAACAGAACAAGGAAATCATTTCCATTACATCATTGGGGGAGATCTCAATATTCGTATTGGGGAATGGAGGTTGAGTATCGATGATGAAAAAGAGAGATTACGGGTAGTGAGCAGGGACGTGTTTGCACGTAGGTCTAAAGATTCCCACACAAATGGTTTTGGCAAGAAACTAATGTAACTCCACTAAATGGCCTGTGCATGGGAAAGTTCGACGATGCATACACGTATTACTCCGAAAGGGGTAACAGCATTATAGATTACTATATATGTTCTGTTGAACTGTTAGAAAATGTGAACATGTGTCAGATAGTAGAGAAAATTGAAGCTCAGCACATGCCTATTATGATGGAATTACAAAACCACTATCTAACGCACAAGAGAACGAGAGCAAGAAATCTTACATGAAGAAACTAAAGTGGGATCCCACAAAACAACAGTATGTCCAGTTCATAGAATCGGAAGAGGCAAAACAAATAATGGAGCAAATAACAGAAGAAATAGAAAGAGATGTAGACACGAGTATAGACAGATTTAATAAGCTATTAAAAGAGGGCAGGGAAAAACATGTATAAAACAATAGGTATAGGAGGAAAACATAAGACTACAAACAGCTGGTACGATAAAAAAAAATGCCAAATCAAAAAGAAAGAAGCATAACAAGCACTCAATAGACTGACACGGACGAAAAAGGACAAAAACCCAAAACCATTTATGAAGAAAGGAGAGAGGCATACAGGAAAAAAAAGCCGTATACAAAGAAAGCAATTAGAGAAAAGGAAAAAAAAAAAAAAAAGTATAAAAAGCAAAGATACGACACACTAGTACAACATCGCAAGGAAGCCGACTGTTCTGGAGCACCATAAAAAGTGTTAGAAGTAAGAAGAACACACATACCATCTATTAATATTACACAGTGGAAAGCGCATTTCGAGAGCATCTCCAATCCACAAGACACAGAAATACTAAAACGATAGTGAAGAACGACCACAAGAGAAGTGTTAAACGAAATTCATGAACAAAAATTAGACGAAGAGATAACCGACAACGAAGTAAGATTAGCCACAGAATTGTTTTTAAAGGCAAATCACCAGGCATTGATGTAATCCCTCCTGAATTTCTCAAAATTATAGGGACAAAATATAGTGCCATTCTTAACGAAATTATTCAGTAAGTTATATCAAGATAGCTACTTCCCCATAGAATGGTCAAGGGCGGTGATCATACCACTACACAAGAAGGGAGATAGACAAAATCCAGGAAAACTTTAGAGGAATATCCTTATTATGCATCATGAGCAAGATTTACACAGCAATATTAAACAGAAGACTATATGATTGGGTAGAAGCAGAACATAAGATTAGCAAAAGAAGGGGCAGGTTTCAGGAAAGATGTCTCAACAGTATACCAAATTTTCACACTAACATCTATGATAAGTAACTGCCTATACGGCAAAAGAAGTAAGTAAATATATGTAGCCTTCACTGATTATCAGAAAGCGTTTGATACAGTAAATAGAGAAAAACTTTGGGAAAATCCTACAGAAACACAATATATCTACGAAGATGCTTAACATGCTAAAAGCTATCCATAAAACAGTACAAACATGTGTAAGACATGGAACTGAACTAACAGAATTCTTGGAATGTCCCGCAGGAGTGAAACAAGGGTGCTTACTGCCCCCTCCCCCCCCCCCCCCCCCCCCAATCTGTTCATTACTAATTACATAAGTTGCAGACAATGTCACAGCTAAAGGAAGACACGGATATCAATTCTTACTCGGAAAGGCAGAAATATTTTCACTTCTATTCGCTGATGACAAAGCTTTAACAGCAAGAACACCAGCAGGTCTGCAAAACCAAATGGAGAACTGCAGAAAGCCTCGGACCGCATTGGACTAAAGGTTAATCTTCAAAAAACAAAAATTATGGTCTGTAGAGAAAAGGTGGGATACCTTGACAGACTGGAAAAATGGAACTACAAAAGGGAAGAAATTGAGGTAGTAAACAGCTACAAATACTTAGGTTTCACCCTAACGACTAAACTCTCAGTAGATATTTCACTTTCAGAATATGCAGGAAGGGCGAAAGGGAAAATAGGTGAAATAATGAAAAATAAATGTATAGCTTAGAGCACTTAGATATAAATATATTTTTAAGCTATTTAATACACAGGTCAAGCCACTGCTACTGTACGCAGCAGCAGTATGGAGTTTGACTCGTTATTCAGCGGTGGAAAAATATACATTTATTCGCATGTAAAAGAAACTTGGGGGGGTAGGGGAAAGAAAACGCCAAACAATTAGTATACGGAGAACTAGGAAGATATCCGAGGAGTATAGATAATTCAATAAATGCATTCAGATATTGGTTCAAATTAACGAAGATGACTCCAGACAGGATACCCAGACAAGCCTATGAAGAGAAAAAACAGAAATAGACACACCACAGAACTGGGCACTGGAAATTAAACGCTGCCTGGGATATGTATGGCTTCTCTGAAGTTTGGGTTGAACGAAGCGTAGGAAAACGAGTAAAAAATTATCATAACACTAAAACAAAGAATCATAGATTGTTACAAACAGAGCTGGCGTAACAAAGTAGCGAATAGTGAACGATTTACAACAAATCATACATTTAAATCAATACTCCAAACTGAAGAATATTTTCGCGCAATCACAGTCGCGAATTTCAGAAAAAGCATTGACAAGACTACGATTAGGAATAAACGAACTGCATGGCAATAAAAAAAAAAAAATTACAGATACTCAAGCTATAACAACATGCCCCTTCTGCCCAACAGTAGAAAACAGAAATGCGCTTCGTAATGTGGTGTCCCAAATTACAGGGAATTACGAACAAAAAATACATATTCAAACACTGTAGTAATAGGAATGCAATCACACTGGAAAGTCTGCTACAAAACATTTACACTGAAACCATAAGAGACATAGCAATGTATATCTTCTATGCCTTAAAAACCAGAGAAACCATATGTAAAAGTAATACTGACGATATATGAAGAATAGAAATTTTAAACAGAAAACAAAATATGTTACAATCAACGTTTCAATCAATTTTTTTTTTTCTGTCATGTTGAAATGTATGTTGCATACTCCTGTGGACGGACCGAGGGCCCCACAATAAATGGCGGCGGCGTGAGAGCGCGCGTCAAGCGTCTCTCTCTCTCTCTCTCTCTCTTGATCAAAGCGAAACCTACCTTCATCCTTAGAAGTAGATTTGATTTTACCACACTTTTTCACACACACACACACACACACACACACACACACACTAACACACCACACTCATCTCCCACCCACCCCACCCACACACAATGCACACACCACTCCACTCGAGATAATCCAGGATGAAAAAACAAAAAATCGTTTCTCTGTATTGCCATAACAGTACACCACACCACTTGAGATAATCCTCAGTGCAAGAAAAGAACAGAAATATCTATGTATATTCCCTTACACACTGAGAAGAAAAAAAAAAACAACAAGAGTTTTGACCCTAGACTAAACTGGGTTACAAACCTACCAATCTATGTTACAGTGTCCGCAGGCACAGGTGTGCGCCCGTTTGATCACCGGCACGCTGTGACTGTACTGTCCTACTGTGTGCCGTGTATGTCTGTTTGCCTCAGTAGCCAATGAAATAAGAGAGGAGAGAGAGAGAGAGAGAGAGAGGGGAGAGAGAGAGAGAGAGAGAGAGAGAGACGGGGGAGGAGGGGTAGATGGGACCTGCGAAAGGGGTCTCTCAATACAATCTACTACCCACGACCCACTTGTGGGAACAGAACTTAAGTTCCTATTGAATTCATGTCTGTTTATTACGAGAAGAAAATCCAAAGAGAGCTAAATCACGAAAACCATAGACCATATGCACACGCTATTTAATTGATTCAGGAGGGGTTTTAGAATCTTCTGCATGGGCTTGTCTGTTCAAGGAAATTGAGCCACATGCATGCATGATAAACAACAGGCAAATAGCCCGGGGTCTTTCGTCATTATGTGTTGTTGTTGTTTTTTTATTTATTGAACCAGTGATAACAACGAGCGAGCCTTTGGCGGGCGGGCACATGCCTCATTTTTTTTCAATTTAATGGCATGGAAAGCGTCTTGAGTGAATGTGAATTATTCCAAAGCCTCAGCTGGTTCATGTGAAGCTCAGTAAACCTCAAGGAACCCCCCTCCCCCCCCCCCTCACCCCCAGGACAGACTACATACATGTGGTCTGTCTTTTTTTTCCTATTTTTTGACAGAGAGGCACTGGCGCAGGCACTGTGTGTGTGTGTGTGTGTGTGTGTGTGTGTGTGTGTGCGTGCGTGCGTGCGTGCGTGTGTGTGTGTGTGTGTGGTGTGTGTGTGTGTGTGTGTGTGTGTGTGTGTGTGTGTGTGTGTGTGTGGTGTGTGTGTGTGTGTGTGTGTTCGGTTACCTGGGGTTTTAGGGTGTGTGTTCATAGCTTTTTGCCGGGGGGGTGGTAGTTGTGCGGTTGCGACAATTTGTGGGGTACTATTTCCCTACACCCCACAACTTTGACCCTACAAACTGTTGATAAATGCTATGGAGATATTGCTTATGCATTTAATTCATCTACTCCAGAAGAACGTTTTCCTGCTAGGATCAAAACACACACACACACACACACACACACACACACACACACACACACACACACACACACACACACACACACTCACACGCACGCGCGCGCGCGCACACACACGCACACACACACACACACACACACACACACACACACACACACACAGAGAAAACACACACACACACACACACACACACTGAGCACACACACACACACACACACTGAGCACACACACACACACACACACACACACACACACACACACACACACACACACACACACAGAGCACACACGGCACACAGACACACACACAGATCAGCTTGCTCTCGCTCTCTGCCAGGCAGGAGATAATGAGATGACGTCATTTATGTGCATGCCTTCCGTGAACAGAGGTTATGGCGTGGGGGGCGTCATTGTTGAAACAATGCGAACGATGATTCAAAAGGTATGTTTGTGTCTTTTTTTTATTTTTTATTTGATTGATGATGTGGGATGTTACTAAATTAACTCGGTAGCTAACTACTGGCTTAGATTTCTATGTTACCGTGCACATATCTAATTCAGCCAGCACAGCGACAAATACATTCTGAGGTGATAGCCCAGAATAAGCAAGTACTGCTGAAGAAGAACAAGAACAAGAAGAACAAGAAGAAATACTCATGTTAGTAATGTTGCTTACAGCTCAGCCAAACCGGAAAGGACCATATCAGGGCTGTTACCATACTGAAGTCAACCCAAAACAAATCGACAGCAGCAGCAGCAGAAGAAGAAGAGACAGAGGCAGAGAGAGCGTATCGTTTACTCGAACAGAGAGTTGAGGCTGGAAATGAACTAGTGTGAAAGTAATATGATAGTGTGAGACGTTCAAGTTTTTCATATACGTTCACAAATATACTAGACAGAGCATAGAGCTAGGCAGAATATGCAACAACATTCTTTCGTTGATCAGCCATCGGAATTCAGACATGTATTTATTTTGACTTCAAATTTGAAATATGTTCCAAAGAATCATGATTTTTCACTAAGACCTTCCGTATCTGCACTAATAAAAACAAAAAACAAAAGAATTCACGTACCTCTAGAATCATGATCACTATGGCCAGGCCGAAAGGCCGAGAGGCCTAGCAACACCCTTCCCCGAATCAGAGGATGCCAGGGATTTGAGAGAGCCTGCATGTCCCACTATATAAGAATAATATAGCTTGTGAGTGGATTTCTGTTGAATAACCCTACTGATCGATGGAATATGTTTTGATGCTTCTGGCTTTTGGAGCTGGAGGAAGAACAATGCGCACCTATGATGTAAACACATACACCCAATCACACACATGCTTGCATACAAGAATACACGTAAATACGCACACGCGCGCGCGCGCGCACGCGCACGCGCACGCACACACACACACACACACACACACGCGCGCGCGCGCGCGCGCGCGCACCCACGCACGCACGCACGCACGCATGCGCGCGCGCGCACACACACACACACACACACACACACACACACACACACACACACACACCGATGTAGTATTGAATAAAGATGTGTGCCCGTGTGTGTGTGTGTGTGTGTGTGTGTGTGTGTGTGTGTGTGTGTGTGTGTGTGGTGAGCACAACCATGAGTCAATCTGACAATAAATTGGTTTCAGTCAGTCAGTGTGTGTGTGTGTGTGTTTGTGTGTGTGTGTGTGTGTGTGTGTGTGTGTGTGTGTGTGTGTGTGTGTGCGCGCGCGAGCGCACGCGCGCGCGCGCGTGTGTGTGTGTGTGTGTGTGTGTGTGTGTGTGTGTGTGTGGTGTGTGTGTGTGTGTGTGTGTGTGTGTGTGTGTGTGTGTGTGTGAGAGGAGAGAGAGAGAGAGAGAGAGAGAGAGAGAGAGAGAGAGAGAGAGAGAGAGAGAGAGAGAGAGAGAGAAAGAAGATGGAAATGATTTATTCGGCTTATGCCATATTCCCACTGAAGGGGAGTTCTATATACAGTCGAAGCCGCTTATAACGAACTCGGATGTAACGAACGCCGGATATAACGAAGCGAAAGGCTTGGTCCCGGCAAAAATCCTTCTTTGCATGACAACCTGCATGACGTAAGCTTGTTTCATTTTCTTACACAGCTTCACACAGGCAGATTTAAAGTACTCAGTATCTTTTTACTGTGTGTTTGTTGTTTGGCAAACGTCACTCTGTTATTCGTAAGCAATAACAAGATGTAAAGCATATAAACGTACTCCCAGTTTATCCTGAATACGCGTGATACATTCCATAAAGAGGAAAAAACCGTCTTGGGCTGGTGTAAGCGTTAGTGATGGCTATTCTGGTAAACATCAGTCATCATCTGTGACCTATAATGAACATACAAATTTTAAGAAAGATCGCTCGAGAACTTTCTGACATTTTCCATCAAGAAGAAAACCATTATGGGCCATTAGTAAACGCTATAACGGTAAACTCAAACATCGGGCATCATCTGTGACCTCATATTGAGCAACATACAAATTTTTTGAAATATCGGCCATGTACTTCCGGGGATATTCCATGAAGAAAAAAAATCGTTAGGGGCCGTTATAGCCGTTGGTAACGGCTATAACGGTAAACTGAAACATTGGGCATCATCCGTGACCCATGATGAACATACCTACAAATTTTTAGAAAGATCGGCCACGTACTTTCTGAGATAGTCCATTAAAAATACCGTTATGGATCGTTATAGCCATTAGTAACGGTTATGACTGTAAACTGAAACGTCGGGCATGATCCGTGAACCGTAATGAAAATACCTACACATTTTCAGAAAGATCGGCAAGTACTTTTTGAGACATTCCATAAACAAAGAAAAACCATTATGGGCCGTTACAGCCGTTAGTAACGGCTGCAATGGTAAACTAAAACATCGGACATCATCCGTCGCCCATAATGAATATACCTGCAAACATTAAAAAAGAACCCGTTATGGATCGTTATAGCCGGATATGACGGTAAACTAAAACGTCGGGCATGATTCGTGAACCATAACGAACATACCTACAAATTTTCAGAAAGATCGGCCAAGTACTGTCTGAGACATTCCATAAAAAAGAAAAATCATTATGGGCCGTTACAGCCGTTAGTAACGGTAAACTAAAACATCGGGCATCATCCATATTCCATAGTGAACATACCTGCTAATTTTCACAAAGACCGGCCAAGTACTTTCTCGATATTCTATAAAAAAAAAAAGAAAAGAAAAAAAAAAGAAAAAAAAAAAACATTACAGGCCATTACAGCCGTTTGTAACGGATATAACCATAAACTAAAACATCCGCCATCATCCGTGACACATAATGAACATACCTGCTAATTTTCACAAAGATCGGTCAAGTACTTTCTCAGATATTCCATGAAGAAGAAAAACCGTTACAGGCCGTCACAGCCGTTAGTAACGGCTATAACGGTAAACTAAAACATCGGGCATTATTTGTAGCCCATAATGAATATACATGCTAATTTTCACAAAGATCGGCCTGTACTTTCTGAGATTTTCCATAAAAAAGAAAAGACCATTACAGGCTGTTACAGCCGTTAACGGCTATAACGGTAAACTAAAACATCGGGCATTATTCGTGACCCATAATGAACATACCTACAATTTTTCAGAAAGATCGGCGAAGTACTTTCTGAGATATTCCATAAAGATAAAAAAAAAAACTTTACAAGCTGTTACAGCCGTTAGAAACAGCTATAACGGGATAAACTAAAATATTGGGCATCATCCGTGACCCATAATGAACATACCTGCTAATTTTCAGAAAGATCGGCCAAGTACTTTCGGAGATATTGCATAAAAAAGAAAAACCGTCACAGGCCGTCACAGCCGTTAGTAATGGCTATAACGGTAAGCTAAAAACATCGGGCATTTATTTGTAACCCATAATGAACACACTTACAAATTTTCAGAAAAATCGGCCAAGTACTTTCTGGGATATTCCATAAAGAAGAAAAAACCGTTACAGACCCTTACAGCCGTTAGTAACGGCTATAACGGTAAACTAAAAAAAATCGGGCATTATTCGTGACCCATAATGAAACATACCTACAAATTTTCAGAAAGATCAGCCAAGTACGTTTTGAGATATTCCATAAAGAAGAAAAACCGTTACAGGCCGTTACAGCCGTTAGTAACGGCTTCAAACGAGGCCGTTCAGAAGGCGATCATGGGAGTTGAAATAATAATAATAATAATAATAATAATGACAAAAATAATAATGGCGACAACAGCAATAGCAGTGATAATAGTGACGATGATGAAAACAAGTGAATAATAAGAAGAGGAACACTGTTAATCTGTTGGTCATTTGTTCTGGTCAGTGCGCAGCTTCCATGGTTAAGTGGTCCAAGGAACAAAAGGGAAAACAAACCTTTTAACCCTTTCCCTTTCTACACACTTCCGTAAGTGATATGTTTGCCACAGGTATACATCATACCAGCACATAGCCAACGACCAGCAACTAGCGCACAGTACCTGACGCCCTCAGTTTCAGTATCATCAAGCTGTCAGTGCGTGCTGACTAGTCCGTGTGCGCTATACCGTGTTGCTAAGTTTGTATACCACACCGCGCACGATTAAAAAGCTGATGGATGGATTGACCAGTGACTAAAAGAAGAGGATTTAAAAAGAGGGTCTCTATGCTACGGCTTAGTAGATGTGCGAACTGTGTGTGTGTGTATGTGTGTGTATGTGTGTGTGTGTGTGTGTGTGTGTGTGTGTGTGTGTGTGTGTGTGTGTGTGTGTGTGTGTGTGAGAGAGAGAGAGAGAGAGTCTGTGTGTCTGTGTTGCTGTTTGTCTGTCTGTCCGTCTGTCTCTCTGTCTGTCGGTGTCCGTCTAAATGATCGTGTGCGTATGCTCGTGTATGCGTGCCTGTGTGTGTGTGTGTGAGTGTGTGTGTGTGTGTGTGTGTTGGGGGTGTATTTTGGGGTGTGAGTTTGTTTGTGTGCGTGGGTGTTGTGTGAGTATCGAGGATAGGGGGAAGGTGGGGTTGGTTATGGAGTCTATACGGGTGCAATGTTTAACACTGATCACTTTCGTTAACTGTCAAATTTCGATTTGCTCTCCTTTGGGGGCCTGTGCCAGCCATCTGCAATTCACTGAATAGTAATCAAAGAAAAGACAGAGTTCAGGATTGTTTGATTTTCCAGTAGTACCTAATAAAAACGTCCCTGAGGAAGGCCCAGAGCCGAAACGTTGAAAAAAGGAAAACTTGCTTGTTTGCTTTTTCAGTGTGGTTAATATATATATATATATATATATATATATATATATATATATATATATATATATATATATATATAAACAGAGAGTTTAAAAAACCACAACAGACAAGATAAAAAGATTTCCAAAATTTTCGGCTTTACTGCCTTCCTCAGTGGTGGTGAGTCAACTGGCCGGCGAGTCACACAACATTTATCCATGCATAAAAAAGAAAGTGATTAAAATTCACTATCTTAAACAAAAAAGCTAAAAAGGATTTCACATACAGGCAATCGTTCAAATGGAAGGGGAGCAAAGGGACGTTATAGTGTAAGGAAGAGGGGCTGAGTGACAGTGTGTAAAACCGTGCGCGCGTCACGCACATACGAGAGTGTGGGCGCGTAAATGAGTGTGTTGGTGTGAGTGTGAGTGAGAGTTTGTGTGTGTGTGTGAGTGTATGTGTCAGTGTGTGAGTGTGCGTGTGTGTGTGTGTGTGTGTGTGAGTGTGATTGTGTGTAGTGTGTGAATAGGGGGGGGGGGGGAAGGGGGCGGTTCGGGGGCGGGGGGTGGGGGGGGGGTGGCGAAGGTAAAAGGAGTCCAGAGGCGTAGAACATGAACAGTTATTGTAGTGCGTTGAGTCCGAAAGGGTGGAGAGTTTTCAATTTTCTTATCCAGAATTTTTCCCTACAAATTCTGTGCGTGTGGCTGTCTGAAAAAACTTTTTCTATCACCATGCATTTCATGTTGGCCAGGGTGTGGTTGGGCAGGTTAAAATGTTGCGTGACTAGAGTCCCGATGTTGTTCTTGATGTGAGATCTATGCAGATAGAAACGTTTTCTGAGTGAATTTTTTGTTTCACCAATGCATTGAGAATTCTGACAGAGTTCGCAGAACATGAGATAAATGATGTTATGGTTTGACAGTCAGTATGGTGTCTTAGAGTAAATGTTTCTTGGTCTGGTGGCTAATGAAACTGGTGGATTCCAAGGCGTGCTCTCTACAAATAACACATTTGTTGGAACATTTGAAAAAAAAACATTAGGAAAAAATTATTATATATATATATCTGTGTGTGTGGTTCAGATCTTAGTGTGTCCAGAGAGAACTGAGCATACCCTCGGACATACAAAATACAACGAAGATAAAGCCAACTGGGACCTTTTTGCCCAGACTCTAATTAAATGGTTCTCTTAAGCTCAATTTAATCATAACATAGAATCAGTAGAAGATCTTGAAAGCAATTATGTAGATTTACGAAATCTTATTCTGAGAGCAGCAGATTGTGCCATTCCAAAGATTAAGTTTAAAGACCATCCAAAGAGAGCCTCAAACCCTGGTGGAACTCCTCATGTGAGTTGGCCGTGGCCGTAAAAATGAAAACAGAGGCATTTCAAAAACTGGATGAACAGTCGTCATTCACAGCCACCCAAGTAGTAAACGAACTCCACTGTAAATACAAAATGCTAATAAACTATAGTAACAGAACAGTAGCTCTTGCAAAAAAAACAGTATTATGGTAATTTGATCATGACTTGCTCTAAACATCCACATGACGTTTCTAAATTATGGAAAGAAATTAAAAAAATCAAGGGTACATTTCATCTCCCTCAGCCTGCTCTGCATGTTAATGATAAAAATTTATAGAACTAACAAAGAGAAGGCTGAATTATTAGCAGAAAACATTTGCTTCAATGAGTCAGACTGAGTGTTTATCTCAATCTGAACAAATTCGTAGAAAGGAGTTTGAGGATAAATTCCAAAACATTGAGCAGACTAATATAGAAAGTAACACTTTATATATAAACACAAAACTTAACAATGCATGAACTCTGTTTCGCACTTAAACGTGTAAAACCGGGTAAGATATCCACTGGTTCGGATCCTATTTCCTATAACATGATTAAGCATTTTCCTGAGAGTCTGTTATCAAAGTTGTTGGAGTTCTTTCAGATTTGCTGGAATACTGGAATGCTCCCTACAGATTGGAAAAAAGCTACTGTCATCCCAATCCTTAAACAAGGAAAACCTAAAACTCTTCCCTCTAGTTTTCGACCTATTTCTTTAACACCTCACATTGGAAAACTTTTTGAAAGAATCATGAAAAACAGAATAGAACATTTCCTTGAAAAAAATGGAGTCTTGCCTTTATTCCAGGCTGGTTTTAGGAAAGGTAGAGGAGTCACAGACCACATTGTCCACTTATCCTCAAATGTGAAAAAAAGCTCTTGCCAAGCGTCATTCGACCCTTGCAACGTTCTTTGATGTTCATAGAGCCTACGATTCAGTATGGCATTCTAAATTGTTGTTCAAAGCACATGAAGTAGGAATACGAGGTCGTTTTTTCCAATTTCTAAAAGCTTTCTTATCGGACAGATCTATCCAAGTCAATCTACATGGAGCTTTATCAACTTCTAAGACTATTAACATGGTGTTCCCCAAGGAAGTGTAATCGCTCCAACACTTTTCTCGCTAATGCTTTACGATATTAAACAGGTTAATACAAAAGGTGCCACATTAGCTCTATATGCAGATGATATTGCTCTGTGGAGAAATGTAAGCTGCAATTTTTCCAAACAACAAACCAAAAGAAAGAAAATCATTGAACAGTATCAGGAAATAGTTGACAATATTTTTCATTACATGAAATCAAATGGGTTTGGTTTATCTGCTCACAAAAACTGTCTTTGTTGTCTTTACAAAGAAAACAATTGCGTTTGAAGGCAGAGAAGCTATCTCTATAAGGGTTGATAATAATTTGATATACCCAAGCAAACAAGTTAAGTTTCTCGGAGTAATCTTCCACTATAAACTTTTTGGAGTAAACATATTAATTTCCTTGTAGAAAAGGCTAGGAAAAAAATTGGTTTATTACGTGTTCTTTCTGCCATACCTCTGATTAACTGGGGATCTAATCTCGTCTATGTCGCCTCAGGGTTAGTTCGTTCAATTCTGTCATATGGCCAAGAAGTTTTTTTTTACAGCTGGAAAGACAGATTTACACAAGCTTACCAGTATTGACTCGTTAGCCTTTAAAATTGCATTAGGACTTCCCCGATGGGCTTCAATTGATTTGACGTACAAGGAAGCTGGTGTGTTACCCTTAAATGAACACAGGCTAAGTTGCGCTGTAATTTTACAGTGAGGGCTAGAACCATCCCAAATTCAGTAATGACTGAACTGGATGGCAGTACGTATATTTCAAGAGAGATCCGTAACAAATCGGTATACATGTCCCTAGGTGATTATGTTTCCCCATTGTTTCAGAGAACTGCAACCTGTCTCTTGATGGTATTGCCCAGGTTCCATGTGTTTCATACCCTTCGTGGTTGTCAGAGCAGGCTGAAATAATCTACTCTTACGGAGATTTAAATAAAAAAGATAATCCTCTGTTACTATCATCCTATGCCAAAGACTTGATAGACAGGAAATACGATTCCCATCTACACATTTTCACGGATGGTTCTGTTTTAGAGTCTTCCGATGTTGGGGCTTCCTTTGTAATACCAGCGCTTAGCATCAGAAAGAAATTCCATATTACGAAAGGATGTTCTATATTTACAGCAGAGTTATTTGCTATTTTGAAAAGCACTAGATTTTATACTTGACATGCCCGTTATACATAGACAAATACTTATACTATCGGACTCAAAAATCAGCGCTTACGGCTTTACATTGTCAATCAAAATCTAGTCGTTCAGACTTGGTGTGTGAGATCTTATTTCTCATTCATCAGTTAATAACCCGGGGTATCGATGTAACTCTGTTATGGGTTCCAGGGCACTCTAGTTTACGTGGCAATGATTTAGCTGACTTTTATGCTAAGGAAGCTGCAAGAAATAAATCTGATGTTTTGAATTGTGATATCCTTCTTTCTTCATCTGAAGCTATCCACATTCTGACAAGTTCAATCTGGAACATAAGACAGATACAATATCTTGAAGATTCAGCTCGGAAGCACAGATGGGATATGACGAAAACCAACAAGCAAATGCTGTAATCCTCCAGGGCCAATCCCAAATCGTAACCTTGTACATAGGCTGCGGGTTAATGGTTGGTTAGGTAGGTATTTAAAACCGGCACCTGCTTGTGCATGTGGTCAGACTCTCGATATCCCTCATTTTTATTTGACTGTACTAGTACAAAAAATCACTTTCAGCCTCTTCATGATAAGATGAAGTCCTTCAACCTTCCGTTGACTTTGTCAAGTGTTTTTAATCCCAGTTATGAGAACGGCTGGAGCCTGGCAATGTTGGCTGTTACTCTTATTAAATCTCATCCACTTGGAAGATATTTTTAATTCTTCCACCGCCCACCCTTTCCTCGATGCCTCCCTCCCCCCCTAACAGGTTTTGTTGTTTGTTTTTTTTTAGAACCAATTCGCGAATTTTTGAAACGTTAAAATCTTATTCAAAGCATATTCCATATCAGTATGGTTCGGCGTCTAATTTGCACGTAGAGCAAGGCTTTTTCATCCCCCCCCCCCCCCCCCCATCTTCCTCCCTCTTCTCCCCTTCCCCAATCTATATATACCCATAAGCTGTTCGACTCTTACGAGTAATATGTCAGCCAGTTCCATACTTTAATGACCCTTGACTACCATGTATTGGATATACATGTAGTCACACAGAATTGGTGTTTCTGAATTCCGGTATATATGGGCTCTCAGTGTGTGTGTGTGTGTGTGTGTGTGTGTGTGTTAGTGTATGTAGAAATTATCTCCTCTATAGGCTTATTGCTTTGATGTTTGGACAAACGAACGAATGAACGAATTTAATGCTGTTAGGCTGTAAAAGCCCCTTAAGCAAATCGGCGGGATGTACAACAACAAAAACGCGACTCAATTTCGATTTTATTAACATGGAAACCACAGCAATATCCTGTTTTTTTTCACTTTACGTGATGGAATCATGAACGAGAAAATGTCACTGGTGTTCATTGTCAGTTCTGTAGACGACGGTCACCCCAGGTAAAACTGGATCAGTCCGTGGACAGCGTGCAGCACATGCTTGGGTCTCTATGTCCGACTGGTGGATTTCTGGGCCCCTGCTGTTGCGCACCGACGGATCGGGGTGCGAGCACCGAATCCTGAATGGGCGTGGATGTGTATGTGCGTGCGCGCGTATGTGTACGTGCATGCGTGTGTTTATGAGAGTGAATGCATGTGTGTACGAGTGCCCGAGTATGAGTGTGTGTGTGTGTGTGTGTGTGTGTGTGTGTGTGTGTGTGTGTGTGTGTGTAAGTCTGTGTGTGAGTGTGCAAGTTTGAGTGTATGTGAGGGTATGGGTGTGTTCGTATTGAGATGCGTGTATTTGTGTATTTATGTAAGTGCGTACTTTTGTGTGTGTGCGCGCGGGCACGCGCGTCCGTATGTGTATGTGTATGTGCGTGAGTACGCACGCGCGCATGTGTGTGCGCTTGTGTGTGTATGTGTATGTGTGCGCGCGTATTTTGGTGTGTTAATTATGCTTCTTTGCTTTGAATGTCCTAGAACATACTCGTGGCAAATTGGATTTCCTCCAGCCACACGTCTACCTATGTACCTACTCCATCCCTGCTTAGACCTGCATCTCCAATCCTCGCTATCTCTACTCCCTCCCGTACCTTTACATACGCTACCCCTCTTGATTCAATGCCAGTCGTTCACGTGTGACAGCTGTTCGAGATAATGGCGAGTCGACCCAGCATACACACCTCCTTCACAAAAAATGGCTTGGGCAATCACTGTAAGTATACAGGTGGAAAACACACGGACAAGACAGACACATTCGTGCATGCTCGCGCGCGCGCGCGCACACACACACACACACACACACACACACACACACACACACAGACGCACACACACACACACACACACACACACACACACACACACAGACGTACACCTCTCTCTCTCTCTCTCTCTCTCTCTCTCTCTCTCTCTCTCAGACAGACAGACAGACAGAGACAGACATAACAGACTGACTGACACGGGGCGAGTGTCTAACAACCGCGATTACTTTGATGAGCCAACCACCAGTTTGTGCCGTATAATGTACGAAAAGATTGTCATATGTGGCTCCGCCCAACTGTCCCCGCTATACGTCGTGTGATTTACACTAGGAAATGTTTGCTACACATATTGAATAGGATTCTGAGCCCAAACTGTGCATGGTTGGTTGGTTGTTTTATCTAAAGTCTTTTCATCGCGTCAATGATTTTATACTCTAGCGTGAAAAACAGTTTCATGGCTAATGTGTCAAACACACACACACACACACACACACACACACACACACACACACACACATACACACACACACACACACGCGCGTGCGCGCGCGCGCACACACACACACAGACATACACACACGCCCTATATATACCAGATTGTAGACCTTCAGTGCCTCTCTGCCTCTCCACTCCACCACCTCTCTCTCTCTCTCTCTCTCTCTCTCTCTCTCAGGGGAGACGATCTGGAGGGCTCGTTTGTTTTCAATGAAACAAAAAAAAGTATTTCCCTTGATATCTTAAGTAGAAGTCTGTGTCTAAGGCGTGCGTATTTTTAGTCGGAAAACCCCTTTCTGGGACACTGGAAAACATTTCTTGACTTTGTGCGTATATTCAACCAGAAGGTTCTCCTTCCTGCAATTGTTTTAGTGTTGATAATAGTATGCTGGACTGACTGTGTTCGCTTGGTCACACTGATGTAGTAGTGTTTGGAGATCTGAACAGAAGGAAGGGGAATTTTTCTCCTGACTTGTCTACTGCTAGTTTCGAAACGAGGTGACTGACGGTGGAAATTGAGGCACACTTAAGAAAGAAAGGTTATGAGTTTCGCAAGACAATGCAGATGAACAGATTACAGGACAAAACATGTTTTCTGATTCCTGCTTGCAAAGAAAAACTCAGTCGCCTTGTATAGATTGTTGTTCACATGATTGTGTATTAAATAACTATGGTAAGTTACTGTTAAATCTGGTTGCTTTCGATTTGTATTTTATGATTGGTGTATATCAGGGCGACCGCCATGGTTGCTACACATACATAGCGTTCAGTGGAAGCAGCGTCAATGATTATCTTCTCGTATCTACATTTTTTTTTTTTTTCTGCTTTCTTTCTCTGCGTTATTTTTGTGTTGGAATGAATTGGATCCGAGTGTACATCGATTGAATATCACATTGAATTATCGACGGAAAATAGTGACAAATACGCTGTCACTGTTTAGGCTATTGTTTCTAATACGTTTGTAAGGGATGGTGATCATGCCGTCACTTACACAGACAATTTGTGTAAAGTAGAAATGTGCATAGAGTTAAATGGTGCTTTGGCACTGATTAATGATGATGTAAGTATATTCTAATTTGTTTAATCATTGCTGTATCAAAAACAGTGCTGAATACATGACAAAATGAATGCAAATAAGGAGTTGTGCTTAGAAGGAATATTGGTTTGACACTGACTGTTTGGTAATGAAAAGAAAGCACTAACATTACGGAATATATAGCGTCATATTTTGGACGTTGGCGACAGAAGTGAGTATGTTATTGCAAGAAGGGATTATAAAAACCTTCGAAAGCAGAAGAA
>JADBJO010000989.1:0-2500 GCA_016801955.1 Conus betulinus | reverse complement strand
CTCTCTCTCTCTCTCTCTATATTATATATAATATATATATATATATATATATATATATATATATATATATATCAATGTATGGCTATTTACCACAATCCTCAGTCTCCCCCCTCCCCCACCCCCCCCTTTCTTTTTTTTCTTTTTTTTTTTGTTCTTTCCTTTACAATTAACAAGGTGTCTGGGTCCAACAATAGACATAGATCACACGACCGAATTTTTTTTGTTTGTTTTTTTTTTTTGTCTGGAGGACAGAGAAAAAAACAAAAAAACAAAAAACCCAAGAGACATACAGGAGAAGACAGACGAAGAAACATAAACCAAGAATAAATCCAAATGGCAACAGACAATGATGACACTCTACAAATAAATAATTTCTCTCTCCCATCTAAATAACCGCAGACAACATGATGATCAAATTGCTCGTTAGCTTTTCAAGACAGAAAAACAGGTGACATTCTCACGGTTTGCGAAATCTCCCCCCTCCCCCCCCCCCCCCCCCCCCCCCCCCCCCCCCCCCCCCCCCCCCCCCCCCCCCCCATCCCCCCCCCCGCCAGCGACAAGCGTACTACTAGAAATGTGTGACGTTCGTTCGATTCTCGGCTTGTGTGAAATTATAGATATGTCTGTGTTCGATTTTTTTTTTCTGCTGATATGATCAGCTGACGATGTGGAACGAGGACAGGTGAGAGAAAAATGGGAGGGAAAAAAAAACGAAAAAACAAAGGAAAGGAAGAACGAAATTTGAAAAAAAAAAAAACAACCAAACAAACAAACAAAAAACACGTTACACGAGGTAGGAAGTCAAACTGGGAAAACAGAAAGAAAGAAAATAAATAGAAAAAAAAAGAAAGACAGCTGGAAATGATTACGAGAAAAGAGACAGACAGAAGACAGAATCAGGAAGGAAGTGCAGAGAATAGAATAGGAAGGACAGGAGAATGGAGAGACAGAAAGAAAACAGAATCAGGAAGGAAGTGCAGAGAATAGAACAGGAAAAACAGGAGAATGGAGATGGACAGACAGAAAAAGAATAGAACAGGAATCAGGAGAACGAAGAGCAGAAAGAGAATAGAATAGGAAGAGGCGATAGGAAAGAATGGAACGAAGACAGAAAGAAGACAGAATCAGGAAGGAACTGCAGAGAATAGAACAGGAAAAACAGGAGAATGAAGAGAGACAGAAAGAAGACAGAATCAGGAAGAAAGAAGTGCAGAGAGGATAGAATAGGAATCAGAAACAGGAGAACGAAAGAGACAGGGAATGGAAGACAGACAGGAATCAGGAAAGAGGCGCAGACCATAGAACAGGAAAGACAGGGGAATGGAGAGACAGAAAGAAGAAGGGAATCAGGAAAGGGCGCAGACAATAGAACAAAACACAGGGAATGAAGAGCAAGAACAGGGAAGGGGAAAGGAAGGGAAGAGAACCCTTAAAACACAAGAACGAAAGAAAGTTACAGAAGAACAACAAAGAAGAAAGACAGGAATCAGAACACACACACACACACACACACACACACACACACACACACACCACACATACACACACACGCGCGCGCGCGCGCGCACACACACACACACACACACACACACACACAGAACAAACACAAACACACAGGGGACACGAGAAGAAAAGGAAAGAAAGGGGACTGAAAAAAAGAAAGAAAAGAAAAAAAGAAAGAGAAAAAAAGAAACTAAAGAAAAGGAAAATACAGAAGAAAAAAAAAAAAACAGATCTTAAAAGAAATGAACAGAAAAAAGACATGAAATAGGAAGGGATGGGAGGTAATTAACCAAAGACCAGCCTACATTCCTCGGTAACTTAGCGCAGAGGTACACTCAAACCTTGTCACAATCATCGTCAACGTGGAATGTTGGAACACACAGATCCACCCAGAAGATGCAAACCTTGGCACTTAACATTCAGCCGAGACTAGAAAACAAGGTGCTCCGGTTACCAAAAAGCGATGGAAGACAGGTACCATCCGGTGGAATGACCTCCTGCCGTGGAAAGACCTCGTGCCCAGCTCAGGGAACAGTGTGGGCAGTCTCAGTAATCTTCGTAAACACTTGGCAGCAGACACCTTCAAAAACCTTGTTCAGAGATGTCCCACCTGAGGTGATCTTTGAATTTCTGAGGGAAATGAACATTTTTCATCTGATCTAAGATTTTACAGAAGAAAGATTTTTAACGAAGTTCCCGGTGTGTTTTTTTAGAAGGTGTATTTTAAAGGGTTGTGTGATTTAAAACAAACAAACAAACTTGTGGGTTGACTTCAACGCGGTGACAGCCCTTATATGGCCCTTGTTGTCGGCTGGGCTATAAACGCGGTTACCACCTTACCTGACCTGGCCCCTGACCTGACCTGACCTGGGCTACCTTACTTTACCTTACCTTACCTTACCTTACTTTACTTTACCTACCTTAACCTTACCTTACCTTACCTTACCTTACCTTACCTTACCTTACCTTACCTTACCTTACCTTACCTTACCTTACC
>JADBJO010000988.1:509723-512612 GCA_016801955.1 Conus betulinus | reverse complement strand
GACGCTATTTATCCTTCTTGATCTTTTAACTTATCTCGTGTTTTTATATAATCATGGTTATTGTTTTCATTTATTTGGTTTTGCGGAAACAAGATTAACACACCATATTTCTGACACAGAATTAATTTTACCTGGTTATAACTTAGTTCGTAATGACCCTTCCAGACCAAGAGAAACAGGTTTACTTGTTTATGTTCACCAATCTATTAAATTTAATCGAGCCGCTTCGCTCGAAAAATATCATATAGAATCACTATGGATAGAGTTACAGTTCAAAAACTTCCAAACCAATTCTCTCTAGGCTTTATTTACAGAAACCCAGCAGAACATGCTGACTGGATAGATAACTTTACTCTAATGATGGAGGAGGCGTCCTTACTCTCAAACGAAATTATTTTACTGGGTGATTTTAACATTGATCTTTTGAAAGTGAATAAATCCTGGATTCAAACTTACACTTCTTTTAATCTGACTCAGTTAATCGATAAGCCAACACGAATCACTGCTACTTCCCAAACTCTCATTGACCATGTGTACACATCTTCTGTGTACCTACTATAGTAGAAATGTTCACCAGTCTTTGGATGCAGCGATCACTCCCCTGTCTTTTTACTTGGTCTAAACGAGGCGTTTAAAATCCCCCTAAATCATCACAAGTATGTTACGTATAGGAACTTTTCAGGCTTTGATAAAGACTTATTTCTTACAGATCTGAAATTCCTCATTTTCCTCTGTGTATCAGTTCACGAATCCCGATGAAGCCTTAGAAGTGTGGTATCACACTTTTCTCAATGTTTACAATAAACACGCTCCATTAAAAACAATTCGTGTCAAAAGTACCCCTAAAAAGCCTTGGGATAACAAGTGATATAGAAAAATCCATGGATTTAAGAGACTCACTTCTGGCATCAGGTAATCGTATAGAATTTATGAAACAAAGAAATCTTGTTAACTATTTAAAACGCTCAGCCAAAAAAAAAAATATTTTTAAAGATCTTATTTACTCTAAAACAGACAACCGATCAGTTTGGAAGGCTATCAATCAGCTTAGCAATAAAAATCCTAACGCTCGTGCTACAACACCGAAAGATGTATCAGTTGAAATTGAATACACACTTCTGCAATGTTGCCAATTTTACCATAAAAAGAAACAGATCCTCACAAAACGATTTAGATGCTCTTCTGAATTTTTGTCAGTCCAAAAAATATCACAACATGTCTAGATATTCCGTTGTTATGTGTACACGAAGTATATAATGCTCTTATTCACTTAAAGCAAACTAGTACTACTGGCCTTGATGGCATTGACGGAAAGATTCTCAAACTGTCAGCACCTGTAATTGCTGAAACACTCACTTATATATACAATCTCTGCATTTCTAAAAATCAGTTCCCCAAGGCTTTTAAAATTGCTAGAGTAACGCCGATCTACAAAAACAGGTGATCACACCGATCCGTCTAACTACAGGCCCATTTCTATTCTGTCTGTACTGTCTAAACCATTGGAAAACCATCTAAATAAACATATTCTCGATCACTTCAATTCTTTCAATTTATTTCATCAGGACCAATCCGGTTTTAGGGGGCAAATCACTCGTGCCAAACAGCATTGACAAACCTAGTTGATCAATGGCTTACTAATATAAATAACGACAAAATTACAGGTGTTCTCATGGTAGATTTCATGAAAGCCTTTGATGTTATTGATCGCAATCTTCTTCTTCTTAAAAAAACTAAAGATATACAACTTATCAGAGAATTCGTTAGAACTCCTGTCTTCATTTCTTTCCGATAGAAAGCAAATGGGTCTCAGTAAATGAATCTGTATCTCCTACATTATCCATTAGTCATGGTGTGTGCCTCAAGGGTCAGTACTCGGACCTATCTTATTTTCCATATATATAAACGATTTACCTCTATTCATTGATAGTCTCTGTGAAATGTTCGCTGATGACACCACAATACACTGTAGTCATAAAAAACTTGAAAATATATTTGCCAGTTTACAAGAAAGTATAAACAAATTAATCATATGGTCTGAACTCAATCACATGTGTCTCCATCCTCGGAAAACGAAGTACTTGATAATAACCACCAGACAAAAGCGTCAAAATATTTCTTACGATTCCCTATCTCTTTGTATAAATAATGAAATAGTTGAAGAAGTTGATCATCATAAAGTCCTTGGTGTCATTGTAGACAATAATTTGTCATGGTCTTCTCATGTCACAATGCTCTGCAAACTTCTATCTCAAAAAAGATTCACCAGCTTTCAAAACTAAAATATTTCTTAGACCAACATTGTCGTAAGCTGTTTTTTTTACTTCGTACATTGAATCTCATTTGAATTACTCTTCTACATTGTGGGATTCGGCCAGTTATAACGTATTAAAACCACTCTTCAGTCTTCACAGACGGGCTGTGAAACTCATTCTTCTCAAATATACAACTGTAACTCCCTCTGATTATAAACGTTTAGACATTTTGCCTCTGAAATGGAAACTCATTTATAACAAAGCAATTTTCATGTTTAAGATAATGTCCAACCATGCACCACCAACTTTGAAAAATAAATTTAAAACGAACCTGATTCGCAATGTCAGAAAGATTCAGATACCCCTACGAGGATTGATCTTTTTTAAATCTAGCCTTATTTACTCCGGTGGTTGTTTGTGGAACGACCTAGTGTCTTCATTTAATGTAATTTCGAGTCTAAATGTTTTCAAAAAACAATACTTCTCATATCTGATGCTACGCTTCCTAAACAGTGTGACTAATGACAACATCATATAAACTTCTTTATACGTTTTCAAAATTATATTTTTTCAAGTACAAATGATGTTTAAATGTATATTTGAATGTTCATTTGTGTTCCTTCGTTACCCCTTC
>JADBJO010000988.1:487223-499723 GCA_016801955.1 Conus betulinus | reverse complement strand
TTACTCACTCTATTTTGTTTCTTGATGATGCACAAGTCTTCAAGTCTGACACTGCGTAAAACGCTGACTTTTTGATAAAAGGTATTCTTGTTTATTTGAGACAGGCACTTCGTGAGAGATAAACGAGGTATCTTGACATTTACTCACCCCCTCTTAAACGTTTGGCTGACTGAATTTAATTTCCGCTGGTAGCTGGAAGCGTCGACAAATATTTCCCGAGTGGTTGTCAAGCTGAAATAAGAAGCGATGGCTACGGGCAAGTTTTCGTCGAAAGAGTAATACCGTTTCTTTGTTACTCACGTCTTCTTCCTTCTTTCCATTATTATTCGTCCTTCTGGCAGTGATTGGTATGAAACATATCGATCTTTCAAATGTATTTTTTGGTCCGGAAAAGCATTTATTTGATATTACAAGTCCTAATTCATTCAGACCAGCTTTAGTTAAATTTTGGAATGACTGACCTACAAGTACATTGAGTTATTGAAATCTTTTTCAAAAGTATTTTGCAATAAATCAAACAATGGATTGCATGTGCTAACACACATACATAATTTAAGAACCCTATTGTTATAGCTGTTATTACAAACTCAGAGCCGTAAGGTTACCAAGGACGTTTCTATGTTTATTTGTTATGTTCTGAAGCAAAGGGAGCAACATATGTTACCAGCCCCAGTCTAGAAGAACTGGTCAAGGGCTGATTTTGTCCCTGTTATTTTTTCTTCAATATTTCCTCTCTTGTGATGCTATTACCCATTAGCTTTCTTTTCGTTTTGACTGCTCTAATCTTGGTTTATATGTGCATCAAATGTAGCTCTAATGGTGGTGACCTTGTAAAATTCTTCGAGTCGTTAAGTCGTCGAATTCTCCCATTTTCGTCCTTGTCTTCCGCTTGTTCCTTTTGGTCCAGGGGGAGGAATGAGGGGAAGGTCAAGCCTTCCACCGGGTCCCTGCAAATGTTAACAGGTGATGTCATCAGCGTCAGCAGCACGTGTGTGGCACTCGATGATTGAAACTCTGGTGGTCTTAGCTACGTGGACAAAAAGCTATGACCTGTTGTTCTCTGTCTGTCCGTCCGTCTACCGCTTTGTTCCCTTCCTGTACTATTTCTGTGTACCTACTTGTTGTTTATTCGGATAAGAGGTTTAAAGAGTGAATATCTGTATAGTGCCTGCAAATGACATTGAGTTGAAAAAGGAGTCGTCGAGCTTATTATTTCATGAATGTTTTCGGGAACGTTTCAGTTATGACAATCATGAACCAAAACGATCCTAAAAGCCCAATAGATTACTAAGTAAACAAACATCATAAAACACATCTACTTTCAGTCACAAAACATTGCGATGTTTTAATATAGGACAAGCGTTTTTTAAAATGGCTGTCATTAAGGTAAACCGCTTGGCCCAGTTTGACAAATTGACAAAACATCAACATAATATGAGTTAGGAGGGATAAACGAGAGCGAGCGTGGCAATTTGCCGAGGTCAAACAGTCCCTTTGGATTCGCCCTTTTATGCCCACCTCATAATTTTATCGCTTTGTCTTTGGGCCATATTCCATCTTTTCACCAAATTTTGAACAAATAAGTCAGTTTTTTTTTTTTCTTTTCTGCGTTATCTTGCTGGCAGACAAACACCCCCAACACAAAGTAACAGATGTAGATTAAGAACATAATCCCCTTGACGGAGGTGATCAGTAGAAAGAAATTTCGTGGAGAGCGTGGCAGCAGAGAGTCCTCAGAAGAGAAGCCCCCTTCAAGCAAGTGTTTCGGCCCTTAACTCCTGACACTCTAGGGGGGTTGGGCCACACCCGGTTCATGACTCCGGATGTCCCTCTGCTGCCCCTTGTTTCCCATCTCGGGACGAGCCATGGCTGGGATTTGAACCCATGTTCTTCTGGACATGCTCATTTTCCACTTAATGACTCGCGCACTAATCACTGAGCCACAGGGACACCTGATATTTGTAGGAAATTTAAGCCTTATGAAGTTCACTTTTGTTCCTCCTTGACCAGATCCAGCTTGAACACCTCTCTGCTGCTTCTGCCATTGCTTTCAGGGCTCTGTTTTTTTTTCCCTCCCTCCCTGAGAGCTGTTTCATGAGGCTGTATGCAGCCGTTCCTACAAACCCCCTAGCTCCAATTTCTGCTGTGAGGACTTTGACCTGATAGCCTTCTCTCCTCAGGCTGTTTGCCAGATCAGCATACTTTTCAGTCTTGTAGATTTGAGCTGCCTCCATTCTGTTCTCATATGGCACCGTGAGCTCGATCATGATCAGCTGCTTGATGGACTGAGAGTGGACTACTATGTCTGGTCTCATGCCACTCTTGCTGATGATCTCTGGGTGACTCTTCCATTCTGGGAGGTCTGCAGTGCATTCCCAGTCATCTGCCCCGTCCAGCAGACTCTGCCTGTATGTTCCGAGTGGCACTGTTGTTCTTGGCCATGATTCGCTGCCTCCTGCCATGAAGATGTTTGCCGGTGCTTTTGGAGTCCTGATTTTCCCTTTTGTGGTGTTGGTACTAGCCCAGACTACTTGTACAATCTCTTTGAGCACTTGGTTGTGCCTCCATGTGTACTTTCCTTGAGCCAGGGACTACTTTACATGAGCTAAGGACATGCTCCACTGTTTGTTTTCCATGGCAGAGGGGGCATGAAGGATCGTCTGTTTTTTCCCACTTCACCAGGTTGCATTTGAGGGCAGAAGGTCATATGCAGATCTGAGAATGAAGCTGATCCTGAGAGGGCCATGTGCCAAATGTCATTCCAAGTGAGACGTCTTTGGAGTGCATTCTCCCACGTTGTCCATTGCCCTTGCTGGCTCTGCTGGACTGCTTTTTGGAGTCCTTTTTGGTCTTCTTCTTTCTCATCTCCTGAATCATCATGTCTCTTTTGGCTTTTCCTTTGGCCCTTTGACCACCATCCAGTTTTGGTCATTCCCAGTCCTTGTCTGTTGGTCTGTATGTGTCCTGTTATTTCTCTGATCTTGAGACTTTCTTTTGCAGAATCCATCGCCTCTTGAACTTTCCATTTTCTGCCTGTCTTCAGCTGGGCTTGATTGCTTCAACCACCTTGTCTCCTGAGTCCTCCAGCATGCTTTGAAGTCTGACTTCCCTGCTTTGTATTCCTCCAGGATGGATTTTTCATTGGTAGTTTCATACTTTGCTTGGCGACAGTACAGCGCTATGTCAGTCAGATAGGGTGGGACACCAAGCCATTTCCTTGTGAACTTGTTTATTTTGGATTCCATTGCCTCCACTATGCTGGTGCAGATGTTGTATATCATCAGACGCCATAGGAGCTTTGGTATCAGCATGAACTGCAGACACCAGACCTTGTATTTGCCAGGGAGCCCACACTGGTCAATGGTCTCCAAGCCTTCTTCCGACATCTTTTGTTTTTCTTTTGCTCTTTGTGTGTCTTTCAGCGTATCATCATACCATCTTCCAAGGCTCTTGACTGGCTCTTCTGAAACTGTTGGAATGGCCTGGTTGGCAACACTGAAGACCACAGATTCGGCCACTTTCCTTTCCTCAGTGAGAGACTCCATGATTTCTTTGGCTTGAACTTCATTCTGGATGAGGCAACTATGTCATCCAGCCTCTCCAGCACATGACGTGTCTCGTCTTCTCTGGATGAAATCACTGTAGTGTCATCCATGAAGGCCTTGAGAGGGGGCATCTTGTATCCATCACCAAGGTCTGTTTGTCTTGCGTTGCTTGTTGCTGCTTTCAAGATGACTTCCATTGCCAACACGAACAGTATTGGGGAAATGGCACAGCCCATTGCAATGCCCACTTCCAAGTTGATCCAATCTGTTGTGTACTCCTTGGTAGAGAAGCGCATTGAGAAGCCATTGAAGTACTTCTTGAGCATGTCGCGGATGTTCTTTGGCACATGGTACATCTCAAGCCAACTGTATCATCTCATGGGGTACAGATCCATATGCGTTTGCCAGATCAAGCCACACTACGTCCAGGTCTCTCTTTTCTGTTTTTGCTCTTTGGATTGCGTCCCAGATCATTGTGGCGTGTTCTACACAGCCAGCCACGCCTGGGGATGCCACCTTTCTGGACTGACACATCCACGTACTTGTTTTCCATGAGGTACTTGGTCAGCCTTGCTGCCATGACAGAGAAGAAGATTTTCCCTTCGACGTTCAGTAGTGATATTGGCCTGAACTGGCTGATGTCACTTGAGTTTTGCTCTTTGGGGATGTACACACCATCTGCCGTCATCCACTGGCCGCTGATCTTCTGGTTTCGCCAAGCTGATCGCAGCAGCCTGTTTAGCCACTCCAGCACCTTGGGACATTTCTTGTACAGCTGGTAAAGTATTCCGTTTGGCCCTGGTGATGACTTGGCTCTGGCTTTGTCGACAACCTTCTTGATTTCCGCCAGCGTTGGAGGCTTGTCATTGAACTGTTCCTCAGGGTTGGTTGGCCATTGAACTGTTCCTCAGGGTTGGTTGGCCACACCAGACCTTGAATGTCAAGTGGTGCTTTACTCTGTGAGTCAGAGTATGTTTTCCTCAGATGCTGCTCAAGAACTTCTTTGTTCACACTTAGGGTCCCGGATTTTGGCTGCTCAAACAGAGTTCTGGCAAACTGGAAGGGGTCTCTGAAGAAGCGCTCTTGTGTCTTCTTCTTTTTGCTCTTCCTCTTCCTCACAGATTCCGCTTTGCTGAGGGCACTGTGTTTTGCTTTCAGGTCTTCCCAGAGTTTTTCCAAGCGTTGTTTTTCAGCTGGCAGTGCGGTCTTCATTTGCTTCTTGAGGTTTTTCTTTTGGACCCTGATCTTGTCTATCTCTTCTTGGGTCTGGATTTCTTTGGAGGTGTTTTCTCTTTAGGTAGTTTTGCTCCATAGGCGTCTCTACATGTGGCATACACAATGTCCCCATACGTGGCTAGTTTGTGCTCCAGGGTGCTTTTCCCTATCAGTGCATCGAGTCTTTGGACGATTTTGCATCCAGTTTCTCTCCCAATCTTTAGTCTCGTTTGCTCGTGGCAGGTTGAGTTTCAGGCGCCTGGCATCGAGGGCCTGTGCAAATTCCTCATCCGAACCAACAGCGTGGATGTCCTTGGCACTGTGGTTTAAATCCTGGCCTTGGTCTTCCGACGTCTTATCTGCTGATGCAGTGCGCAGTGATCAATGAAATACACTTGGTAAGAGACGAACGATGCTTACCCGTACTCTCTTGGACTCTCTGTTTCAGCCGGTTTGAAACAATGTCCATTTAGCAGTTTCGATGCCAGAACAGAACACTGTCTTTGACCGTGTAGAAAATAAGACATGAGGTCTACGAAGCAAGTTTTGTCAAAACAACAATTGCAACGACAACAGCAGCAATAGCAGCAATAACAGCAGCAACTGCAGTAGCAGTAGTAGTAGTAGTAGCAGCAGCAGCAGCAGCAGCAGCAGCAGCAGTAGTAGTAGTAGTATAGCAGCAGCAGCAGCAGCAGCAGCAGCAGCAGCAGCAGCAATAACAACATCAACAACAATAATAACGCCAACAATAACTGCAGTAGCAACAGCATCACCACCACCACCACCACCACCACAACCACCACCACCACCGCCACCAGCATCAACAACATTACCTTTTTGTTACTATTGTTCTCTTCCTTTTCTTCTCTGTCTTCTTCCCGCTCCCCTTCTTCTTCTTTCTCGTGTTCGTTTTCGCCCGGGGAGTAACGGGGAAAGGTCAAGCTAACCTCCGGGTGTCTACAAATGTTAGGAAGTCGTATCCTCAATACTGGTGCTATTGTTTTTTTCTGTTTCACGTTCCAGCCCCATCTGTGGAATAACTCCCATGCCACTTATCCACGTGTGTGTGTGTGTGTGTGTGTGTGTGTGTGTGTGTGTGTGTGTGTGTGTGTGCGTGCTCGCACGCGTATGTGTGTGTGTGTGTGTGTGTGTGTGTGTGTGTGTGTGTGTGTGTGTGTGTGTGTGTGTGTGTGTGTGTGTGCGTGCGTGCGTGCGTGCATGCGTGCGTGCGTGCGCGCGCGCGTGCGCGCGTGTGTATGTGCATGTGTGTGTGTGTGGTGTGTGTGTGTGTGTGTGTGTGTGTGTGTGTGTGTGTGTGTTCAACGCAATAACCCCTGTCTCTATATAATTTTCTTATCTGTCAGTTTGTCTTTACTTTCATTGCGGCAGAGCGATTTTTCTTGTTGTTTCTGAATTTTGTTTTCGCGAGTGTCAATATCTGCTGGGGTTTTTTATTTTGTTTGGCCAAAGTCCATCATTTTCTCTTTTTTTCTTTCTTTTATTCCTTTTCTTCTTCGACTTTTTTGTTTTGTCACACACATTCCCCTGCCGTTCTTTACGTTTTTCTTTCCCTCTGTCTTTTCATCTCTTGCATTTGTAATACCATTTTTTTTCAAGTTTTTCTTGTAATTCCCCCCCCCCCCCCCCCCCCCCCCCCCCCCCCCCCCCCCCCCCCCCCCCCCCCCCCCCCCCCCCAGTCCTCCTCCCCCCTCCCCTCCCCCTTTTTTTCAATCTTTGTTCCTCTTCCTTCACGAATTTATTCCTGTTCAGTTTTTGTTTTCTTTTTACGTTCCCGTCTTCACGTTTGTCTACCCCCCCCCCCCCCCCCTTTCTTTTCTTTATTTCTCTTTCAGTCTTAGTTTCTTTGATTCGTTTGATTTTCTACCTTGCCTTTCTTTCTCTGTTCTTGTATCTGCCACGCTCAGTGACATTCTGGTTGGCATATACTTTCCTCCCAACTACAGCTACGCACGTTACAAATTACTGTCCTTTCTCGCTGTGTGTTATATTGCTTCCTCTGGAAAAAAAAAAAAAAAACATTCTGCTTTCTGTTTGTTATGTGAAGCCATAACCAGTGCTAAGGGAAAAAAAAAGGTTGGCAACTCATTGTTGCAGACAGAAGTCGATAGAAATGAAATCAGAGGACTTATCTTGGAGGTTCAAATCTAAATAAGGTTTTTCTGCTTAAAGATGACGGGACTAAATTTGTCGACTCTGTCTGTCTGTCTGTCTGTCTGTCCCTCTTTCCTACTTTTCGTTCACCCCTCACTCTTTTCGCCCTTTATAGTATATTTTCTTTCAGCATTCTCTTTCACTCCATTTGTTCTCTACTCATTCCCCTCATTCTATTTCTCTCTGTCTCTTTTTCTCTCTCCTAAAAACTTATTACATGAGTCACTGTCACTATCTTAGTCTCGTTGTGTTCTAGCCTCTATTCAGGCTCTGTTGGATAGGTCTGGCTGTGACGGTCTGCTTTGATAGGTCTGGCTGTGACGGTCTGTTTTGTTAGGTCTAACTGTGACGGTCTGCTTTGATAGGTCTGGCTGTGACGGTCTGTTTTGATAGGTCTGGCTGTGACGGTCTGTTGGATAGGTCTGGCTGTGACGGTCTGTTTTGATAGGTCTGGCTGTGACGGTCTGTTTTGATAGGTCTGGCTGTGACGGTCTGTTTTGATAGGTCTGGCTGTGACGGTCTGTTTTGTTAGGTCTAACTGTGACGGTCTGCTTTGATAGGTCTGGCTGTGACGGTCTGTTTTTGATAGGTCTGGCTGTGACGGTCTGTTGGATAGGTCTGGCTGTGACGGTCTGTTTTGATAGGTCTGGCTGTGACGGTCTGTTTTGATAGGTCTGGCTGTGACGGTCTGTTTTGATAGGTCTGGCTGTGACGGTCTGTTGGATAGGTCTGGCTGTGTGACGGTCTGTTGGATAGGTCTGGCTGTGACGGTCTGTAGGATAGGTCTGGCTGTGACGGTCTGTTTGATAGGTCTGGCTGTGATGGTCTGATAGGTCTGGCTGTGACGGTCTGTTTTGATAGGTCAGGCTGTGACGGTCTGTTTTGATAGGTCAGGCTGTGATGGTCTGATAGGTCTGGCTGTGACGGTCTGTTTTGATAGGTCTGGCTGTGACGGTCTGTTTTGATAGGTCTGGCTGTGACGGTCTGTTTTGATAGGTCTGGCTGTGACGGTCTGTTTTGATAGGCCTGGCTGTGACGGTCTGTAGGATAGGTCTGGCTGTGATGGTCTGTTTGATAGGTCTGGCTGTGACGGTCTGATAGGTCTGGCTGTGACGGTCTGTTTGATAGGTCTGGCTGTGATGGTCTGTTTGATAGGTCTGGCTGTGATGGTCCGTTGGATAGGTCTGGCTGTGACGGTCTGTTGGATAGGTCTGGCTGTGACGGTCTGTTTGATAGGTCTGGCTGTGACGGTCTGTTGGATAGGTCTGGCTGTGACGGTCTGTTTTGATAGGTCTGGCTGTGACGGTCTGATAGGTCTGGCTGTGACGGTCTGTTTTGATAGGTCTGGCTGTGACGGTCTGTTGGATAGGTCTGGCTGTGACGGTCTGTAGGATAGGTCTGGCTGTGACGGTCTGTTTTGATAGGTCTGGCTGTGACGGTCTGTTTTGTTAGGTCTGGCTGTGACGGTCTGTAGGATAGGTCTGGCTGTGACGGTCTGTTTTTGATAGGTCTGGCTGTGACGGTCTGTTGGATAGGTCTGGCTGTGACGGTCTGTTGGATAGGTCTGGCTGTGACGGTCTGTTTTGATAGGTCTGGCTATGACGGTCTGATAGGTCTGGCTGTGACGGTCTGTTTTGATAGGTCTGCTGTGCTGTGACGGTCTGTTGGATAGGTCTGGCTGTGACGGTCTGTTGGATAGGTCTGGCTGTGATGGTCTGTTTGATAGGTCTGGCTGTGATGGTCTGATAGGTCTGGCTGTGACGGTCTGTTTGATAGGTCTGGCTGTGACTGTCTGTTGGATAGGTCTGGCTGTGACGGTCTGTTGGATAGGTCTGGCTGTGACGGTCTGTTGGATAGGTCTGGCTGTGACGGTCTGTTGGATAGGTCTGGCTGTGATGGTCTGTTTGATAGGTCTGGCTGTGATGGTCCGTTGGATAGGTCTGGCTGTGATGGTCTGATAGGTCTGGCAGTGACGGTCTGTTTTGATAGGTCTGGCTGTGACGGTCTGTTTTGTTAGGTCTGGCTATGACGGTCTGTTTTGTTAGGTCTGGCTGTGACGGTCTGTTTTGATAGATCTGGCTGTGACGGTCTGTTTTGATAGGTCTGGCTGTGACGGTCTGTTGGATAGGTCTGGCTGTGACGGTCTGTTTTGATAGGCCTGGCTGTGACGGTCTGTTTTGATAGGTCTGGCTGTGACGGTCTGTTGGATAGGTCTGGCTGTGACGGTCTGTTGGATAGGTCTGGCTGTGACGGTCTGTTGGATAGGTCTGGCTGTGACGGTCTGTTGGATAGGTCTGGCTGTGACGGTCTGTTGGATAGGTCTGGCTATGGTGGTCTTTTGGGATAGGTCTGGCTGTGATGGTCTATTGGATAGGTCTGGCTGTGACGGACTGATAGGTCTGGCTGTGACGGTCTGATAGGTCTGGTTGTGATGGTCTGATAGGTCTGGCTGTGATGGTCTGATGGGTCTGGCTGTGATGGTCTGATAGGTCTGGTTGTTATGGTCTCATAGATCTCGCTGTGATGGTCTGATAGGTCTGGCTGTGATGGTCTGATAGGTCTGGCTGTGATGGTCTGATAGGTCTGGCTGTGATGGTCTGATAGGTCTGGCTGTGATGGTCTGATAGGTCTGGCTGTGATGGTCTGTTTGATAGGTCTGGCTGTGACGGTCTGTTTGATAGGTCTGGCTGTGATGGTCGGTTTGATAGGTCTGGCTGTGACGGTCTGTTTTGATAGGTCTGGCTGTGACGGTCTGTTGGATAGGTCTGGCTTTGATGGTCTGATGATAGGTCTGGCTGTGACGATCTGTTGGATAGGTCTGGCTGTGACGGTCTGATAGGTCTGGCTGTGACAGTCTGATAGGTCTGGCTGTGACGGTCTGAGGTCTGGCTGTGACGATCTGTCGGATAGGTCTGGTTGTAATGGTCTGATAGGTCTGGCTGTGACAGTCTGATAGGTCTGGCTGTGACGGTCTGATAGGTCTGGCTGTGACGATCTGTCGGATAGGTCTGGTTGTAATGGTCTGATAGGTCTGGCTGTGACAGTCTGATAGGTCTGGCTGTGACGGTCTGATAGGTCTGGCTGTGACGATCTGTCGGATAGGTCTGGTTGTAATGGTCTGATAGGTCTGGCTGTGACAGTCTGATAGGTCTGGCTGTGACGGTCTGATAGGTCTGGCTGTGACGATCTGTCGGATAGGTCTGGGTTGTAATGGTCTGATAGGTCTGGCTGTGACAGTCTGATAGGTCTGGCTGTGACGGTCTGATAGGTCTGGCTGTGACGTGACGGTCTGTCGGATAGGTCTGGTTGTAATGGTCTGATAAGTCTGGCTGTGACAGTCTGATAAGTCTGGCTGTGACAGTCTGATAGGTCTGGCTGTGACGGTCTGATAGGTCTGGCTGTGACGGTCTGTCGGATAGGTCTGGTTGTAATGGTCTGATAAGTCTGGCTGTGACAGTCTGATAAGTCTGGCTGTGACAGTCTGATAGGTCTGGCTGTGACGGTCTGATAGGTCTGGCTGTGACGGACCATACTTTTTCCGGTCCCGAATTTTGGGGACACGCTGAACCAGTTGACCTGTTTTACCTGACAGCTACTCACCTGCGTTTTGTGTTAGTCGGGTGAACTAGGATTTCCCTTCAGTCTCCGAAGAGCTACCGGCCAAGCAACTTGTCCAGAGGAGCCGAAGGGAGACCGAAGGCGTGTCCTCGCTGGCGGTCAGTTCTCCAGGTGTCGGTGAAGCCCCGAGTCCGACCTGGTGCTGATTGTCAAGCGGGTGTGAGGCGCAGCCCGTGCCCAGCCGCTGTCTCCATCCAGAGGGATGTGGAGAGGCTGACGGCGTGTTTTTTTCTTCTGTTGTGTGGGAGTCCCTGGAAGGACTCCAAGAACTGCTTCCGTGAGCGGCTTCTGAACTGTGTGAAGACTGTGTGACTTGGGCCGGACAGCCAAGTGCATGGAATGTCTATGGTGACACTGCTGTGGGTGCCAGCCGGGCCTGCGCAAGAATAAAAGAAGTTTGATGTGTTAGTGCCATGCTAAGTGTTCTTGTGCGCCCCAGATGATAGTGGCGAGAGTTTATTGATGGTCTGCTTTTGTTATTATGTATTATGTACTTGTTTTGATTTGATGATTCAGGCAGCAAAAGAAAAGGAATAAACAACTTGTTGACCGGCTATCTATGTTCGTGTGGTGTGGGTGTGTGTAGGGAAAAAAGATGTACACGCATCCAAACTTCTTCAGGTGAGAGTCAGACAGCAAAACATGCACCGCACACCATCCGTAACACTGGCCTTATTAATAAAAGCCCACAATAGCCACCCAAGATGTCCTGCTATGACAGACCGACGTGCGTGCAGACGAAACACGTGAGACTATCTACAAGAGTTAGAGCTGCAAGGGATAACATGGGACAAACAATGCTGTCATTATCTGCTATGTCTGTCATCTGTGCCTTCGCATGTGTCTCTCTGTCACCACTCACTGTCCAACTGTATTCGTTCTCTCTCTCTCTCTCTCTCTCTCTCTCTCTCTCTCTCTCTCTCTCTCTCTCTCTCTCTCTCTCTCTCTCTCTCTGTGTGTGTGTGTGTGTGTGTGTGTGTGTGTGGTGTGTGTGTTTGTGTGTGTGTGTGTGTGTGTGTGTGCGCGCGTGCGTGCGTGCGTGTGCTTACGTACGTGCATGCGCGCACGCGTGCGCATGTCTCTGTTTCTCTCTCTCTCTCTGTCTCTCTCTGTCTCTCTGTCTGTCTGTCTCTCTCTCTCTCTCTCTCTCTCTCTCTCTCTCTCTCTCTCTCTCTCTCATCTAAATCCCGTTTGTTCAACTGTCTGGTTGGCTTTTTTTCGGCTGACAGTCTGACACTTCAACAGTACTCTCCTCCCAATGCCCCACCTCCACCAGAAGGTGCTGATGAATCAAATACAGCTGGGAGCCTGCGGCAGTCGTTAACGGTCCATTGTTGCCTTCATCACGCGTTCGAAAATAAGGGCGTCTGACACCTGTTTACTGCTTGCCTGCCTGTCTGTCTGTCAGTCTGCCTGCCTGCCTGCCTGTCTGTCTGTCTGTCTGTCTGTCTGTCTGCCCATCAGCATAGTTCTCTGTGTTTTTGGTATTGTCTTTCTGTATGCACGTACCCAAAATCTGTCTCGCTCTCCCCTTTCCCTGGCTCCTACCATTCATACCACCCCTTTGTCTCTCACTCTATCCTGTTCCACAATTAGCATTTCTATTTCTATTTCACCCTGCACCCAGCCACCTACGTCCTGTTTTTCACTACTCCCCTCACCCCCCCCCCCTCCCTCCCCAACCTCTCTATATTTTATTTTCTGCCTGTCTTTGATATCTCTTTATCTCTATTCAGCTCTCCTGCTATCTCTCCCTTATCCTTCTTTTCTCCCTTTGTCTCTCTGTCTGTTTGTCTGTCCGTCTGTCTGTCTCTCTCACTCTCTCTCTCTGAGTCTGTCTCTCTGTATGTCTGTCTGTTCTGTCTGTTTGCGCATCTGTGTATGTAAATGTAATCTATCTATCTATCTATCTATCTATCTATCTATCTATCTATCTATATATATATATAT
>JADBJO010000988.1:462223-477223 GCA_016801955.1 Conus betulinus | reverse complement strand
ACAGTAGCTGCAACCCTTCTGTTGATTGCATCAGGAACATTCACTTGTGAGCTAACATATATATCATTGATATCTGGCGCTATTCCTCAATCGGTGGAACAAAAAGCGTCAAACTTTGCTTAATAACAAAGACATACGCTTTACACGACCCAGCCTCTCCAGTAATATAGAAATTGTACTGTTACAAGTTATTTTTCTTCTAGCGGTAAAACAGTCTTTGACATGTCTTTCCTTCGACGTATCGTCAAAACCTCCATACAGCGAAGGACACGCTGCGAGTTTGTATTGATACTCTAACTGCTTGTGATTCAAACTAGTATTCTGTATTGATCTGGATGCTACATGTGATATCACAGACCATTTACACCTCATTAGCTTGTCTGCAACAATAATTTGGAGTTCAAAGAAAGGCAGTGGTGTTCTTTGAGTCATACTGAAAAAGAGAGAGTCGCCTCAGTAAATGTATCTGAGTTTTATAGTACCTGTTCTTTGCGTGATTTTCCCAAAAGAGCTGTACTTGGACCTGTGCTTTTATTCTTTACAGTCAATCTCTTTCGACCACGATCAATTCTTACTCACTCACAGCGCCTTGATCATCGGTAATGGAGCAATGCACAAGTTTGAAACTGAAGAAAACCCTGACCCGTAAAAGGACATATAGGCACATATGAGAGAGGCTTACCTTCATGAGATACAAAGTATCTTAAAACTTACCCCATTGTCTCCTAAAACTTTCAACATGGCTGTCTGATCTTAATGTCCACGAACAGCTTAGAGCAAGGACAAATATTTTCCGAGTCCTTACCCAAGTTGAAACTGGAAGCAAAATCAACGAGCAAGCTTCATCCAGTCATACAGTTTTTTTTGTTCGTCTTCATCCTTCTTTCCATAATTATTCGGCCTCTTCATATCAAATATGTTGATCTGTCAAATCTTTGTAACAGTGCATATCATGATTTCCAAATTTAGATCATCTTTCGTTAATCAAGTTTCGTTTTGGAATAAACGAACTACAAGTAAACTAATGATATTGAGATCTTCCGCAAAGCTGCATATATTTCAATAAATAAGAAGATAAAGTGTATGTGGTAATACGTCGAGCATTACATTACGCTATTCAAGAGATAAATATGTGTCTAAACGTATACAAAATGCAAGAAGACAATTGTTACAATACACATTACAACATGAAAGCTGTGCGGCTACCATAGACGTTGCTACTTTATTTTCTTACGCTTTGAAGCAGAGAGAGAGCAACGTTTGTTACCAGCCGCTAGTCCAGAAGTACTGGTGTTGGATGATATTCTTTTGTTATCTTTTTCCTTTAGTGTTTCCTCTCTTGAGAGACTGTTATCTTGAAGTGTATATTGTTTTTTTTTTTTTTGTCTTTTTCTGTTTTGACCGCTTTATCATTGGTGTATGTGTTGATCAAACGTACCCCCAATGTTGGTGACCTCACAGTACAATTCTTGGAGTCGTGGAGTGAGTTCTCCTGTTCTTCTTTCTCGTCTTCCACTCGTTGCCCTTTTGTCTAGAAAGGAATGGGGAAAGGTCAACCTTCCTCCGGGCCTCTGCAAATGTTAACAGGTCATAGCATCAACGCCAGCAGCATGTCGGCGCCCACTCGGTGGTTGGATGTATGTGGTGATTTGAGCCACGTGGACAAAAGTAATGACCTGTTGTTCTTTGTCTGTCTGTCTGTCTGTCTGTCTGTCTGTCTGTCTATCCGCCGCATTGTTCTTCCCTGAACTATTTCTGTGTCACATCCATTTTTTTTTCTTTGCTCGGTGATAAGGTTTAGGGAGTGACGTCAAAGATATATATGAAGATATCTGTCTGAAGACGACAGTGTACTGAAAAAAAGCGGAAGTGGAGTGTATGAATTCATGGAAGTTTGCCGTATGCTGCGGTGAAGACGACGTCAAGTCATCATGATCCTATCAGCCAAGGAAATTACTAAATAATCTGTCAGATTATCAAAGACAGACACTCTCAGTCACAAGATTTTGACATTTAGGATATAGAGTAAGCGTTTTAAAATGACCGTCGTTCAGATTAACAAATAGGCCGCACCTTGGCAAATTATCAAATTAACATTAATTAGTGAAGGGATAAGGGACAGCAGAGCCATCTGCCCAGGTCCTGCCCAGGTCCTTTAAGTCGTCCACATCAGCAAGTTTCTTGCTTTTTCCTTTGGAACCACATGTGATCCAGATACCTAGTTTTGATATAATAAGCTTTTTTTTTTTTAGCATAATCTTAATGGTACAAAACACCCAAATAAACTTATATGTGTGGATGAAAACATGACCTACCTGGAGGAGTTGGCGAATTGAATACAATTCTTGAGAGAGGAGCGATACGCCAATGTCCACGTTCGAGGGCAAAATGAGAAAAGAAGTCTACGAAGCGAGCTTCGGCCAAACAACAACTACTACAGCAGCAACTACAGCAACAGCAGCGTCAGCAGCAGCAGCAGAAGAAGCAGCAGTAGCATAACAACAACACAACTATGACAACAACACAGACGGCGAAACAACAACGAAAACAGCAACAGCAACCCATAACAACGACAACAACCACCACAACAAGAAGAAGAACACTTCAACATAAGTTAAGGACCACACCGCATAATGCCTTAGGTGCTTTCAAAATCAAATATCAAATAAAGGTTAGTAATTGCCAAGGTTTCTGAACGCGACAGTCGTCAGGCCTTCTCAATAAATACTGCCAAGCATGCAACAGCTGCACTGACTCCCCTTGAGCGTGCAGAAAAGTGCTCTTGTTTGGCAAAACAAGCTGTTTGTCAGCAATCCGTGCACACTGACTCGAACTGTCTACAGGTGAAAATCCTGATGCACGTGACAGCATGAAGGTATGGGAGTGAGTTGTGCTCAACACAATGGCCATAAAAACTCGTCGAATACCCGTTCTGAAGCACAACACACAACATGCCAGCGAGACGGAAGTTGAGAAATTTCGATCGTGCCCGAGCTATCGCCTGGCTGCAGGACGGAGTAGGCGTCCGAGAGGTGACCAGAAGGCTGCAAGTGTCACACTCGGTCATCATCCGTCTGAGACAGCGCCATCAAACCACAGGCACCATCCAGGAACGGCCACGCCCAGGGCGTCCCAAGAAAAACACACAACGTGAGGACCGGTACCTCTGCAGACAGGCCCTTCGGAGAGGGACAACCACCGCCAATGCCTTGAGTCAGCAACTGCGTGCTTCCACCAACACAGCAGTAAGCGGGCAGACCACTCGGCGTCGCCTACATGCCGCCGCCTTGCGTTCCAGGCGTCCGGTGAAGAAGCCCATGCTGACTGCAGGTCACAGGGCACGCCGACTTGCTTGGTGCCAGGACCATTTGAGGTGGACTCGTGCTTATTGGGCCATGTCCTGTTCACCGACGAATCGCGCTTCGTGGTGAGCCCCAAGACGGCCGCATCAGGGTGTGGTGGGCGCCCACAGGAGCAGCTGCAAGATGATGCTATCCAGGAGGCGGCTGCTTTTGGAGGTGGCTCCATTATGGTTTGGGGAGGCATCAGCCGACACTAGGACTCCTCTCTACCATGTGGAGGGCATGCTCAATGGGCAGCGCTACCTGCAGGAGATCTTACAGCCTCTGGTCACAGCGACCCTCCAGCAGATCGGACCCCAAGCTGTCCTCCAGGATGACAACGCCACACCACACCGCTGCAGGGCTGTCAACACTTTGACTCAGGAAGCTGGGATCACCAGGATGGCATGGCCTGCGAACAGTCCAGATCTCAATCCAATCGAGAACATCTGGGGAGAACTTGGCCGGCGAGTCCATGCAAACCGCCACGTCCAGCTAATCGGGAACAGCTGCTGCACGTCCTGCGACAGGAGTGGGAAAACATCCCCCAGGCCGTCATCGCAAACACCATCAACTCCATGAGGCAGCGCTGTCTCGATTGTGTTGCTGCGCGGGGGTGGACACATCCGTTTTTGAACAGATTAAAGAAACATGTTTGTGGATTTTCTTTTCCCAGGGTGGGTCTCTTTACATTGCTTTATCATTGCAAAAACATTACGCAATCCAAATGAAATTGCTTTAATTTGATTCACAAGGGTTGCAATTAAATATCTGTACACATGAAGTTATAGCCGTTACTAACGGCTATAAGGGCCCATAACAGGTTTTTCTTCTTTATGGAATATCTCAGAAAGTACGTGGCCGATATTTCTGAAAATTAGCAGATATCTTCATTATGGGTCACGGGTGATGCCAAATGTTTTACTTACCGTTTATAGCCGTTACTTATGGCTATAACGGCCCATAACGTTTTTTCTTCTTTATGGAATATCTCAGAAAACACTAGGTCGATCTTTCTGAAAATTTGTAGATATGTTCAATATGGGTCACGGATGATGCCCGATGTTTTAGTTTACCGTTATTGTCGTTACTAACGGCTATAACGGCCCCTAACGGTTTTTCTTCTTTATGGAATATCTCAGAAAGTACTCGGCCGATCTTTCTGAAAATTTGCAGGCGTGTTCATTATGGGTTACGGATGATGCCCGATGTTTACCAGAATAGCCATTACTAGCGGCTATAACGGTCCAAAACGGTTTTTCCTCTTTATGGAATATCTTCAAGATAAACTGGGAGCAAAGAACATAGAGTCACTTATCTTTCCATGTATTCGGTACCCGAATAAAATGGCCGCCAGACGGAAACGACAGAAGGGATTATGGGAGAGGAAATGAAATGGGGGGGGGGGGGGGGGGGGGGGGGGGGGGGGGGGGGGGGGGGGGGGAGGGGGGTTAATCCCTCTGTCGTTTCCGTCTGGCGGCCATTTTATTCGGGGTGCCGAATACATGGAAAGATAAGTGACTCTACGTTCTTTGCTCGTACTGTCCTGAATGTTAAATGTTATTTGTTTTTGCCTGAAGAAGACCCAAGAGGTCGAAATGCATTGTGTCTTGTCCTGTGCTGTGTTTGTCTATGTCCTTGGCGGTAACTAACCCCCTCTATTTCTAAATTTTGCCACAATAGGCATGCAAAAGTCAAGCAATTGCAGGCAGATACACGTTCAGACTTATTAACAAGCGAGCTTGTCTAACAGAGCCTGTACGTTACTGATAACACGAGGCACACAACGCTTTGCATCATTTCCAGTTGTTGCTGTCGTCTCTTTGTCTAAATCTGCTTGTGTGTCTCCTCTGTCTGTCTGACAGTCTGTCAGTCTGTCTGTTTCTGTCTCTCTGTCTGTCTGTCTGATTCTGTGTGTGTGTGTGTGTGTGTGTGTGTGTGTGTGTGTGTGTGTGTGTGTGTGTGTGTGTGTATGTGTCTCTATCTGTCTCTCTGTCTCTCTGACACTTCGTGTTTCTGTCTCACTCTGTCTGTCTGCTGAATCTGAATCTGTCTCTGTCTGTCTGTCCTGTCTGTCTATCTGTCTGTCTGCACGTCTGTCTGTCTCTCAACAAACTAAAAGGGGGAAAAATGTCATCTTCTCTTGACTTACAAGTGTCTCTCAAATGAAAAAAAAAAAAAAAAAAAAAAAAAAAAAGAAAGCAATGACTCTATCCATATTCTAACGCCCCACTTACCTCCAAAAATAGAGACGCAACGGCAAATGAGCAAATCATCATAAACAAAAGAGAAACTGTGAAAAGTAACAAAAAGAAATCCGGCATGCAAAAAATAATAGATAGGAAATGGAATGAAAAAAAAAAAGCTAAAATTATGAGAAAAAGGACAGCAATTCTCCTCCTCCTCCTCGACCTCCTCTTCCACCTTTCCTCCTCCTCTTCAGTATCATCATCATCATCATCAGCAGCAGCAGCAGCAGCAGCAGCGGCGGCGGCGGCGGCGGGCAGCAGCAGCAGCAGCAGCAGAATCAACAAACAACATCATCATCATCATCATCAATAAGAAAAGTAAAGAGAGAGAGAGAGAGAGAGAGAGAGAGGAGAGAGAGAGAGAGAGAGAGAGAGAGAGAGAGAGAGAACAAATGAATGAATGAAAAAAGAAAGAAAAGAAAGAATGAAAGAGAAGAATAAAGAAAGAAACGAATGAATGAAAAACATGATAATAAAAGAAAGAACAAATTAAAGATTGGATCTTTTGTGAACTTTTGCATTCTTTTGTTTTGTTTTGCATACATAGTCTTTTTTTTATCGATATCTTTTTCTTCTTGACATAGTCTTTTTTATCGATATCTTTTTCTTCTTGCTTTCAGACATTTAGAGGGCCTATACAATCTGATCGTGCTGTTGTTAGCTTTTTTCCTTTCTCCATCTTCTGCTCTTTCTCCCGTTTCTTTCGTTCTTTTTTCTTTTTTTTTTTTTTTTTTTTTTTTTTGCTGTCCTAACCTCTGAGCCACCTCAGAGGCAATGCACCCACGCCGCTCATTCCGACACCCCCTCCACAGCCACAGCGCGGTCGGCCCCGCCGCAGCCCGGCACCGGCAATCCACAGGGAGCAGTCAAGGTCAAGTCGTCAAGAGGCAACCCACCAGAGGAGACACTGCACTGCTGCCGTGTCACTTTGGTGGTGTTCAGTGGCGCCTGTTCTGTTCTAATATACGCAGGACTCCACCTACTAAGCCCCCTACTGATGACAATAATTGCTTAGTCGCACAGCCGGTGTGAGTGAGCTCTCCCTCCGGAGGGCGCCACCACGTCCGTCCAACGACAGCCCCCATGGACTCGCCGATACCGGTGACCCCGACGGAACCAAACCAAGGCAACAGACGTGGAGAGGACATCGAAATTGAGGTCACCATGAGAGCAGGGCATGAAGGGCCACAGAATTTGAGACTTTTTTTTTTTAGCCGATCGATGAGAATGAGGATGATTAAGATGATGCTACGGATTTCCATTTCGGTCTGAGACTACATGACAGGGCTGTACTCTACGCTTCCTTTCGTACTATATCTCGGGGTCAACCAGGGCCAATAGATTTAGGCACCTGCAGCGTTGGTCCGGAAATTTCAGCAACACTCTCAGAAATGCATCCATCAAGTGGATGAAACTCGACTGTGGGGGGGTCCCAGTCTTCCCAGCTGAGTCCGCAGCAAACTCAACTGTGGGTAGGAGCCGGTCGGGGCAGAAAAATCCCAAATAACTCTGATGGGAATCGAACTTGCGACCTCCCAGCCGGGAGTCTGCGACGCTAACCACTTCGCCATAGCGAAATTCGTTTTTTTTTCCCTTTCAATGGCCCAAGAGAAACTGCACATGCTTCCTCCTCCTTCTCCTCCTCCTCCCCTCTTCATCTTCTAATTCACCTGGTCTTCTACTCCTCCTCTTCCCCGCTTCTCTTCATCTTCGTCTTCTTTTCCTCTTCCTCCATCTTCTTCTGCTCTTCCTCCGCATTCTCCTTTTTTCTATCTTCGTCTGTCTCCCTCTTCTTCTTCTTTTCTTCTTGCTCTTCTTCTTCTTCTTCTTCTTCTTCTTCTTCTTCTTCTTCTTCTTGGTGTTGGTGTTGTTGTTGTGTTGTTGTTGTTGTTCTTCTTCTTTTTCTTCTACTTATTATTTCTGTTCTTGTTCTTCTGGTTCTTGTTCTTGTTCTTCTTGCTCTTGTTGTTGTTGTTGTTGTTGTTGTTGTTGTTGTGTTCTTCTTCTTCTTCTCTTCTTCTTCTTCTTCTTCTTCTTCTTCTTCTTCTTCTTCTTCTTCTTCTTCTTCTGTGCCTCATCCATTTTCTTCTCTGTTCAATCACTACCCCTCCCGTCACCAATCTTCGCAGGAATGAGATAGGTGTTACCACTATTTCAATCAGTCTCTAAGACTAGTACCTGATGATCTATTTTGGTACTTCGTGGCATTGGTTAGCGAAGTCATTATTCCAGTCTTTATGTTCCGTCCTTGAGCGACTGGCGTTGCTGATTTGACCTTTTAAAGTGTTGTGCTTTTGTTATAGCTTGGATCGATAAGAAAGAGACAGATGAAGAAGAAGAAGAAGAAGAAGAAGAAGAAGAAGAAGAAGAAAGAAGAAGAAGAAGAAGAAGAAGAGAGAGAGAGAGAGAGAGAGAGAGAGAGAGAGAGAGAGAGAGAGAGTTGGTCTGCGTGTGTTTACATGCATACATGCGTGTATGTGTGTGTGTGTGTGTGTGTGTGTGTGTGTGTGTGTGTGTGTGTGTGTGTGTGTGTGTGTGTGTGTGTGTGTGTGTGTGTGCTGCGTCGTGTGAGTGTGTCTGGGTGTGAGTGCGTGCGTATGTGTGTGTGCGTGTGTGTGTGTGTGTGTGTGTGTGTGTGTGTGTGTGTGTGTGTGTGTGTGTGTGTGTGTGTGTGTGTGTGTGTGTGTGTGTGTGCGTGTGTGTGTGTACGCGCGCGCGCGCTTGTACACACATTCGTGCTCACGTGCGTTTGTACATACACGAGGATTCGCGCTTGTAGACCCATTGCTAGACGTCAGAGAGAGAGAAAAACGCCTACAGTCAATACGCGCTTCTTCATAACGAGGCACAGAGGATCGGTCACACCGTCTCAAGAGTCCCTTAGTGTCACTGATTGTTCTTGGAGTGGATAGCCATTGTTTGTTTGAGAATGGGTGATAGAGAAGAGAAAGAGAGGGACTGAAGAGTGGAGAAGACAGAGGAGTGGGTCAGAAAGGGACGTGAGACAGGGAGTTGGGCTGGGGGATGATAATGAAGGGTTGAGTTTTCGATGTGCCTCGTTACTAAAGACGTTAGTGTCTGATCTTCCGGCTTCTCTCTCTCTCTCTCTCTCTCTCTCTCTCTCTCTCTCTCTCTTTGTGTGTGTGTGTATGTGTGTGTGTGTGTGTGTGTGTGCGTGTGTGTGTGTGTGTGTGTGTGTGTGTGGACTGGCTTTTTGTCTGTTGGTCTGTGTCTGATTGTCAGTCTGTATGTGTGTGACTGTGTGCCTGTTTTATTAATTCTCTTATCATACCTTCCCTTTCTTCCTCTCTCTTTGTTTCTTGCTCGCCCAAACTCTGACAGACACACACACACGCACACACACACACACCACACACACACACACACACACACACACACACACACACACACACACACACACACACACACACACACACATACACGCGCGCGCGCACAGGCACACGCACGTAGGCACGTGTGGAGTACTGCGCGAACCACAATTGTGGTCCATGTAAACCCAGTGTTAATCAACGCCATTTATGTTATTTGGAGAGACTTCACTCTAGAAAAAATAATCGCAGCTGGCATACACTGAGTCCTGGCGATCACACAAAGTTAACCTTCATCCAATGCGTGAAACCATTTTAATGTAGTGTCGGCACCAACCTTCTCTTATAGAAACAGTGTATAAAACGATCGTTTTTGTGTAAAAATACATTACATCATGCTAAAACTTCTATCTAATCACTTCCATCTCTAACGACTGGGAGACAATAAAAAGCCCTGTGAGATCCAAGTCAAAGACCCAGCATTCTCTTGTTTTCCAGGAGACGGCGATTTCCATACATAATCTGGTCACCACTAGCTTTCTCCGTTCTGCCCCCCCCCCCCCCCCCCCCCCTCCGCCCGGCCCCACACCGTTCCACCCTCCCTTTCCCCGCTCATTCGTTTCATTAACAGCTTTCCACAAATGTCACCGAACGCGAGTAATTGTCAGCACAAATACAAACTGCATTTGTAACGCACGAAAGTGTCGGTGTGTTAATTTTGTATCGGGCATTTTTCTTTCCCTGAACAAAGAAAATAATACATTTCACAAACTGGAAAAAAAAAAAAAACGTCTCAGAGAAAACATCCGCAGCAGGCAAGCGCAAACGTGCATACCTGTTACATTGTACACAGTTAAATATAAGGTTCCTGAACTAGCAACAAAGAAAAGACCACATTTTACTGCTCCTAGTTAATAGCTTTCTACAACTTGGAAGAAACTTTCCCTTCTAACTGGAAAAGTTTTAGGCAGACATACGCAATATTCATTCTCCCAGCTATATATTCCTCTACCCTGATTATTTTGCTCGGGTGCTTTGTGACTATTTTGGCACTAAGTGTATTTCGCTAGAGACACCACTAGATGGTTTTTTGCGCATACCCTGTTCATATTTTTTTTGGCTTTTCAGCTTATCTGATGTCCGAAATACTGTGCGTCAGACCTCACAAAAAAAAGTCCGAAAATGCATTTCAAATATACATAGTTCCTACAACTCTTCTGTCTCATTGTATTAACATTTTCTTGTGAATTGACCTACGTGCCATTGATATCTGGTACTATTCCTGAATCGCCGGACAAAAAAACCCAAACAAACAAAAAAAAAAACCGTCAAAACTTTGCTTAACAACAAACACAGAAACAAACATTGCGAGACCCGACCACTCAAAAAAACTATTTCAGGCCTGTGTCTATTCTCCCACTTGTGCCTGAAGTAATATAGAAATTGTGCTCCTGCAAGTTATTTTTCTTTTCGCGGGAAACAGTCTTTGACATTTCTCTCCATCGGCGTTTCGTACAAACCACGGCACAGAGAAGGAGCTACTGTGAGGTTTTATTGATCCTCTGACTTCTTGTGATCCAGACTAATACTCTGTCTAGCATTGTGTTGATCCAGATGCTGCACGCGATAAAGGCAGATCATTACATCTCGTTAACGTATCTGCAACAACCATTTGGAGTTCATGGAAAGGCAATGGAAGTGAACAAGTCGTCTCAGTAAACTGTACTGGAGTTTTAGTCTACCCTTTTTTTGTATGGGTTTCTTCAAAGATCTGTGTTTGGACCTGTCTTGTTTTCTCTTCACAGTCTCCCATAATGAATTCTCAATCACACCGCACTGATGATCGATAATGCAGCGGTGCACAACTTTGAAAAGTACAGGAAACATTCACTCATTAAAGGCATTAGGCACATATGAAAGAGACCTAACTCTGTGAGAGATACGAGGTATCTTGAAACCTACGCATCGTTTCCTGAATTTTTCAACATAGCTCTCTGATCTAATTTCCACGAACAGTTTAGAGCGAGGACAGATATTTTCCGAGTCCTTACCCAAGTTGACATAGGAAGTAACATCTATGAGCGAGATCGTCCAAACAGTAATACAATTTTCATATTTTGTTGTCCACGTCTTCATCCTTCTTCCCATATTATTCGTCCTCTTGGTCTGAAATGTATTGACCTATGAAATCTTTGCAGGGGCAGTAAAAGTATTTATTTGATATAATTATTTCCAAATCCAGACCTCCTTTCATTAACTGTCATTTGAGAATAGATGAACTACACGTAAACTATCGATATTGAGATGTCCCCAAAGACCGTTTATGATGAATAAAAAAGATGAATGTGCTAATATGTCGATCAGTATATGACAATTTAGAGAAAGAAATATTCATATACATACACAAAATGTACGAATACATTTGTACAATATTTGTTACAAACTTAAAGCCACACAGTTACCAAGGACGTTGCTACGTTTGTTTTCTATGCTCTGAAGCAGACTGAGCAACTTTTGTTACAAGCTCCAATCTAGAAGTGTTGCTCGTTGGATGATTTTCTTTCGCTGTCTTTTTTCCTTCAGTGTTTTCTCTCTTATAATAAGAGACTGTTACCTTTACTTTAGGGGCTTTTTTTTCCTGTTGTGAGCACTTTATTTAGTTTATGTGTGCATGAAGTGTACCCCCAATGTTGGTGACCTCACAGTACAATTCTGGGACTCGTGGAGTGAGTCCTCCTGCTCTTCCTCCTCGTCTTCCACTCGTTCCCTTTTGTCTAGAAAGGAATGGGGAAAAGGCCCAAGCCTTCCTCTGGGCCTTTGTAAATGTTAACAGGTCATGACATCAACGGCAGCAGCATGTCAGCGCCACTCTGTGGTTTGAACGTCGGTGGTGGTTTGAGTCACGTGGGCAAAAACAATGATCTGTTGGTCTGTTTCAGTTTCAGTTCATCAAGGAGGCGTCACTGCATGCGGACTAGTCCATATACCCTACATGACATCCACTAAGTATTGAGACCACACTGCGCATGATTTTAGCTGATGGATAAATAATTCAAAAATTAAGATGAGAGAATTTAGGAAGAGGGTCTCGTGGCTACGACGTAGCAGATGCCCGACCTACGCATTTGCCCAACGCGCTTGTCAGACCTTGAGTGCCTACCTAACACTGGTTGTGCCTTAAAAAAATCATATATATGTGTGTGTGTAGTTAATGTACACAAGTGTGTGTATGGATATGTGGGCACAGGCCTATGTGTGTGCGCGAGCGCATGTGTGTGTGTGTGTGTGCACGATGTGCGTGTATGCGTATGCATGAGGGTATGTGTGTGTGTGTGTGTGTGTGTGTGTGTGTGTGTGTGTGTGTGTGTGCGTGCGTGCGTGCGTGCGTGCGTGCGTGTGTGTGTGTGTGTGTGTGTGTGTGTGTGTGTGTGTGTGTGTGTGTGTGTGTGTGTGTGTGTGTGTGTGTGTGTGTGCGTGCGTGGGTGCGTGTGCGTGCGTGCGTGCGTGCGTGCGTGCGTGTGTGTGTGTGTGTGTGTGTGTGTGTGTGTGTGTGTGTGTGTGTGTGTGTGTGTGTGTGTGTGTGTGTGTGCATGCGCGCTTGTGTGTGTATGTGTCCTTGGTGATGTTTCTTGCTCTTACCTTAAGTCTGGATGTGCGGCCACTACCTCTCTTTATGTTCAGATCTGAAAGATGGTCTATAGTGAAGTGGCTTTGCTCTTTTTTGCTTAAGTGTTTCTTCATATTTCTTATCACATCAGCTAGTGTGTCTGCTCTCTTGTTTCCTTTAACTCCAGCTTGTTCAGGGCAGCACATCCATACGAGTATCTCCAATGGAAGGCTGAGCATGAGCTCATTCCAAGCAGGACTTCCCATTCCACTCTTCACTTTCTGAAATAGGTTCATGGAGTCAGTCAGGACCATGATTGTGTGAGTTTTAAACTGGCCTGTGGATGAACGCCAGTGGAGTTCTTGTGTCAATGCTTCTACCTCCATAGATAGACTTGAAGCTATTAAACTGTGCGTGCCATTGTCTTCCTGGATAGTTCGGCCATTTTTTGCTTCACTGTGTATCCCCAGCCTGACTTACCTTTAGTGACAGAACCGTTAGTGTTTTGCGCCAAGGTCTTCTATCACCATCTGAATTTCTGCGTCGGTTTTGCCTTCTGGCCATTCTCGACAGTGTCTTCCAAGTTCTGGAGTGATGGCAATTTAGTAGAGGTGTTTCAAGTGGTCTGGATACATGTCTCATTCCTTGGTTTCTTTGAGTTCTGCTAACTGGCACGCAAGCTGTATAGTGTCTTCTGCCTGTCCCATCCATGATTTTCCACGTCCTAGCCGAGCGTCTTTTTTTTCTTGACTGCCGCATGAAGTGGGTTTTCGGGATTTTCAAGGGCTCTGAAATATGCCTTCGCCTGTGCTGGCTTGTGTCTTGTTTGCAAAAAAGGAAGTTCGAGCAGGTATCGTGTAGTTTCAACTGGCGTGTCCTTCGTGGTCCCCAGGATCAGTCTCATAGCTCCATTTCAAATTCTTTCTAATTTGAGAAGATTACTGCTGGACGGTGTTGTAGGCCCTAATCCATAATCAATCACACCTAGTACAAGTGCGTGATACAGTCGGTAGAGATGGCGCTGTCCAATGTCTTCAGCTGTCATTGCTTCCATGGCAGATAGGCCTTTTTTGCACTTAAGAACAATGTTCTCAACATGCTTTCTAAAGGTTAGCATTCTGTCAAAGCCTACACCCAAAGAGCGTAGGTTGTTAGTTGATTCAACTGATATTCCATTGAAGGAAACTGATGAGGATACTTGCCCTGATGTCTTGTTGCTGAGAGTGCAGGTTAATGTCTGGGATTTGTAGGGTTAATGGACGATCCAGTTTTCTTAACACCAGTGAGCAATGTTGTTCAACTGTTGCTTAACTGCTTTCGTTCTGTCTTGAGCATTCTTTGATGTTTTATAGATCAGACCGTCATCTACTAATGTCACTACTCGAGCGATTCCGTTTCGGTTGAGGTCTGCAAGGCCTTTGGTGTAAACATGGTATAAAACAGGGGAGAGAGGAGAACATCGAGGTAATCCCATAGAAGGTTTATGAGGGTCAGACGTCCAATCTCCAAATCGTATGATGACGGTTCGCTCCTGAAGTGCCTCTGCTATCCATCGTGTAAGTGTCTTACTGACTCCATAGTCAAGGAGTAGTTCCATGAGAAGCGAGAACTGGACTTTGTTGCATGCATCTTCATGGTCTATTGCAACAGCTAGTGTTTCTTCCTTCTTTGGAATCCTTCGTATACTTCAAAGATAAGAGCTGCCGCATTTTCCCATGCCATTTTACCCATTCTGTAGCCTCCTCCTTGATTTGATGGGAGGATCTGTCGACTTTCAAGATCTCTTGCGAGTTTTCTTGTTATGATTCATTCCATGAGAGCTTTCCTGCTACATTATGCGTAGTGAGTATGCTGTAGCCATTTAGCCCATGATTATCTTTTTTCTGGTTTTGGCTTTCAGATAGCTGTGTGTCCAGTCTTCTGGGACCTGGCCTTTATCAATACTCTCCTGGTAGAGACGGAAGAGTTGGGCTCTCTCCTCTTCTGAGAGCTGTTCCATATCTGCATACCGTGCTTTGTCTTGATCTGGAACACCTATCCTTAGTACATCTAGCTATTGCGTCGTCCAGTTCAGATGCTGTAATTTTATTATCCATGTCAGTCTGAGCTAGGTGTTGGTTTAATTTGGTCAAATAGTTCTTTTCCTCAAAATTTCTGGGATCACTCTGTACCATGAAACGTTTGAGCAAGCCAACCCTTTCTCCACCTTTGTCTTGCGTTGTGTGTGTACCATCAGCGTCTAAGATATCTGGGGTTGCGTTTGCTTTTTCGCTTTCGTTCCATGCGATTATAAAAGTGTCAGAACTGAGTGAGTGTTGTGTCATATCATAAAAGTGTCAGACAAAATTGTTGCCACTTGGTTTCTTTTGCTTATTCCGCTGCTCTTTTGAATAGTTCAGTTTGTGACCATGTGTGTTTAACTCACTATCTGTTTGTCTGTCTACCGATCCGCTGCTTTGTTCTTCCCTCGACTT
>JADBJO010000988.1:439723-442223 GCA_016801955.1 Conus betulinus | reverse complement strand
GAGGAAGAAGTGCTGGAGCTGGGTAGATGGTTGTGAAGATAACGATGATGGAGAAGACTCTCCACGAACGTCTTGGGAAAAAAAGCACTACCAGGTAGCACGCGAGAGCGTTGAGGACGTCCCAAGCGCTGAATTAAAACGTTCGACTCAATCTTCGCTAAAGTGAAGCTGACGATGCAGAAAAGAGTAGTATTTACCCCAATCCATTTCCCCCTACGCATCTCAGATTACTGGGATTTGGGGGATCTTAGGAAAAAAGAAAATTGGTTTTGTGGCTAAGTATTGATTTTTTTTCCCGTGCAGCGCTCTACTGTGTCTCATTTACTTATTTTCTATGAGAGAGAGAGAGAGAGAGAGAGAGAGAGAGAGAGAGAGAGACAGAGACAGAGACAGAGACAGAGACAGACAGGCAGACAGGCAGACAGACAGACAGAGAGAGAGAGAGAGAGGAGAGAGAGAGAGAGAGAGAGGAGAGAGAGAGAGAGAGAGAGAGAGAGAGAGAGAGAGATCTGTAAAGATAATGGCACAGTGTTATTGATGGCATATTCACACAACTGGTTTTAAACAAGCTATAATAAACTTGCATACATTCATGAGCATATATGCGTTTGCTTTCCAATAACCACTGAACACGCGTTCCCTTAATAATCTGGATTAACCATGTAGCTAGTTTGCAAAAGAAAGCTTCATGCTTTATTTGTGAGTAAGTCAGCACACCGCAAATTCTAGGGGTCATGTCTTTTTTCTTAATGGAACTACTCTCTCTGGAAGTAATCCTGAAAACGGTAATATGTACCACTCTCTGCGTATTGTGTCCAGATAACAATGTCCTTTGTGGGAAATAACCAAAGAAGATAGATCATTTTTTGTTATACGTATTATTTTGTTTATATCTGATATATGCTTTCAAGATCAGAATCAATAATGAAAGCATATACTTGATTTACACATAAAACGCAGAGTTTTTTTTTTGGGTAGAAACCAGTGTTATGGCCCTATATACAGTGAAAAAGAAATAAAACTACATCCTTTCAATATGTTTACTCGATGCCTATATTGCACCAATTAGATCCTTTAAAAATACTGAACTTTTTAGGTGCACTTATGGGAGGAGTCTACTATAAAATTCAAATCTTGAAATCAGTAAGGGTAGTCATCCGTGCTACTGGCATTTTAATACAACTTTCAAAACATGAAATGTGTTCGAACAAATAGCAAAGTCAAATTTCTTTTTCCTTTATCTCAACGGTATCTGTTTGTGTGTGGACGCAGAAAAGCAACATGCAAAACACGGCAAAGCTCTTCTTTAACCAGTCTCTCACTGTTCCCCTGCCACATATTACCCTGTGCGCTGACACAGTATTGGAGAGCAGGGTGTTTGTTTTGGAGACAGTTTGTTTGTCTCTGTCTGTCTGCAAGAGGGCTTGAGTTGTCTGAAAGATAGCTCGAAAACAGCTGCAGGATTTTTTTTTCATATTCCACCAATGTTTTGTAGGGTCCATAGCTATACTTCCGTGGTGCAGTGGCTAGTGGGCAGTGGCTAGTGTTACGGGAATCGGGCTGGGAGGTTGTAAGTTCGAGTACCATCAGAGGCAATTTTTGTGACAATTTAGGGTACCGCCCGGCTTCTGCCCACAACTGTAGACTGAACTATGGGTTCAGATAGGAAGATTGGAACCACACAGTTACATGCTTTGAATTTGATGCATCTCTACCGTGCAGTGTTCCTGCTGTTGTCAGTATCGCTCCAGCCTGGTGGATATATTATGAAAGGGTGTGTGGGGTGCACACTTATCAGGAAGTACGACCAGAACTAGAAATTCAATAGCATCATCTTCATCGACCTTTTTTCTTCTCTGCTCTTCATTCCTCTCTAACGGACCTGTTCTGAAAAAAAAAATCAAGGGAAGATAACTCCACTTTCAATAGCAAATGTCCCTGAAATTAGAGTATGGCTGCATCAATGGCAAGATAAAAAAGGGTAATACACACGAAACTCCACTCCCTTTGTTGGCTAGATTGGACAAATCCTTACCTGTCTATACAGGGAGTGTCCGCAGGAGTATCAGCCTGCGTGCTCAGAAGAAGAAGAAAAAGAAAGAACAACAACAAAACAACAAAATACTACAGTTTGGGCTATATTTTGTCAGTTTATGGTCACTGATGGAGCAAAATTGTTTGGGCCTGCCCACCAAAGGGCATCTGTCCCATGCCTTGGTGGGGCAGCTTCTGCTAAACACGAGATCCAACACTGATAACCTCCCTTGCCGATTTCCTAACATCGTGTAATTCATGACTGCTCTTGCCCTGCTCTCATTGTGATCTCAGTCTTGATTTCCTCTCCACGTCCTTGCCCGGGTGAGCTCGTGGTGGAAAAAAAAAATCGATGGCCTGAAGATCATGGCAAATATCAATTATTGGTTGATCATGACGTCACAGGGTACCAGTGTGTACAGGATGGGCAGCGTGGGAGGAATAGCTTGGAGAGGGATAGGAAGAT
>JADBJO010000988.1:432223-434723 GCA_016801955.1 Conus betulinus | reverse complement strand
GGCATGTGCGTGACTTATCCGATCCTAAAATTTTCTGGCACTCTTCAATTCAGCCATTTCAAACTTTTACGATTTTCAACACTTGGAGAATTCAAAGCCTTTGAGATCTGCGCACTAAATCGACAGAGAAGCTACCAGTCCGAGTAATCCTAATGACATAAAGATCGGTTGTTATGCGGCGTCCTTGAAACAGAGTGAAAATCACGTCACGTGGAAGAACGAGATGGTGAAAGTGCTGACAAGACTCCTGGCTAGAGAAGTTTAAAACTATATGGGTTGTACATATGAAGAACACCACACACACACACACACACACACACACACACACACACACACACGCACGCACGCACCCCCGAAGAAAGAAAAAACACACACAATGCAAATTAGAAAAAAAATACACGGTGTTAATTCCGCTAGACGATACAGACAAACAGATTACGATACAGACAAACAGATTACAAATGGTTTGTCCAGTAATCTGTCTGTCTGCATGGTCTGGGGGAACTTAGACCATGTCTGTTTGAAATTTGCTTCATTTTCCGCCCTCAGTGATCTCGTTTTGAAACAAATACCAAAAAAAAAAATCAAATCAAATAATTTCCGTTGTCCAATTTATTCTGTTTTCGCTGTCGCCAAGCGTTTTAACAGTTGCTAGGTGTAGCTAGACTGAAATACTGGGTGGATTGTGATAGTGAGATGTGCGGCTGTTGCTTGGGAGGGGGGGGGGGGGGGGGGGGGGGGAGTCATACGAATCTTTTTGCTGCTTTTGGGGAAGGTTTTTCTTTTTCGTCCTTTTTTTTTTTTTTTTTTGGGGGGGGGGGGGGGGGTACGATTTCACCTGAGCGTAGAGGGTTTCACGCACTCATGTACGGAGGAAAAAAATTCAGGGTCAATTGGTGTACTTAAGCAGTTTTTTTTTCCCCCTTTTCCTTTTATTTTATAAAGAGAATAAACTTTTCGGCACCTGCGTTCTTGTTCGAACTAGAGTAAAAAGGAGAGGGGGAACTTACAGAAAACTTGCATGTTCTCTGTCTTTCTTTCTTTCTGTCTGTCTGTCTGTCTGTCTTGTCAATCTCTCTCTCTCTCTCTCTCTCTCTCTCTCTCTCTCTCTCTGTCACTGTTTTGGTCTCTCTGTCTGTCTGCCCGCCTGTCTGCCTGTCTGTGTGTCTGTGTCTCTGTCTGTGTCTCTGTCTATCTCTCTTACTCTCTCTCTCTCTCTCTCTTTCTCTGCCTCTCCCTCCACCCCCCCCTCTCTCTCTCTCTCTCTCTCTGTTCGCTCTCTCTGAGAAAGCAAACTGAGCATAAACGATCCATACACAGGGAAGTACACGTGCATACAAGCAAGCCAGGGACAATCCTAACAGCAATATGTTATTATTCTCTACTCTCGCCCGGGTTCATGAAGAAGTGACAGGCAGAGGGAAAAAAAAGCGTGGGTTTGTGGCACAGCTGGGCGTCAAGCTGGGACTCAAAGAGAATATTGTTTCCTAAAGTGTTTCAGAACTGCCAAAAAAATCGGGTTGAAATGTGAAAAACGTCAGCAGGCAGAAAGTTCCAAGTCTGCATCAGCAGTGCTGCCATTGCTTATCTCCCGGGCAATCTGGGTCTTAGTAACGTGTCAAGAATGATGGGTCTGCGGAGGCAGATTTTTTTTTTTCTTTTTTTTTTTTTTTTTTTGTCAACTGTTCCTTTTTCCTTCAATGTCTTCTCCTCTTCACTCGCTTCGTTGATACTCACTCCTCTCTTTCTATCCTCTCCCTGCCTACCTATCTTCCTCCCCTCCCTCCCTCCCTCCCTCCCTTCCTCCCTCCCTCTCTTCTACTCTATATTCCCTGTGTCTGTTTCGGTGTCTTAAATGTTCTCTTTGTCCCTGTCCCACTCTCTCGTCTGTTTGTCTGTCCGTCTGTCTATCTGTCTGTCTGTCTGTCTGTCTAGCGTGTGTTTGTCTGTCTGCCTGTTTTTCTCTCTCTCCCTCTCCACCTCTCTCACGTTCGCTCTCTCCACCTCTCTCTCTCGTTCGCTCTCTCCACCTCTCTCTCGTTTCGTTCGCTCTCTCCACCTCTCTCTCTCTCTCTCTCGTTCGCTCTCTCCACCTCTCTCTCTCGTTCGCTCTCTCCACCTCTCTCTCGTTCGCTCTCTCCACCTCTCTCTCGTTCGCTCTCTCCACCTCCCTTGAAAGGAAGTGGTGCATCATCAGTCCAGACGCACTGAGGTCTCTAGAGGGTGTGGTGGGGATGGTAAGAGGGGTGGGGTGGGGGGGTTTTCGGGGGAATTTCAGCAACCCATGGGCAATCCTGAAAGCTATGGCATTGTGCTGTACCCTTGCCCAAGTCCACCTGCAAGTGACAGACATAGGCGGGAGGAGAAGGGCGTGGAGCAAAAGGTAAATCAGTCGCTGTCAGGATGGGACTCTAGTACATTTTTTACAGCTCTGGTCTGTTTCAAAGCTTCGTAAATCGAGTTAGAAGTTGAACGATTAAGTACGCTGAAAGATCGAGTA
>JADBJO010000988.1:409723-422223 GCA_016801955.1 Conus betulinus | reverse complement strand
TCCACTGCTCTACATTGCATTATTCTACATCACAAGACACATTGCTGACCAGGCAGGTTCTTGTGTGTCTACTTTCGAATATATGCAATATCTCTACAATACAAACTCTGGAAAAAAAGAAAGAGAGTGAGAAAGAAGGAGAGAGAGAAAGAGAGAGAGAGAGAGGAGAGAGAGAGAGAGAGAGAGAGAGAGAGAGAGAGAGGAGAGAGAGAGAGAGAGGAGGGGAGAGGGAGGGGGAGAGAGAGAGAGAGAGAGAGGAGGGGAGGGGAAGGGGAGGGGGGGGAGAGAGAGTTGTTGAGAGTTGTTCAAAATACAGAAGGATTGTCAATATTTCTAGGTGGTGTTACGGCTGGCGCCTGGACAGAACCAATATGACATTCTAAAAAAAAAAGACATCAAATACATGCCTCTGTATTCTTAATGTCACTGGATCAACAGTGATGGACTTCTCTGAGAAATTACTGTTTCTATCGTCCCTTCGACCTAGGTGGTTATGGAAATGACCTTGATGGAATAAATGTCGGTCCCATAGAGAGAGTTGCGTGTGATGGAATCCATTTCCCTGCAGACCGTAACACTGTGGAGTTCGCTTTTCCAAGGAAACAAGGCGGTCCAACGGCTGGTCCTGATGGTACCAGTGGAAGGACTCCTGAAGAACATCGCCCCACGATGGTGTAGGGTTTTGGTAGTCTGTTCAATCGTTTCTAAAGGATTGTTGAATTCCTGCTTTCTTTCACTTCAGAAGAATACCTAGTCTCTTTCTCTAGATGATTACTACCCCATTGCCCTCACAGCTGTTTACATTCATGCTTTGAACGTGTCAACCTTAAGCAAAGTCCGTATCACACACCACATTCCAGCACGACTCTATCAGTTTATAGGACAGATCCAACCAAAAACTAAGTGCAGTTTTGATTTTCAGATCAGTCCGGTGGTTTAAGAACTATGACGTAGCTGTAACGTTTCGCAAGCTGCACGTTTACCACGTGTCACTTTCCAGCCATGCGATCCTTCTCACTCTTGTTAAATACAGATGTTGAAATCTGTCGTTAATGTTGCTTTTGTATGTAATTTTGTTATGGAATATCCATATCAATTACGTATATATCTATCAGCCTATCTAGAGGATAGAGAGAGAGAGAGAGAGAGAGAGAGAGAGAGAGAGAGAGAGAGAGAGAGAGAGACAGACAGACAGACAGACAGGACAGACAGACAGACAAACAGACAAACAGACAGAGGGATCTCTCTCTCTCTCTCTCTCTCTCTCTCTCTCTCTCTCTCTCCCCTCTCTCTCTCTCTCTCTCTCCCCTAAACTTTTCATCCCCTTTGTCTCACTCTCTCTCTCTCTCCTTATGTCTGTTTCTTTGCCTGTCTGTCTGTCGTTCTGTTTCTCAGTTTGCCTTACTCTCTGTCTCTCTCTGTCTCTCTGTCTGCGTCTCTGTCTCTCTCTCGATCTCTCTAGCGCGCGCGCTCTCTCTCTCCCTCTCTCTCTCTCTCTCTTCTTAAATCTTCCTCTCTGGAAATAAGTGATTATAAAGAACTAAACATCTTGCCTTTTGAATTTAAATGTATCTTCGACAAAGCTGTCTTTAGGTTTAAGATTATGAATAACCTCGCACCATTCTATCTCCGAGAGAAATTTCCCGTACGAGAGTTTCGCAACAAAAGTACAATATTTATCCCTCGTCCAAGAACTGATCTCTTTATGACATCTGTTATCTATTCAGGAGGAAAATTATGGAATGAAATCCCAGAATACATGAAAAACACAAAAATAGTTTATCATCGTTCAAAAAAAAAGCATACCACAGATATTTAATGGAAAAGTTATAAATGGTTGGTTTCTTTTCGTTAAGACCTGAATTTAATGATGTAATGTTACCTTCTCTCTCTCTCTCTCTCTCTCTCTCCTATAATGCCCCCTCAGCCCCCCCCCCCCACCGCACCATATCGCTCCCCTTCTGTCTGTGGTCACTTTTGTACATTAAATTTGTTGCATTTAGTATCATGATATTTCAGAATTTGAATCTTTTTCTTTCTGTTCTTTTCTTTTGGCCCGGAGGGCTGGATGTAAAAAAGCAGTTATGCTTACACCACAACCCTCTGAAAATAAAATTCGTTCGTTCTCTCTCTCTCTCTCTCTCTCTCTCTCTCTCTCTCTCTCTCTCTCTCTCTCTCTCTCTCTCTCTCTCTCTCTCTCTCGCTCGCTCGCTCGCTCGCTCGCTCGCTCGCTTGCTCTCTGCTTCTGATTCTGTCACTCACTATTTGTCTCTCTCTGCCTTTCTGTCTGTCTGTCTGTCTGTCTGTCTGTCTGTCTGTCTGTCTCTCTCTCTCTCTCTCTCTCCTCTCTCTCTCTCTCTCTCTGGATGTCTACTCTCGAGAAAGTGAAAGAAAAATTGACGACCGACCCAAGCTTCTGGAAGTCTCCAAGGTTTCAACCAACCCACAAACAGTCCTGTAGGCCACGTCATTTGGACTGCACACTTGCCCCGAGTGTTACAGCAACATGACAGGCAAAAGGGGAAGAAGTGAGGGTGGGAGGCATTGGCGGGTGTGAGGATGAGACTCTACGGCGATATTGATGTCTGGTCAGTTTCTCTGCTGGAGAAAATTGAGTTGGAAGTTGAATAATTCAGCACGATGGAAGTTCGGGTACGTATCAGGATATACTACCATTGAAATTCTTTCGGACGACTTGTACGGTCCCGTGCTGCCATTTAGGCATGGAGGATTTGTGGAGAGAGGATTTGTTTTGTCAACTTCCTCCTCCAGCGTCTCCATTCCTCCCATTCCTCAACACCCCTGTCGTTCCCATCCAACGTCCTTGCTAATCCTCTGTGACCTCTGACTTTCGGACACACCATCCCTCCAGCTGTCTGTGTGTCTGTCTGGTGTCTGTCTGTGTGTCTGTCTGTGTGTATGTCTGCCAGTCTCTCTCTCTCTCTCTTCTCTCTCTCACGCACGCACGCACGCACGCACGCACGCACTCACGCACGTACACACACACATACACACACACATTTCACGTTCTCTCTTTGTCTGTATGCCTCAAATTGTGTGTCTTTCTCTGCCTGTATATTAATCTGTCTGGCTGGCTGGCTGTTTGTATGACTAACTGTCTGTCTGTCTCTGCCACTGTCTGTCTGTGTGTCTGTCTGTCTGTCTGTCTGTCTCTCTCTCTCTCGCTCTCTCTCTCACTCTCTCTCTCTCTCTCTCTCTCTCTCTCTCTCTCTCTCTCTTTCACCTCTCTTTGTATATCTGTGTGTCTCACACTGTGAGTCTGCCTTTGTCGGCTTGGTAATCTGTCTATCTGTCTGTCCATCTATCTCTCTGTCTGTTTGTATGTGTATCAGTGCATCTGTCTATCTGCCTGTCTATCTGTCTGTCTGTCAGTCTGTCTGTCTGTCTCTCTCTCTCTCTCTCTCTCTCTCTCTCTCTCTCTCTCTCTGTCCTTCACTCAGTCAGTCCTTGTGCTGTCTACCTGTCTGTCTCTCTCCCTCTCCCTCTCCACCTGTCTCTCTCGGTTGCTCTCCCATAAAATCTCTAACAAAAGTATAAATGGAGCATCAACAATCCAGACCCATGCAGATCTTTAGGTGGATTGGGGGGGGGGGGGGGGGGGGGGGGGGGGACAGTTGGGTGGAAGGTCTGAGCAGCTCAAGGACAATACTGAAAGTATTTTTTTCCGTGTACACTTTGACCGAGTTCACCAGAAAATGACAGGCAAAGAGAGTAGAGTCGCGGGCCTGCGGGGCATTGCTGAATCAGTGAGTGTGAGTGACACCCTCAGTCGTCTCCCCTTTCGACTGTCAGTCTGTCTGTCTGTCTGTCTGTCTGTATACCTGTCTGTCTGTCGTCTCTGTCTCTGTCTCTGTCTCTCTCTATCTCTCTCTCTCTCTCTCTCTCTCTCTCTCTCTCTCTGCGCATCTTTCTCTCATTTTAAAATTCTCTTTGTCTATCTGTGTGTCTCACATTGTGTTTCCGTCTCTGTCTGACTGGTACTCTGTATGTCTTTTGTCTATACGTCCATCCATCTGTCTGTCTGTTTATGTGGCTATAGCTGTCCATGTGCCTGTATGTCTGTGTGCCTCTCTCTCTCTCTCTCTCTCTCTCTCTCTCTCTCTCTGTTTATGTGGCTATAGCTGTCATGTGCCTGTATGTCTGTGTGCCTCTCTCTCTCTCTCTCTCTCTCTCTCTCTCTCTCTCTCTCTCCGTCCTACCCTAGTCAGTATGCCTTTAGGTCTGTCTGCCTGTCTGTCTCTATCCTCCCCCCCCCCCTTTCTCTCGCGTTCTCTCCCATATGATTTCTACCACAACTAAACGGACCATCAACGGTCCAAACCCATGGAGGTCTTTGGACGCAGTGACTGGGGGGAGGGAAATGGAGAGAGAGAGAGAGAGAGAGAGAGGCTCAAGTTATCGAATGACGATTCAGAAATTATTTTCTCCGTGTACGCTTGACCGAGTTCACCAGAAAATGACAGGCAAAGTGAGTAGAGTCGCGGGCCGCGGGGCATTACTGACTCAGTGGGTGTGAGGGTGGGACTCTTCTACGAGATTACTCTCTGGTTTGTTTGAAAGCTGCGAAATTCGAGTTGGAGGTTGAATAATTCAACATGCTGAAAGTTTGAGCTAGCATCGACAGTGCTGCATTTGCTTCTCTTCAGGACATTCTGGGCCCAGGTACAATGCCAGATATGGAAGTTATGTGGAGAAGGTTTTTTTTTTTTTTTTTTTTTTTTTTTTTTTGTGCACACTCTCCATTTTTCAAACGTCCTCCACTCACTCACCTCACACTCACCATCAGCACCCTCCCCCACTCCCCTCTGTCTGCTTGTCTGTCTGTCTGTCTTTCTTGTCTGTGTTTGTAGCTTGCTCTGTATTTCTATCTCTGTTTCTTTTCTTTTTTTTTCATTTCTCACTCTGTGTCTGTCTGTCTCTCCCTCTCTCTCTCTCTCCTTCCTCCCTCTCTCGCTCTTTCTCTCTCCAGCCCCACCTCTCTCTCTCCCTCGCTCTCGCTCTTTCTCTCTCCAGTCCCACTCTCTCTCTCTCCCTTCTCTCTCTCTCTCTCTCGCTCTTTCTCTCTCCAGTCCCCCCCTCTCTCTCTCTCTCTCTCTCTCTCTCTCTCTCTCTCTCTCTCTCTCTCTCTCTCTCTCTCCCCCCTGTATCCTCATAGCATGCAACCAGTATCCCTGTCTAAACAGCCATGCAGCTTCCACCCCTTAATGCCCATCGAAGATGAGTTCTTCTTTAGGTCGATTCCCTTCTTGTTACTCTTCCTTCCGATGTTTGCTTCTTGACCCTCCATCAGAGAATTTCAGAGCTCACTTTGCACCTGCAAATCCTCGCACACAATAAACCCAGTGATAGGAAATTAAGCCTTAAAAAAAAAAAAAAACAAAAAAAAAAAAAAACAAAACAACAACAACAAAAAAAACAGATGGACACGAGACCGTTATCATGCAATATAGCAGCAGTTCGAAACAAGACATACCAGCAAAGTCAGACTAGGAGACAATTTTTTTTGGCAGAGATTTGGACGATAACGTTGATAGATCTTTGGTATGCAGTTCCTCAATTGATGCTACAGGAAGAAAGGGGAACACCAAGCAAATTGCCATCTGAAGAGAAGCATCAACGTTGACAACTGAGAACAATTTGTCTCCATCAAATCCAGTGACCTCTCTCTCTCTCTCTCTCTCTCTCTCTCTCTCTCTCTCTCTCTCTCTCTGTGTCTCTCTCTCTCTCTGTGTCTCTCTGTCTCTTTCTCTCTCCCTCTCTCTCTCTCTCCCCCTCTCTCTCTCCCTCCCTCTCTCTCTCTCTTTTCAAGGTAGTGAAATCTTTATGCATGTTTTCGTGAGAAAAAAAAAACAAAACAACAACAACAAAAAAACAGAAAAAAGAACAGAAAAAAAATATGACGTAGTCCGTCTTTCCCCCATTATTCCTGATTTTATACAGCACACTGGTATGTTTTGCTTTAAGGTGCCGGATGTTTGCCCTGTGAGTTAGGAAACCAGTGGAACCGGTGTAAAGGGATCGTTGGTATGCTCCCAAATAGGATACTTGAGAACTCCAGCAGCAACACGCGTATTTCCCACCATCTCCATTCTTTAACGATATCATCTATTTGTCTTCTTTATGAAAACAAGAAAATACAGTTGTGATCATCAGGGTTAATAGCTAAGAAAGGTGTTATCCCTATCATTGGTGTATTGCAGATTACTTTTATCTCAGGAAAAACAGGGAAAAGAGTTGTTATCCTTACGGAATCACACACAGATTATAACTGGTTTCTCTATCATCTCAGTTTTTTCCAGAAGAACAACATTTGTTATCCTCGGGAAAACAGGAAACAACAACAACAACAACAAACAACAACTATCGGCTTATGACGCCACCATACTCCCATACAATCTGCTCTGTAGGATGCCGATTTTTGTCCACTCAGCCTCCCTCCGCCCCCACCGCGCATCCCCCCCACCCTTTCCCCAACCCCCCCACCCCCTCCCGAACCGCAGGTGGTACAAAATGTAAAAGGTGGCAATAGGAAGTCTGATCCCATCTCAACCATCTTCTTTTTGTATGTATTCGTCTGTCTTTTTTTTTTTCTATTATGCATTCTTGTTCTTGTTCTTCTTGTTTTTGCTGTTATAATTCTTCTTCTTCTTCTAGTTGCTGCTGCTGTTGTTGTTGTTGTTGTTGTTGTTGTTCTTCTTCTTCTTCTTCTTCTTCTTCTTCTTTCTTCTTCTTCTCTTCTTCTTCTTCTTCTTCTCCTCCTCCTCCTCGACCTTCCCTCCTCCTTCTCCTTCTCCTTTTCCCCCTCATCATCATGATTATGATCATCATCATCATCGTCGTCTTCTTCGTCGTCGTTAGGTGTTATCGTTGTCATCGACGTCGGTGTTGTCGTTGCTGTCGTGTCGTAGTCCTCCTCATTTTCATTATTACTGTTTGTTTGTTTTAATAGTTTAGTAGAAGAAACGCCAGGACATACAGAAGCGATTAGGAACGACACTATCCCCCACGAAGATGAGAGGAGTTTAGTAACAAAATGAGAGTATGCACATTATTCAGTCGCACGGCAGTCTACACTTAGAATTGCCGAATGTAAATGGCTGAGGTAGCTACAAAGAACACAGTGGACCTTGCTTGCTTTTATTAAAAGTTTGCATTTTTTTTTATGTGTCTCTGTCTGTCTTTCTGTCTGTTTCTTGGTCTTATTGTTGTCTGTCTGTCTGTCTTTGTCGGTCTGTTTGGCTGCCTGTATGCCTGCCTGCCTGTCTGTCTGTCTGTCTCCGTGTCTGTCTCCATCTCTGTCTCACTGTCTGTCTGTCTGTCTGTCTGTCTGTCTGTCTGTCTCTCTCTCTCTCTCTCTCTCTCTCTCTCTCTCTCTCTCTCTGTCTCTCGCTGTTTTTTCTGAGAGTCTGAGAGTCCCCCCCCCCCTCACCCTCCCCCCTTTATTATTCCCGATTCCCTCGTGCGTTTTCCCCCCATACTAAACACCCATTGCCCGTATACTACCCAGCGGCTTTGCTCGCGTGTTTCTGATGTCCCATTCTAAACCCCATTGAAACTTTACTGCCCAGCGGCTCGGCTGGCCAATACTTGATGTCTCTCGGTATTTCTGCCTTTATTTTCTTTGTGTTGCTGCCTGCCGAAAGGTCTTCGTTTTGTCTTTGTGATCTCAGCAACTGTGATGGCCGGTTCACAGAGTCTCGCTTTATTTCTAAAATCCATTCTTTTTTAAGATTTGATGTCTCTTCCTCGGTTATAGGACACTCTGTGGAGCAATAATGAAAAAACAAGCGGTTTTTTTTTTTTGGCTTTCTTCTACTAAAACAAACAAGGTTGTGTTTAATGTGATAATTAAGATTTCCTTTAGGAATTCATTTCTTTTATGACGCGTGTAAAAGACGACGAATGCAAGAGTATATCCCAGTTGTATTATTTCCTTAGGAGTATGTTGCAATGGAATAGTTTCATTTAAAATGAGCTGAAAATTGAATTATTTCACTAGAAATATCTGCGAGGCATGAGTTTCTCAGCAGGATGTTGCGATCGTAATTTCTAGAAAGACAGCCTTATATAATCAACACAATGCAATGCGAATTAGCACAATAGTATACAATACAACGGAGGACTATACTACACTACACTATATTTGCTAACACTCACTGTACTGCAATACACATCGCACATCAGGTTCTCCCTCTCCAAATAACTTACATCTGTACAAAGCCGAAAACAAACTACAAAGAGAGAGAAGAGAGAGAGAGAGAGAGAGAGAGAGAGGAGAGAGAGAGAGAGAGAGAGAGAGGGAGGGAGAGAGAGAGAGAGAGATTGAGAGAGAGAGAGAGAGAGGAGAGAGAGAGAGAGAGAGAGAGAGAGAGAACTAGATAAGATAATGTTGCTTATAGCCCAGCCGACCGCAAAGGGCCATATCAGGGCTGTCACCACGTACAAACGAACGAACGAACGAACAAACTGATTTAATGAATAGAGAGAGATATCTATCCTGCCATGTCTACATATTGAAGATGTGGTAATGTGTCTTTATTACATCAACGGTTCAGATCTTGACTCCTATCCATGTATTAACTGACTGTGACTGTTACGCACGCTCATCTGTTTTACAACCCACCCGAGTTACTCGGCCTTTAGAATAAAACTCTTTTCTGTATTCTATGTTATAACATTATGATTTTTTGCAACGACTTTCCTCAAGTTATGATTCTTGCACTTGCGCTGGGACTGTAACTCAGACTTTTGTTTTTGCTCTACAATACAATATGTAGAACGAATGATTGTTTTTCGCATGGGAAATATATATCTAATGATTGTTTTTCGCATGGGAAATATATCTACCTGCTGCTTTCTTTCATTGGTTGAATGCTTCCGTTTTCCGTTTTCCTTTTACCCGTCTTCCTATCCCTTCTTCTTCCCTTCCTTTTTTTAATTCTTTTCTTTCTTCCTATCTTCTTTCATTCCGTCATCAATCTTATTCATTGTTGCAAACATACGATCTGTCTGCCTATAAACAATTTTCTCTTACGCAAAGGTGCGACTGTTATCTTTCGCCATATTCTTTTCTTCATCTTTCTTCATCCATCACTAAAAGCAACCACAACACCGAAGAAAAGAGAGAAAGAAGAAGGAGGAGGAGAAAGAAAAGGAGGAGGAGGAGGAAGAAGAGGAGGAGGAGGAGGAGGAGGGACTAATTTTGTGAGATCTACTCATGCAGTGTTCACATGTTGGCGCTCTTGTCCTATGTCACTTTTCTGTGATGCACTCTTCACGGAGGACATGGTTCACACCAAGCCGAAGTGAAGACACCGTGAGAGGAAACTCGAGCTATCGTCACCACGACCGACCAACCCCCACTACTTTGAAGCGTGGTCATCACATATAGACTACATCACAGAGAGCACAACTGGAGAGCTGAAATAAGAAAATTTGAATGCGTTTTATGGGATATCTTATCGTCCCTTTAGATAAAACGAGTAACCGTTGATTGGCCTGTCTCCTAAGTCGATCGGCGGTCACGTCTGTGTGCTAGCATGGCCGAACAGACACAGGGACAAACGCACCAACTGTTGCTACCCGGAGAACTACGACCCGGCGAGAAAACGAGAACCGCACGACTCAAGGAGGCTGCAGCAAAGGTTTTCCCCCACCTCAATGAATATAATTATGTGCCTGCAGACACCCGAGCTTTACTGCAAATGGATACCAAGCCACCAAAACCGACACCAAAGAAACAACCAAAGCAGCGGAAAAACAACAGCAGCAGCAGCAGCAGCAGCCACAACAACAACAACAACAACACCAACAGCCACAACAACAACAACAAGAATCGCAGCAACAACAGGAGCGAGAGGAACTACCTCAACAGCAGCAGCAGGAGTCAGAACCAGAGACGGCGATCATACCTCAGCACAAAGCGCTGACCTACAGGCAATGGTGCCAGCGAGATGTCTGGGTGAGCTTCATAACCTGCTTCAGCGCAGCGGAGTGGCGCTTCATGGACTTCGAAGTGGTCGGCAGGATGTACACCAGCAACTACCACGCCCACTTGCAGATGCTCCGGCTGAGCAAAGCGTATCTTCGTGACTCTGCGGTTGTTCTCAAGGCACTCCGCGAGGGGATGGACCCAGAGCAGCAGCAGGACGATCTCTTCCAAGCTCTTGTGTCTCTCAGCGATGAGCTGATGCAGGACTTGTACGGCAAGGTGCAATTCGCCTTCCTTGACTGCTGTGAGCTCATCAGGCTTCAGGCGGCCAGTGGGCTGATCTCTATTACCTGAAGCGGAGCGTGGCTGGAGAACAACTTGACTTGGTCGATAGTCTGAGAGGCAAGATTTCCTTTTGGACCCCCTAGTCATTTGTGTTTTGTTTTGTTCTGCATGGCATAGTTTCTTTGAACAAAAGTCTGTTTGTTTATAGAGGCAAGGTTCCCTTTTGGACCTCCTACCCATTTGTGCTTTGTTTTCTACATAACATTGTTTTCTTTAAAAAAAAAAAAAAAAAGACTTATGTATACTCTGATGGAAATCATGTTTCTTTAGGTACTTAACAGAATTTTGTGGATTCCTCTTCGATAATCAAGATTGTCAAACAAAGATGGTGTTGTGAATGGGATGGAAAGAAAGGCTTTTTATTTCTTCTTTCTTTAATTTACGAACCTAAACATTTGGATCACTGTTCGAACTTTCTGAAAGAACGCGCGCGCGCGCGCACACGCACACATTCACACACGCATACACAACCCATCAAAAAATGATTCCCTTTCTTATCCCCAAACAGTTGCACTGCACACCACTGAATTTTCTGTATACAACTGGTTTTTCTCTCAAAACGTCTGACTGTAGGACAGTAACAGTAAGTACAAATAAATTCATATCTAAAGACACATTTTTTTTTCATTTTTTCTTTTTTGTTTTAAATTTACATTTGGATACGATTCATACTCTCTGAAAAAAAAATCACAGAAGGTTCCCATTTTTTACCATGTTCCTAGCACAGATAAGCTGAATAGTTTTTTTTGAAAGACCAGGCCCCTAGAACAATTGCTGCAAAAGAATTCCTCTTTAAAAAGTGAAGTGCACCCCTATCCCTATAGCTCGTACAGATTGACCCACAATTGAAAAGTCGGTTGTCCCTTTCCGTAATCTTATTATGTGAACTCCAGCAATGAAATACGAGCACTCTCTTTGCCATGAAATGTCATTCCTATTATTGTGATCAGGATGAAAGGGACAGGATGGAGAAGAAGAGTGTGTGTGTGTGGTGTGTGTGTGTGTGTGTGTGTGTGTGTGTGTGAGAGAGAGAGAGAGAGAGAGAGAGAGAGAGAGAGAGAGAGAGAGAGAGAGAGAGAGTGCAGGCGAGAGCGTGGGGGTGGAGAGCAGGTAGAGTCTGCTTTTGATGTTTCCAGTGTGCGTCTATCTGTTCGTGTTTTGTTCACCGTAGGATCGACTAAACAATTTGGAAATCAACATATTTGCAGAAATGCGTCTTTTTTTTTTTATTAAGCAATTAAACTAATTTCACATATCACTTTTGTCGAGTCTCATTTCATTTGAACACTCATTTCTCTTTCGACTTGAACGAAGTAGAAAGCATGGCGGTGGCGTGTACGTGTCAGTAAAATGTGTGCTTTCATGCGTGAGAGCGTGCGCGTTTGCATTTTGGTATGAAGATGAGATCTATAGCTACCCTCGTAAGAGAAGATACTCCGCGGATGTGAAGAAGTTGGGCAAATGATTCAGGGAATCTTCGTTCCCATCGATGGATCATCGTCTGTTACGGCGGAACATGTGAATACAGCAGTGATGCAAAATCTTCTGCATTACAGACCGGCAAAACTACTTAGTCTAGAGTTCTGTTCCCTCACTATCAGAGACTGCAAAGCAAGCGCAAGCGCCAAGTTGGGGGAGGGGCAGAAGAAACGTTTCAAGGACTGCCTCAAAGTGTTTCTCAAAGGCCTGGACATCAATCTCAACACCTGGAAGTCGCTTGCCCTGGACCGCGCAGCCTGGCGAAGCAGCATCATCACAAAGGGTGCATGTACATCAGAGGAGAGACGCACAGCAAAAGCTGAGAGAAAGCGAGCCGCGCGCAAGGCCAGAGCTACCTCCACCTCCACTGTAGCACCCACCCACATGTGTCCCACATGTGGGCGTTCCTTCCAGGCCCAGATCGGCCTCACCGGCCACCTGCGGCCCCACACTCACTTTTTTTTAATGTGGTGTCCAAATTACAGGCAATTACGAACAAAATATATTTTCAAACACTTTAGTAACAGAAACGCAATCACACTGAAAAGTCTGCTACAAAACGATAACGCTGAAACCATAAGAGATATTGCAATGTATATCTCTCTATGCCTTAAAAACCAGAGAAAACCAATATGTAATAGTAATACTGACGATAAAGGAAGAATAGAAATTTTAATCAGAAAACAAAATATTTCTACTGACAGTAAATGTTACAATCAACGTT
>JADBJO010000988.1:389723-404723 GCA_016801955.1 Conus betulinus | reverse complement strand
ACGTCGGCAGCGACAGGTTCCATTGTGTCACTCTGTGACGTGAACGTTCAGCTACTCATAAACGTGCTTTGTTAGCGCACTGAATGGAGTAGCGGCCAAAGGGTTTTGCAGTTGTCAGGGTTCGTTTTGTCTGCTACAATATTGAATGAGCGCTCCCGGTGGTCACGCGGGTGAGGTAGTCCCTTCTATCAACATCCTGTGCCATCCCGCATAGCATGCGAAAGAGCAAAGAGAGGAGAGAGAGAGAGAGAGAGAGAGAGAGAGAGAGAGAGAGAGAGAGAGAGAGAGAGAGAGAGAGAGAGTGACTCTGACATATTTTCACTGGCACTGGCTTTTCCAAGCCTTAGTGCCAAGGGTAACAATTTACAAACTAGCATTGTACTAATTAGCGACGAGTGAAGGGGGAAATACTCGCGTACATCCACACAGAGCGTACGCACGTGCTCGGGAGGGAGAACGGGGGGTTTGTAGAGAGAGAGAGAGAGAGAGAGAGAGAGAGAGAGGAGGAGAGAGAGAGAGAGGAGAGAGAGAGAGAGAGAGAGAGAGAGAGAGAGAGAATTTGAACGGGAGGATATCTTATGAAAGCTATTGTTTATATCAGTATATAGACAAATAGATACAGAAAGCCCTTATACATCGCCTGGTGGTCAACTAGGCAATAATGTATCTGAACTGAAAATAGATGAATACCTAGAAAGATAGGTAATCATTCTTTCAGGGCAGTAGGTTTGGAGGGCGTATGTTGAGGACGGGGCAGACAATTTAAAAGGTAAAACAATGTACGTTATCATAAGTAATCTCCCTTATTAAAGGCAAAGTAGGATGGAATCTTGACCACCCACCACCACCACCACCAACTGCGGCCACCAGAAATTTATTTACCCCACTCCATTTGCCATACGCTACCACATGCTCACTCACCCCAAACCCTTTTTTTTCCAACCACTCTGATTGCTGACGTGACCCTGGCGATTTACCCCATTAACTAGAGTTCTAAAAAATTGTTCAATTGTTGGTTTGTGTGTTGTTTGTTTGTGTTTTTTTTTTTTTTCTCACTCTTTCTCTTCTTCCACAGAGATGACGAAGTGATCTCTGCCCCTGATTGCTTCTTCTTTCTTCCCCCGCCCCCCCCGCCCCCCCCCCCCCCCCCCCCCCCCCCCCCCTTTTGTCTCTTTCTCTCTCTCTCTCTCTTTCTCTCTCTCTCTCTCTCTCTCTCCCTCTCTCTCTCTCTCTCTCTCTCTCTCTCTCTGTGCTTCCTTCTCGTCTTCCTTCTCCTCTTCACAGTTTGTCCCTCCCCTAAGTTTCAATACACACGAATACAGTTAGCACTACTTCCCTCACACGTACTCGCGCACTTATGCTCACACTTGCACACAGACACACACATGCAAAGACAGACAGACAGACAGACAGACAGACACACACACACACACACACACACACACACACACACGGACACACGCACACACACACACACACACACACACACACACACACACACACACACACACACACACACACACACACACACACTCACACACACACAGATTTCGGTGCATTTCTTCACAGCAGTGGGAAGAACTTTTACGTGACTGCATGGCTTGCTTAATCGACACGTTTCCAATTTCCGATTGGTGCATGCCAGACTAGGATGCCGTTTGGTCAGATCCAATGGCATTTCCATCAAATTGATTAATCGTATCCTGCGCTAGATCATCAACCTTCAAAGGAATAACACATCACGAAAATCGCAACGTAGAGTGCATGTAGGCTGAATTAAGTCATAAATATTGTCAGCCGGTTATAGTAGGATTTTCTATGCAGAAACCCACCTGAAACCACCGACTGGTAAGACGCGTTTAATTCAATAAGGAATGCCGCAATTTTGCAATGACAGGAACGTATTCTTTGGACGACTTTAAACATAGACGTACCAGTGTCTGGCACGAAATGGAATCGTAATCATGCAATATACTAAATTATCATTATTGTATATAATGAATAATTGTGTAGCGCCTATTCTCAGCTAGAGACCTTGCTGTAGGCGCTTTACAATCCACACTCGTTTACAAGACGGACTACCTACCTGGGTAGTGCCGATTGAAGAGTTGCCACCTGGCGCTTCATTCAGTGGTTTCCCGTGTCATCCAGTCAATATCATTCACTCAGTTTCCTTACTGCCTTCATTCTTCCCATTTCTTACGCAGGGTGCATGCTATGTGTAACGTGTCATCCATACCAACGGCCAAACTGGCCTTCTCTTCCGAAAGTTGATGATGATGGGATTTTACGTGTGTGCAAGATGTTATGCGTGTGTTCACGCACGGAACCTCGGTTTATAGTCTCATTCGAAGGACTGTATGGGAAATGGAGTCAGAACCAATGTTAACTCCGAGGGAAAAATTCCCCTGTACCGAAACGGCCCGGCTGAGATTCGAACTCGCAACCCCAGGATCACGAAGATTACGAGTCCGGCGCTTTACCAACTGAGCTATTCCGGCCCCCATATATGAATTAGAACAAATAATCGATCGTTCTACTTGCATTACAGAGCACAAAAGAAAAAAAAAAACTCATTTTTTTTCATTATGTACGTTAACACGAAAGCTGAGTGGAAATATGTGTCCAAACCGTCCGTACACACCATTTTTCTGTGTGCCCAACATGGGTGAAGAAACATGTCAAAGTTCCTGAGTTTCGACATCAGGATTTTTTTTTTTTTCGTAGAAGCTTCACACATTTCAATAAAAGTACATTTCTCAAATACTTACTTCAGTCGGAAGTAGATTACATCTTTAAGATTTGGAACCCTGGCGATGCTGTAAACTTTTGGATAAGTACATTTAATTTAGGATTATGATAAACATGCGCCCTTTGTTAGTAAAAGAATAAACCGTGTCAGTTGAACCACCATGGTTATCAAAGGAAACAGACAATAAGAAACACAAAGGAAATCGTAATCTGGGGTCAATGGATAACGTGTTATTCAGAAAAAAAAGGAAAAAGCAAATTCAATGAAGAGATAAGCAAAGAAACAATATCTTCAAAATCGTGTTATCAGAAACTGAACTTTATTTGGAAAGTTTCAAAACGGAGTAACCGAAGGCGGAAAACGAAGCAAAATTTAGAAAGAGAAGGGGTTAGGTACCGTCAAGGACACTGAAAAGACTTGTTCCTGTACCTTGTTTATGTCCTTGGCGGTAACTAAAAACCCTCTGTTTCTAAATCTTAATTTGGAAGGAAAGCCATCGACCTCTTGATTAGAGTTCAAAATCCGATCAAAGAAATAACGTCAGAAGACTTAACCTTTCGTTTCACAAATATTTACTTAGGTTATACTTGTAAACGATGAAGCGAATGATAATGCATAAGAAGAACATTGCTGCCATTCTAAACGTTTCTTCATGTTTTAAGATATCACCAATGTCATTAAATGAAGTATTCGATAGACTTAAAACATAAGCTTAAAACAATCAGGGACTAGGTATTTAACTGGAGTCGAAGATAAGGTACAAAAAATCGCATCATTTGCTATTGATGACATTTATGCTCGTGATTCATTTATCGATTAAAAGCCAATTTCCCTTAGAATTTTAACCAGCGAAAGTTACACGCTTATACACAGCAGGCGATCTTGCTCATCCTTAAAGCTATAGACTGATCTCAGAACTATCCCTATTGTCAAAACCATTCGAAAGACATGTTAAAAATACCAGTATTCTTATCTTTAAAAAAAGTCATCTACCTCAATAACGTTTTCGAGAAAATCACTTTTGCCATACCTCCCTTGTACAACATTTTTATGGATGTCTTACATAAACAACAAACCACACTCGAATTCTTTTTGTAGATTTTGCAAAAGCGTTTGATATTATCAACATTCCTCTCTGATAAGAAAAAAGCTTATACGTGACAGAGAAGCTTCACGACCCATAACCTCATTCTCACCGACCGTCAACGCCTTGTTGAAATTAATTTCAAAAAGCCAGTTACTCCCTTTAAAATTTGATGTTCCTCAAGGGCCAATTCTAGAACCGCAGCTCTTTTTTAGTTTATATAAATGATTTATCAGTGCATGTATAGTGCTGTAAAGTGGTCGCAGATGATACCTCATTCAAACTATAGAGTAGCAATCCTACCGAACTAGTATGTAAGCAGCAGACAAATACCAACAAGCTGAATACAATGGCAGAAATAATTTATAGATCTTTGAATGCTAGTAAAATAAAATTCATGTATGTCACAACATGACAGAAGCAGCGGAAAAAACATGTTCCTCTCATTTGCACTGCTGTACATACAAGGACGAACGACCGAAGAGAGATTTCATCGCATACACGTCTTAGGGACTATCATTGGCAATGACTTATCTTGGTCTTACGACACTGCCAATCTTGGAGAACGTAGCTCTGAAAGAATGTATCAACTTGCAAAAGAATTTTTGCTATCTTCATTCCAGACCTTCATGCCCATTTCCTTTCTCTTATGAATTATGCATCCACATTATAGGGTAATGCCCGTGAAAATAATCTGAAACGGATAGGTCGTTAACATAAAAAGGCCTTTAAATTATTCCGGTTGAAATCCGTTACCTTGACGAGGAGCGATTTCAAAAATTTGAATATTTTTCCATTTAAGACAGACACTACCTCAACTTGAGCTTGACCAAGACAATGTAATGAATGGATCACATCTGAAAAAAGAAATAGTCAAATGCTCTGTCACCGATTAAAAAAAATGCTCGCAACACACGGATTAAAACGTCAGAACAACGGGTAACAAAATGACAGCAACGTCGGACGTTGCCACTGTCCGGTTTAAAGAGAGAGTGACAGTAAGTGAGAAATGCAGATTGTTGGTTAACCCAGCAACACTTTTCTTTCATGTCTTTTCCTTTTCTTTCGTCTTTTTTTCGATTTGTCTGTCTGTCCTTCATTCTCATAAATATTTTCTTTTCGTATTTAGTTTTTTTTTTTTTTTTTTTTTTTTTTTTTTTTTTTTTTGATTTATGCATTCATTTTGTTCGTTTATTCATTCAGTAATTCAGCCGTTCATTTATTCACTCACTCATCACTGATTTTCACTTCCTTTCTCGTACATATACTAATTCATATTTCACTTTTCATTTCTTATTTTTGGTCTGAGTAATCCATTCAATCATTCATTCATCTTCTTTTTCTTACCGAGTTATTGTTTCTTTCTCATTCATTCGTTGTGTTATGCATTTCTTTATTCATTCATTCTGCCTTTCTTCTTTGTTTTCCATCTGTTCATTCATGTATCATCATCGTTCCTTTCTTTCCTCCTCCTTCTTTTCCTTTTTTTCCTATTTATTATCTATTAATGTAGTCGTTTGATTTTTCTTTGTTTCTAGTTTAATTGTTTCTTCAATCATTCTAGCAAAGCTCAAAACACTTTACATACGGAAGAAAAAAAAACCCTGGAAATTATCGTTTCAAGCATTGGAATTGCAAACAAAGTTTAAAGCCTACTTATTCGACTTAAAAAAATGAGAATGAAGACAACCCATCCCCATAATCCCATCCAAACCCTCTGTAGGCTTACCTCCCTCCATTCCCCAAAAGAAAAAAATAAAATGTAAAATCAAACAAGACACCTACAAGAACCAGAAACAATTCCTCCTCGTAACCCCAGTGCCTCCCCACGCAACCCTACCTCCCCTCCACCAACCCTCTCCCCTACCTCCCCCCCCCCCCCCCCCCCCCCCCCCCCCAAAAAAAAAAAAAAAAAAAAAAAAAAAAAAAAAAAGGGACTCCCAGTAAAAGGGACCCCAAACCAAACAACTCAGTAGAATAATGCGTTTGTTCATTGGTGGAAACTGGTCCATGTCACGTGTACGCGACTTCTGGAGATTAAGTTGATTAACATAGGAACGGAAAATGCAGCTGTCGAGGAAAAGATGCGGAACTATAAGTTTGAACTAATGTTCCCGGTAGGCTATCCTTAATGAGGAAACTGTAACAACACGACAAAGACATTTAATCTGAGATTATTATATCATTTTGAACGTATAAGGGGAAGAAATCTAGATTTGTGCCAACTTGCGGATTCAAAAAGGAAAGGAAAACCACTCTAATATCTATCTGTGTGTCTGTCTGTGTGTCTGTCTGTCTATCTATCTATCTATCTATCTATCTATCTATCTATGTTTGTGAACGAACCGCATTTGACTGTTTCCCTCTTGAATGCAGTACATTCATTTCTATAACGTTGGAACCACAATGGGAAAGGCGACAAACTGATCTGTACTGATGAAAGAGGGGTCGGGTATTTCTTGCAGTAATGTCCCCAATCAACAACGAGTTTCGATGTCGAATTGGGTTGCCGAAAAAAAAAACGGTTAGAACTTGCTTTACAATGTTGATGCGGCGTCTGACTAGATCAGTCGTCAAAACGGTGCTGCGCAAGGAGAGGAGTTTGGAGGATGAAACTAATGCTCTCCTGAAGGGAGGGGCTCAAAGGAAGGGACAGTTCACGAAAGGCACAGAAAATGCCAAACCGGAAAGTTTCCCATCGATTCTGTCTGAGACGATCACCAGTGAAATGAGTCGAGCAGTAGAGAGGCATGTTCAAAGACTTGTTCTGGTGAGTTTTGTGGGGGGCGAAGGATGGAAATGGGCCTTGCAGGAAGGTTTTTTTGTTTTAAAGACTAATGGATGTAGCAATGGCCCTACGGCCTTTTCAGAACTTTGCAAATCAGCGATTGTTCACGAGTAAACAGACTGAGGCTGATGATGAAACACCTGGTTGCTGAACTTCTAGATGTAGCTGCCCCTCTTTCCCTCCCTCCCCCCCCCCCTCTCTCTCTCTCTCTCTCTCTCTCTCTCTCTGAGAACATCTGCTCTTTGAACTTCTTGCACTTGCTTTTGTTTTGCATTTTATTTTACAGCTTTCCCTCCGGCGCTCGCTCCTTTCTCAGTCCCTCCTCCTCATCCAACTTCTCCCTCTTTCCACCTCAACCCACTCGGCTCCGTCTCTCTGTCCAACAACACCTGCTTCATGTCGTTGTCGTGTATTTTTCTGCTGTACCTCCATCCCATTATCATCATCATCATCATCATCATCATCATCTCTCTCTATTATCTCTCTCTCTCTCTCTCTCTCTCTCTCTCTCTCTCTCTCTCTCTCTCTCTCTCTCTCTCTCTCTCTCTCTCTCTCTCTCTCTCTCTCTGTTTTTCCGACACTGATGTTCATATTAACTACGCCTCTGCAGTCAATACTTCATTCATGCAATATCATGCTTTTACTGTGGCTATGACTGTGTGTGTGTGTGCATGTGTGTGTGAGTGTGTGTGTGTGTGTGTGTGTGTGTGTGTGTGTGTGTGTGTGTGTGTGTGTGTGTGTGTGTGTGTGTGAATGTTTGGGCGTTGGTGCGGGTGAGTTTGTGTTTTTTATGAATTGCTTTTCTATCATCTATGCAATGTTTTATGTCTTATGGATTTAATGTTTACTGTATGTGTATACGTGCGTGCGTCCGCGCGCGCTTGTGTGTGTGTGTGTGTGTGTGGGTGTGTGTGTGTGGGGGGGGGGGTGTATGAGTGTTGATGTATATATAAAATACATATACTAACACAGGTCTTTATGTAACGATTTATAATGTCTTTTTGTAAGGTCTTATATACTTGTAAATTGATGTGGAGCAGAAGAAAAATATCCGATGGACAATAAAGTTAACTGCATTGAATTGAAACTGAATTGAACTGAAGTGAAAGAAACGGTCTCAATCACTGTATTGTTTGCACTGTTCTGTAGTGAACAGCACCTTGGGAGCGTCGTTTAGTAGATGTTTATGTCTGTGACTTGTGCCGAAGACAGATTTGACGAAAAGTCTCCTGTCTGTTTTGTATTGTGTATCAAATAGTTCTCTGCACCACCTTGCTTTTCGTTGTTGTTGTGGTTGCGTCAGATCTTCAATCCTGTCGCCTATGATGAAACCCATTGTCTTCCCAAGGTCTTGACGGCTGCCCCAAAGCTGCATCTGCAGTTCTGCACCCTCTGGCCAGTTTGACGCTGTAGAGCATCAATTTGGATATTCAACATGCATTGCTGTCACCAATAATCGCCGTTAAAACTCACTGACCCAGCCAATGGTCATCACTGTCACCTGGAGTCGCTGTTGTCACCAAATGTCAGTACCATCACTCAAAGTCATCACTGTCACTGATAGACACTGGATGGTTACTGGTATAACTATCAGTCAATGACGTTACAGGTAGTCACTGTTTTTCCACCAATGGTCACTACTAAGCAGGAGACGAGATGAAGATACACCCGAAGGCGCAGGTGGGACATAGAGAAGCACTGTCCTCAACTGTCGAACAAACCAGCTGGGAGCAATCCTGCACCACCCTTCGAAGCCTGCACTGTGTTCACATAGGGTGCAGGCACGCACAGGGCATTCCATTAATTCCATTTACCACCACTGGCCGTTGTCACTGATGGTCACTGCTGTCATAAACAGTCACTATTATCGTTTAGATTGAAAGTGTCACCAGTCGTCAGTTATCTTATAATTATCACTGTTATGTTGTCATTTGCCACTGATAATCGATGTTATTCTCAGTAGTCTCTATCACTTAAAACCAATGTTGCGATCAATAGCCACTGTCATTAAAATTGATCAGAATCAGCACTAGTTAATGTATCGGTAATAAATGCTATCATCAGCGGTGATCTTTATTCCAAGTATCACTACCTTTTCTGCCAGCAGTCGCTGCTAACAGCAATTTCTTTTCAACACTAGTCACTGTTAGTTTCAGAGTAAGGGCACTGCAGGCGGAAATTGACATCAGTTATAAATTGACTTTTCAGCGACACGGTCGGTCTACATGGACAAAGAAATCACAAGAGAAACATCGTGCGCGAAAATGAGAAGATAAATGGTTTTTCGTTCTTAGATTTCACTGTCCTAAATGTATGTGTTTTTGTTTTTGCTTAAAAAAGACACACAAGAGGTCGAAATGCATTGTCTTGTCCTGCACTTTGTTTGTCCATGTCCTTGGCGGTAACGTACCCCCCTCTTTTTCTAAAATGTATAGCGGTGCAAATGAGGACCTCGTTTTCCGCTGATTCTGCCGTGTTGTGACATACATAATTTTTTTTTTCTATTATTTTACTAGCATTTAAAGATCTATAATTCATTTTCTGCCGTTGTTATCAGCTCGTTAGCGTTTGTCTGAAAGTTACATACCAGTTCAATAGGATTGCAACTCTAAGCCCCTCTGTTTCTAAAAGATATAACACGACGCACTTTGACCTCTTAGGTTTTCTTCAGGCAGGATAGAGCAGTATTCAGGAAAATGACAATGAAGAACAAGCAATCACTTATCTTCTCAAATTCGGTGCAGGATGGGGTTTTGTTTATCTTGCCTGAAGAAGAACTAAGAGGTCGAAACGCGAAGCGTTTTGTCTTGTAATTTGTTTGTCCATGTTCACCGGCGAAGTTACTTTAAAGTTCATTTTGTCACTGTGTTTACCCATGGTCAAACACCGTTGGTATTCTATGGTCTCTGGTCCCGCCAAAAGTCAGTGTTGTAGTAGTTATCATTATTATCGCCAATAGTAGCTCCTGTCACCAATATATTGCTATCCTCATTAGTCGTTGTCATCGATGGTGACCGTTGATCACAGCTGTCCGCGTCACTAACAGTCTTTGTTCTTACCAGTAGTCGTTGTTATTCCAACGATTCTCTTTTGTTACCGGTATTCATTGTTATCATTTATAAAATTCGCGGCTGTGTTCTATTTTGCATTTGGTATTGCGGTCATGTGTAACAACAGCAACAACAACAATGACAACAGCAAGAAGAAGAGGAGGAGGAGGAGGAGGAGGAGGAAGAAGAAGAAGAAGAAAGAAGAAGAAGAAGAAGAAGAAGAAGAAGAAGAAATAAGATAAGATAATGTTGCTTATAGCCCAGCCGACCGCAATGGGCCATATCAGGGTGTCACCATGTTAAAAATCAACTTGCAAGTTAGAAGAAGAAGAAGAAGAAGAAGAAGAAGACAGACAGACAGACAGACACAGACAGAAAGAAAGACAGAGAAAAATAGACAAATAGACAAATAAATAAGTAACCATAGTAATGAAAATATTTCAGCCAAATACGCTTCAACAGCACAAAGACACTCCGCAAAGTTTGTTTGCTTGTTTGTTTTGTTTTGTATTGATTGCATTGTTTTTGTTTTTTTTTGAGGGACACATTCCGCTGCTTTCGCTGTTTTCAGACATCACTAAACTATCTGCTACTTAATTACTTACTTAGGGCCATTTTCTGAGAAAAATAATGTAGTAGTCTCGATTACATCGAGGGATATTCTTATTCCAGAGAGTAAATCTGGACGGCTATGTAAAAGAAGAAATAATAATTTTTAAAATCGCGTAAAATTGATATAAATGCATTAAAAAAAAAAAACATGAATGACACAACTGTATGTGCCTTTGCTAGTCACAAAACGACTAAGCCAGTAACTTTAACATTGCACAGGCGCCTGTGGAAGGACGTGGTCATTAGCTGGCATAAGTCTTGATTTACTGTAAAAAAAAAACATGGCGGCCAAATGGAATAGACTCTGTCTGGTTGAAAACTTGCCGTAGATTATTAAGGAATTTACCTTTTGCAAGAGACAGGAAAAAAAACAAACCCACGTGCAAGTTTTTGGCAGATCGTACGAGCAGGCCATTCTGTATGCAAGGTTTAATCATCACTTTATACCGACGTGACATTATTGCAAAATTACTCATTGGCGATACCTAAAAGGATTGCCGAAGATGTGTTCATTCCTACTGTGCGCTGTTTCCATCCTGGATGAGGTGGGTGTTGTCTAGGGTGCAAGATTGTATTATGTATATGTAAGTGTGTATGTGTGTGCGTGTGTAGGGGGGGGGGGGGGGTTCACACACACACACACACACACACACACACACACACACGCCGGCTCACGCGGGCGCAAGAGAGAGAGAGAGAGAGAGAGAGAGAGAGCAACTCACCACTTTTTAAACATGATGCACGGGAGTAGACTGGCAATAAAAACAAACACACACACAAAAAAAAAAAACGATTCTCTGTCTACTATTGCAAAAGACTGAGCAGAACATCACACACTCAATCGAGTCAGCCCCGGTTTCGAGCTCTCACTTTCCACTGGCAATAAACAGTTCTCAATCAACATCGCAAAAAAGCTGAGTGGAATATCACACTCCCCTGTATCGGCGCCGTTTTGGAGCTCTCACTTGTACTTCTTGACACTGGTGTATGAAAACGTGTGTGCCTCACTACCTGCCGGGATGGAAAGCAAGGCTGCAGGCAAACCGAGCGGATCAAAGCAATCAAACAGATCGTCGAGAACGGTAAAACAGTCGACGACAGTCCAGAAACCTGCCGAAATCGGAACAGAACACGCCTTGAGCGATTGAAGGAAGCAGGAGAATTAGCCCGTGCGCAGGTACAGGTCACTTTATCCTTACACGAGCTGCTAGATATTCGTCTTCAGGAGCTGACCGAAGAAGAGCACATAGAAGAATCAGGCACAGGCTGTGACCTCCTTGGTTGTGAAGAAACGAAAGACGAGGACGCTGGCGCGGTAATGCAAATGCAGGGAAAGAACACAACCCGCAGCGCACCATCGTGATGAGGATGAGAAAGGTAAGCGCAAAGGCGAGAATGCAGATGGTGCGAACGACACAGAGACCGAAAAGGGGGAAAGTCGAGAGGTAGAAAATGAGAAATGTCAAGAGAATGAGCTTGAGGAAACAAGAACGGACGAGAAAGCATTCCAAACTGAAGTCATCCATCAGCTCAAAATCATTTTAAACATGGGCGACCCCATGACAAAAGATAGTGAGACAGACCAGGGAGAAGAAAACAGAAAAGCAAGGAAAGAAACGACGGAAAGGAAAGGGCAAAGGTTGTCAAAGGAAAGGGTGAAAAGGAAATCCAGACTAATCGTGCCCAGACCATCTCCACATCCCTGACCTCACGGACACGGAAAGAAGAGAAAGGAAACAAAGACGAGAAGAGCGGAGAGGTTGAGGAGAGCGTGGAAGGCAAAGAAAGCCAACCCCCTCATCGGCAGCTGACTTTAACGCCCACGACCTCATCAACCAACTTGGAGGAGACCACGCTGCGAACACAGGTGGAGGATACAGGACGGGTGAAGGCGGAACAGAAAGCAGCAGTGAAGGACAGTTTCGACGAAAAAAATCAAAGTCAATCTGATTTCCAGGCTAAACGGGAAATGACGGGAACCAAAAACGTGGAGAAACAAGCCGGTGAACTTGAAGGGCGTACGAAACGAAGAGGCAAGCCGACACGCTGGGATAACTCAACACTGACCAAGCCTGAAGGAAATCCACAGGAAACAGATCAACGGGCACACACAGATGATCACACCAACATCAAAGTTAAAAGAGAAACGACAGAAAAACACAGTGAAGCCAATCCTAGGGCTGAAACGAAGACGCACACACACAAACGTCACGAAACCGACGGTTTCAAAAGTTCTTCAACCGCTTCAGACTCTTCAGCAGAACTGACTGACTGGCAGAAGCAAATGTGGCATTACTTCGTCAGGCACTTTGAAGAAGCCTACAATCACGTGGTGCACAGCGGAAACGTGAGTGCGTCCAGCTGGCACGTGACCGACCCTCTGGACCCTCACGGCCGTCTACAAATACTGAGACTAGCGGACAGACCGTTGGTCATCGCACAGGCGGTGCTGAGCTCCTTGGAAACCAGTTTGACCGAAAGGCAAAAGTCTTCCGTGGACATTGCATCACTGGTCGAAACCGCATGGTCAGTGTGGGATGATTGCAACGACATTCTGGTGACGGGAAAATCCAACTATGAAGAGATGATCCGAAAAGAGGGCATCACGTCTTCTGGCTTGGACCTGTGATCCATAAGATGTGAACATTTTGTGGCTGTTTGGGTAGGAAGGTGAATAATTTAGTAGGAATCTTTCCTTTTGATCCTCTTACTTCTTCTTATTCATTTAATTTGCCTTTTTTTTTTCCAAGACGACAAAAGATTTCGGAAACTCAGAGGTAGAAAGACAATGTTCCTGACGTATCCAAAGAATTTCACTTTGAGGAAGATGGAAACTTTCGTAGAAAGCTTTCCCTTTAACCGCCACCCCATTTATGCACTAGATCTACCAATCTTTCTGTCAAAGACGAAGAAAGAATTCAGAAAAGTCAGTGGTTAACAAAGATGTTCGCGAAGTATCCCAAGAACTATCAATTTGATGAAGATCTACCATTTCGTGGCAAGCTTTGCTTTTGACTCCTTACCTTATTTCATTCACCAGATCTCTCAGTCTTCTTATCAAAATACGAAGAAGAAAGAATTCAGAAAAGTCGGTTGTGGGGAAAAAATGTTCCCGTCGTATCCGGAAGTAAGTATCACTTCGAAGAAGACTTATCATTTCGTAGAAAGCTTTCCTTTTAACCCCCTACCTCATTTATTCACTAGATCTGCCAATCTTCTTGTTAAAGACGAAGAAAAAGAATTCAGAAAAGTTAGATGTAAAAAGGAAATGTTCCTAAAGTATCCAAAGAACTATTAATGAGGAAAGTCTCCCAACTCGGCCCTTCTTTTTAACTGAGAAATGTGATTTGTTTTCTGGAAGAAAACAGGGGCTGAAGTTGGAAGTGTAGGTAAGGATGGAGGGGCGTAGTGCAGCGAGGGAGGCGGAGGGTTTTGTGTGGAGGGCAGGAAGAGGAATCGAGGAAGCAAGAATGTCCTTCCCTTCCCTTCTCTTGTCCCGAAGTTTGCTGAAAACAGTGCTTTAAAAATAAGCGAATAAATAACGTTGTTATGGTCTTCACTCAGCTTAGCACTTTGCGAACTATGAGCCAAGGAGACCAGTATCTTATTTATTTCATTTATCTTCAGGCTAGGGTGGTGTCATCGGTGTAACGCGTAGACACATTGTACCTCATTTTCAAGATTCTTTCTTGACATATTTAACTCTTGTTTGTCTCAAAGTGAATGATGTGAGTTGTAGAATTGGTCCGAGGTTTAGTCTGAAGTGTTCCATTAAGCCCACAATTTACTAGGCCCAGCCAATGGCATCATGCCAGGACTATTTGGGGTCTTGGTCTGGGTACATCGCGATTTCAAACTGTCAGCCTTCTTGTGATGCACAACAGAAAGTTACCAGTGGCACATACTGAAAGGAGACAACACTTCAACAACGCTGCTACTCTCTGTGCAGATATCAGAAGAACGTGCATTGACAGTTTTATTTCTTCTCCGTTGCGGATGGCCACCCACACACTCAACACTGATTTCTTTTGCCACGGAATCGGGGTGAACGTGAAAGGGGGAGGGAGAGGGGGGACGCACTTGGCTGTTTTTATTTAATTAGAAGGCGGGTCACAAATAACCAGAAGGGGAAAAATTCGATTTTAGCCATATTCACTAAAAAAAAAAATAATAATAAAAAAAATAAAGGGCCACACAGAACCAGAAGAAAACAAAAAAACGCTCCTTTGATAAGAAAGTGGGTCACACAGAACCACAAGAGAAAAAAAGAAACAGAGAAAACAAAAGCAAACTAACCAAACAGAAAATGGGGAAAAGGGAATAAGCCTCGTGTGTGAAACTATCGGATGGCGACCACTTTCCCCTTCGCTTGTAGAAGTTTCAAAACTGTACATTACGGGCGCTGATACGATTGATGCCAGTCCCAAACGCACAGAGAGGGACTCCGAAAGAAGGTGGAACCATAGGAGGCCCTGGGGGTGTGTGTGTGTGGGTGGGTGGGGTGGGGGGGGGGGGGGGGGGGAAGAAGTTAGGGGGCCCAGAGGGTCATTTTTCTCTATAAGCCTACGCTGAGAAAATTTTAAAAGTAAGTTTAACTAACTCCCGCCGGTTAAGATGGACAAACAAATTACAATACAAAACACGACGCTTTTTGACCTCTTCTTCTGACAAGATAACAACATGCAGGACATTGAAAACAAAGAACGAGCAATCA
>JADBJO010000988.1:374723-377223 GCA_016801955.1 Conus betulinus | reverse complement strand
CAATATGTCTTACAACTCTGCCTGAGGGCTCTTTGAGCCAAACTGCCGGTCCCAAGCCCGGATAAAGGAGGAGGGTTGGGCGTGGGGTTAGCAACCCCCCCGTAAAAACCCACACGCTACAGAAACATCCACAACTACCCCAAGAAACTCCAGTCCTGGGAGAAGAGGGTCCTGCTCCGGCGGGACGTATGACGTGCTGGGGCCAAAGCCGAAAGGAAGGAAGCTTCAGTGCCGACAACCCTTATGTCGACCAGGACGACCACCATCATCGGTACATGGAACGTCAAGACCATGTACGAAGCAGGGAAGGTAGCACAAGTGTCAGCAGAGATGCGCCGATACACACATCACCCTGCTAGGACTGAGCGAGACAAGATGGCTACAGGCTGGTCAATTAAGACTGGCTACAGGCGAACTCTTGTTGTACTCAGGACACGAAGATGAGAACGCAGCACACACTGAAGGCGTAGCAATCATGCTTTCAAGAACAGCACAGAAAGCTCTGATTGGGTGGGAAGCGCACGGTCCAAGGATTATAACAGCAACCTTCACGACCAAGAAGAAGAACATCAAGATGAACGTGATCCAATGCTACGCACCCACCAACGACCATGACGAAGAATCCAAAGACCAATTCTATAACAGACTACAGGCAGTCCTAGACAAGCTTAAGGACAAAGACATCAACATCCTAATGGGGGATTTAAACGCAAAGGGGGGATCGGACAACAGAGGCTACGAGGAAGTGATGGGACAACATGCCCTCGGAGAGAGATGTCTGACGAAAACGGAGAAAAAATTCGCCGACCTCTGTGGACTGAACAACCTTGTCATTGGAGGCAGCATCTTCGCCCACAAGAGGATACACAAGGCCACCTGGGTATCGCCTGACCATGTCACCGAAAACCAAATAGTTCACCTCTGTATCACCAAGAAGTTTAGACGATCTCTTCAAGACGTGCGAGTGAGAAGGGGAGCAGACGCAGCATCAGACCACCACCTTCTGACTGCGAGACTCAAGCTGAAGCTGAAGAGAACCGACAGGCAGACAACAGGCAGGGCGAAGTACAACGTAAACCTACTGAAAGAACAAACAACTCAGGCAGCTTTCACCGTGAGCCTGAAGAACAGATTCCAGGTACTACAGGAGCTTATCACCGAAGACACCGATGCCCACGACCTTTGGAAAAGAACGAAAGACACCTTCACAGAAACATGCAAGAAGTGCTTGGGCCAAAGAAGAATCAACACAAAGACTGGATCTCAGTGGACACCCTTCAAAAGATCCAAACCAGAAAGACTCAAGAAAGAAGCAGTCAACTCGAGCCGCACAAGAGTCAGCAAAGCGGCAACACAAGCAGAGTACATGCAGGCCCACAAAGAAGTGAAGAGGAATTTGAAGAAGGACAAAAGAGACCATATAGACAGCCTGGCGGAAGAAGCAGAAGAAGCAGCTTATCACGGTAATATGAAAGAACTGTATATGATAACCAAGAAGCTTGCAGGCAAGTACTGCAGACCAGAACGACTGGTCAAAGACAAGCAGGGACAAACCATCACAGACTCGGAAAACAACAGCTTGAAAGATGGGCGGGAACACTTTGAGGAAACTTCTCAACAGACCAGCACCCGAAAACCCTCCAAACATCGCTGAAGCAGACTCCAACATTGAAATAAACTGCGATCCACCAACAAGAGACGAGATCATCCGCGCCATCAAGAAGATGAAGAACGGCAAGGCAGCCGGCCCAGATGGAATTCCTGCAGAAGCCCTCAAGACGGACGTTAGAGACAACAGCCGACATGCTACTACCGCTCTTTGAGAAGATCTGGGAACAAGAAGAAATACCAACAGACTGGAAAGATGGACACATCATCAAGCTACCAAAGAAGGGAGACCTCAGCAGCTGTGAGAACTATAGAGGCATCACACTACTATCAGTGCCAGGGAAAGTGTTCAACAGGATCCTGTTGGAGAGGAGGATGAGGGTCGCAGTGGACGTCAGGCTCCGGGACCACCAGGCGGGCTTCAGGCAGGACAGATCCTGTATCGACCAGATCGCCACGCTACGTATCATTGTCGAGCAGTCCCTGGAGTGGAATTCCTCGCTGTACATCAACTTCGTGGACTTCCGCAAGGCTTTTGACAGTCTCCACCGTGACACCCTGTGGCAGCTCCTCCGACACTACGGGATCCAGCCAAACTGACACGAATCATCAAGGAGTCGTACGAGGGGGATGGCTTGTCAGGTCGTTCATGGAAGCCAGTTAACACGTCGCTTCGACGTAAGGACCGGGGGTACGCAGGGGATGCCTTCTGTCGCCGTTCCTGTTCCTCCTCGCCATCGACTGGGTGATGAGGCGACGACGACGGATGGACAGAAGGACGGCATCCAGTGGACCCTCTGGACTCAATTAGACGATTTAGACTTCGCCGACGACCTCGCTCTGCTCTCCCACAATCGGCAACAGATGCAAAACAAGACCACACAAGCCTGGC
>JADBJO010000988.1:364723-369723 GCA_016801955.1 Conus betulinus | reverse complement strand
CCCACATGTGGGCGTTCCTTCCGGGCCCAGATCGGCCTCACCGGCCACCTGCGGCCCCACACTCAGCGATCTTCCCTCTGAGATTGAAGTCATGGTCATCTTCGAAATCGAAGGACGAACAAGAAACAAAGGGGTATAGTACAGGTGGAGAAGGAGGGAAAAGTCGGGGCTGGTAAAGGCGTATAGTACATTGGGGAAAGGAGGGACAAGTCTTGCATGTTGAAGAGCAAAGATATGTACGACCCTAAGAATGCCAAGGAAAGTAAATGAGAAAAGAAAGTGTCAAGGCGGATCCTAGAAATAAACAGATAATCAATCAATCAATCAATCAATCAATCAATCAATCAATCAAATAAATGAATAAATAAATAAATAAATAAATACATAATGCATAAACAATAAAGACAGAAATGAATGAGTGAATAAAATTTATAAATGTATAAACGAATGAATGAATGAACGAATGAATAAACAAACGAATAAATAAATAAATACCAAATGAATACAAAATGAATATATGAAATTGAATACACAAAACAAAATCACTCAATTTACCAATAAGATCGTATTAACGTAAGCAAACTACTCATCTCTAACACACACACACACACACACACACACACACATACACACACACACACACACACACACACACACACACACACACACACACACACACAGAGAGAGAGAGAGAGAGAGAGAGAGAGAGAGCATTCGGCTCTGTTACCTTGGAAAATAGGTCTCATTTGATCAGATGTAGCATGTTTGAGATTGGTTTTAAACACAGAGAGAGAGAGAGAGAGAGAGAGAGAGAGAGAGAGAGAGAGAAGAGAGAGAAGCCAGAGAAGCCACGCCACAAGCACATAAAAAGAAGCCGACCCCAAGATTCCATTTGTTGTGAAAGGAAATCGAAGCAGAACTAAGCGCCTGAGCGCTAATCTTTGGCGATAAACCCCACACCTAATGTCGGTGTCTTCCTCGCTCTTCATCTGAAGTGGAAATAGTCCTACAAGGCTTTTCCATTAGGTCTCGTCTGTCGCTACGCAAATTTTCCCCATCGATTTGGTGGGATGTTAAAAGAGGACTTAAACACAACAACAACAACAACAACAAACCACAGATGATTCCTGTCATCTTCCTCTTGCTTATTTCTCGTTATTCGGTTCTAAAGTACAACATTGATGATCTTTTTTTTTTTTTTTCTTTCGTTTTTGTCTGTATGGAGAAAACGGAATCAGATCGGCTGGTGAGGTTTAGAGTTGGCGTTTGTGTGGGGAGGGAAAGGAGGAGGAGAACTGACGTATATGGGCGGAATTTGGTGTCAGAATGTGTGTGTGTGTGTGTGTGTGTGTGTGTGTGTGTGTGTGTGTGTGTGTGTTTCTCTCTCTCTCTCTCTCTCTCTCTCTCTCTCTCTCTCTCTCTCTCTCTCTCTCTCTCTCTCTCTGCTAAAATTGTGTGGGACGCTTTTCGATTTAGAGAGAAAAAAAGTTAATATGCAGGTTGTGTTTGTAAATTATGATTATGCAACAAGTGGTTTATTTGTGATGAGAATATTGTTTGATGAATGGTCTTTTTCTTCGTTTTCAAGTGATTAGTATTATTCAACTGTTTTCTGTGTTTACTCTTGTTTTTTTGACTCGCATTTCTATTGTTGGCAGAGTTTGGCATCACAAAGTGAAAATTGTGCATGCTGGTCCTTGGCATAAGGGTTGTTTTTAAGTATGGTCAATAAAGCATTGTCATTGTCATTGTCTCTGTCTGTCTTATGTGCTTTTTATATCATAGAACTCCTTTTTAAAGGGATAATATAAGACGTAAGCTGCGCGGCGCGCACTTCAAAACCAGATACGCAAACCATAAACAGTCATTCAACAAAGAAAAAAATACAAAAAAACCAAACAGAACTGAGCAAATATATTTGGAGACTTAAAGACAAAAAAAATAAACTATAACATATCCTGGAAAATCATAAAAAGGGCATCACCATACAATAACATTTCAAAAAGATGCAACCTATGTTCAACAGAAAAATGGTTAATACTATGCAAACCATATTTAGCAACCCTAAATACTAAAGTAGAAATAGTAAACAACTGCAGGCACAAATGGAAATCGTTGTCAGCAAACGCACCCTGAACTGTAAACAACCCCAAAAAAACCGAACAACACGTGCAGCCAATCCGTACGTGCAAACAGTGACATCAGGCCATATAACACCGGCAGTAGGCGCCCCAAAACCATCCTGACGAGAGCGCTGGCTCGAAACAGATCTGTCGTTTTTAAAACTTCCTTTTATCATCTTATTTTTAACAGATGTTGCCCCCAAAGGGTTTGAGCACCTTAAGAATTTTATTAGGCGTTTTAGAAGTATTCTTGATATATATATATATATATGTAAAAAATACCACTAAAATGCCTAATAAAATTCTTAAAGTGCTCAACCCCTTGGGGAGCAACATGTATTAAAAATAGGATGGTAAGGAAGTTTCAAAATCAACAGGTCTGTTTCGAGCGCTCGCTCTCCTCAGGATGGATATATATATATATATATATATATATATATATATATATATATATATATATATATATTCTACTTTTCACAAGAAAATGTAGCTTGTTTTGCTCTCTTTCATGATTTTTTTTTGCTTCTTAGGTGGCACCTTTAGTTAGTTTTTTGAAAACTCAACAAACATACTACGGTATTGCACACCAGCCTTTTTCTGGTATAGCATTCTTCTTAAAACCGAAAAAAGCAGAGGAGTCAAATTACCACTTTCCGCGGTCACTGAGGAGAAACAATCAGGTTTCGAAATATCGGTATCTGACCAGGAGTTATATGTTGGTGAGTTTCCTCCCCATTGGAGATGGTCTCCTGCTTTGGAGACTATATAAGCTTGCTGAAGGTTCATTTTGAGAAGCGTTTTATTATTTCCCATTCACCATCAAAGCACATACCGTCAGTTAGGAGGAATCATCTACCACTGCAGATATGAAAGCTTATCACCCCCCTATTTCTACAATTTGAGACATAACAGCAAGCTTTGTTTATAATTCAATATTTCTTGCAGTCATTGCAACACCTAGCTGCTCTGTAAGTTGCTGGAATGGTGCTCGGTACTTATCCTTGGAATTTATTGTTTTATTATTATTATTATATATATATATATATATATATATATATATATATATATATATATATATATGTATGTGTGTGTGTGTGTGTGTTAAATAGGATGGTAAAAGGAAGTTTTAAAATCACACCAGATTTTAAAACTTCCTTTTACCATCCTATTTTTAACAGATGTTCCTCCCCAAGGGGTTGAGCACTTTGAGATTTTTTTATTAGGCATTTTAGTGGCATTCTATATATATATATATATATATGTGTGTGTGTGTGTGTGTGTGTGTGTGTCCCTTAGTCTCTCTGGAAGAGGAGGAATTGCACACCATCAATGAACTACCAACAGCCACGGATCAATAAGAAAAAAAAAAAGAATAACATTGACCACAACACTGCCACCACGGAAGAGAAGGGACTATAGAAAAAAAAAAAGGTCTTGTGTGTTAGGAATGGTGGAAAAGGGGTGGAGATGGGTGAGGTGGGGAGGGGTGGGGGGGGGGGGGGACGCTAGGGATGTTGGGCTAGGGTTGAAAGACACGTCTGGTGAATGATGGGTCAATATCCGGACAATGGGAGGTGACGGTACTGAAACCACGGGGTCTGCAGTCAGGGTGAGGTGGCCAAGATATGGGAACTGATCCCCGGCACGCACGAGGCGGCAAATGGTCTACTCTCTGAATGGCTCCCAGGAGAACTAGTGCCATGTGAGTCAGGCACAGTTTGCGTTAAAGACGGTGTTTGTTAGAGAGAGAGAGAGAGAGAGAGAGAGAGAGAGAGAGAGAGAGAGAGAGAGAGACAGACAGACAGACAGGGGACAGAGAGAGAGAGAGAGAGAGAGAGAGTGTGTGTGTGTGTGTGTGTGTGTGTGCGCGCGCGCGCGCGCGTGCGTGCGTGCATGCAGACACACAGAGACGCATGGACGGATGGCCCCCAGCAAAGAGGCAGACATGCATTTACACATATACATACACCCACTCAACCGACAACTTCTATTACCCATCTCTCTCTCTCTCTCTCTCTCTCTCTCTCTCTTTCTCAGTTATAGATACCTAAGCACAAAGAAGTTTACACATACACATACTGTCATAACTAAACTCAGACACATACACACACATAAACAAACACGCATATGCACGGCCGTGCACACACACACACACACACACACACACACACACACACACACACACACACACACACACACACACACACACACACACAGAGAGAGAGAGAGAGAGAGAGAGAGAGAGGAGAGAGAGAGAGAGAGAGAGAGAGAGAGAGAGCAAGTCATCAGTTGTTGGAGAGAGAATGGATGAATGAATGAATCAATGAATCAATTATTACTTTAATCAGAAGGCCATTGGCCTATTCTGATGGGGCCAATCACACAATATAGTCACAAACGGTAATCATACACAGTGTAAGCTTATATATATATATATATATATATATATATATATATATATATATATATATATATATATATATATATATATATATAGGGTACAGTGCAAAGTGCCAGATTGAACATCTAGCTAACGAGGACAGGACGTCTTGCAAAGGCTTTATACATGTATAATGACAAGTTTCGCATCGTTACAACGTTAGCGGATGAAAGTAAGAGGTATAACCTGAACACACATGGGTACTTTCTGGGATTAGTTCTTTTCTGAGATCACTATAAGCTGGACACACAAAGACAAAAAATGGATTTGATCTTCCTCAGCCGATGAACATAGTGGACATAACAACTGTGACTCAGTTTTCCTCGTATACCTTAAAAAATGCGTAAATATAGATGATACCCCAAATCCAAATTTAGTCAGAGCATTCTTTACGAATTCATTTATATTCATAGACACATAAAACTCCTTTATATAAC
>JADBJO010000988.1:357223-359723 GCA_016801955.1 Conus betulinus | reverse complement strand
TCGCGGGAATAGCGTGAGTGAGCGTCCCTTTTTTGGAGGAACGGTACCACCACTTCTGTCCGAAGACTCTCGCCATTGATTAACTTGCTGATCCCAGTGATCTCAACACAAACTCAGAGTATAGGGGTGGAAAGAAAATCCTCCAAAATGAGGTTACCTTGAGAGCAGGGCACAGAGGGCCAGAGAATAGTAAACGTTTAGGCCGCTCGATGTGGAGAAGGATGATATTGATGACCCTTTTTTGTGGTGTTTCCATTTTCAACTTACTTCGTTTCCGTCAGAACTCTTTCTGTTGATGCTTATCATGTATGTTTGGATTGTTATTAGATGTGTACGTGTGTGTGCGCGCGTGCGTGCGTATGTGTGTGCGTGTGTGCGTGTCTGTGTGTGTGCGTGCGTGTGCGTGTGTGTGCGTGTGCGTGTGTGCTGTGTGTGTGTGTGTGTGTGTGTGTGTGTGTGTGTGTGTGTGTGTGTGTGTGTGTGTGTGTATGTGTGTGTGTGTGTGTGTGGATGGGGGGTGTGGTGGTGTGGGTGTGCGAGCGCGCATAGCTCAAGTGCATATGGTTTAGTATGAATGCTTACACGAATCAGGTTTTCTGCTAGAATCTCCCTCTTCATGCTCATCATTATCCGATCTTTTCTATATGCCTTTCTGTCTTTCCTTCACATATATTTGCATGCCTACATACATCTGTGCATGCATGCCTACATACATCCGTGCATGCATGCCTACATACATCCTTGCATGCATGCATACATGCATGCATACATACATACATACATACATACATACAAACATACATACATGCATACATGCATGCATACATACATACATACATACATACATACATACATACATACATACATAATACATACATATATATATACATAGTTAACATTGGTTTCTGACTTCCACACGGTCTACTCCTTGTCGTGGTGTGGGAGCTTGTGTACCACTGCGACCCAGAGAGCTATGCCAGCGGGAACTATATGCTCCTGGTAGGGCCACCCAAGCTGGACAGGTCGAAGGGTAGAGGTCAGACTAATGTAGACCAGCTCACCCGGAGGTTAAACGGATTTTTGTGTGGGGCTAACACCCCCTCTTGGGCAGATGGGGCTCATTAGTCTGGGAAGACAGCCCACCTAAGAGAAGGAAAACTCTGATCCCAAACCTCCGCTGCCTTGCGGCTATACCCACTCGTAGGAAAGGCTTCGGGAGTCAACCCTGAGGAAAAATCGGGAGTCGGAGTCCCTAAGGCAGTCCGAGGCTGTATACAGCAACGTTCTGGCAACTCCTGCAACGGCACTGGAACCATGTGTATCGGTGTTTGCCTTTCCAATGAACCATTCCAGCGACGTGGAGGGGGGGGGGGGGGGGGTCTGCTGCATGGGTAACAGCTTGCCCTCCATACTAACTTACCCAGGCTTTGCGCTCTGGAGAGGTCACTCCAGCTTCGCTTTGCAGCGTCGACAAAACACGGGAAGCAGCAGTCTACCGACTATACGTCTGCATACTCAATTGGCGTAGAGTCAGACGCCAGGGACTGCTTCCGACGCTGGGAGAGGTCATCGCATCTCACTGGGCAGCTACCGCCCGCCTTAAGCTGGGCAGCCCCCAGCCAGTAAGGTGCTGCCCCGCCACGGTCCGTTAGCCTCATGGGGTGCGTGGGGGGTTTAGGGTGAAAACCGACAAGCAGATCGATAACTATGCATCAGGCAACAGAAAAATGAAAACTTCCGCCCTTAAATTGGGTACGTGGAACGTAAGGACAATGACACCAGGCTTTTTCTGACGACCTTCAGGAAGTAAACGATGTTCGCAAAGCAGCCCTCATCGACAGAGAACTGAGCAGACTGCAGATGGACATTGTCGCCCTCCAAGAAACCAGGCTCCCAGAAACAGGATCTGTGACGGAGAGAGACTTCACCCTGTTGGCAGGGCAAACCATCAGACGATGTCAGAGAACATGGCGTGGGATTCGCAGTTAGAAACAGATTATTGGAGTCTTAACCCCACCAGTAGAAGGAACAGAGCGAATCCAATCCCACCGACTCCAAACATCATCGGGACCAGTCAGTCTAATTAATGCCTACGCACCAACTTTGGCATCCACAGCAGAAGCAAAAGACAAGTTTTATGAAGACCTCAGTGCTGCTATAAGGAAAATTCCCGACAGAGAATTACTGTTCATCGCAGGCGATTTCAACGCCAGAGTAGGTGTCGATCGCAATTCCTGGCCCACCTGCTTGGGTCAGTTTGGCACTGGGAAAATGAACGAGAATGGCCAGGCCAGCGCCTGCTAGAGCTCTGCTGTCATCATGGGTTGTGCGTCAGTAACACCTTCTTCAACACGAAGCCTCAGCATCGAGTCTCCTGGAGACACCCTCGATCCAAACACTGGCATCAGCTCGATCTGATCCTCACCAGACGTGTCAACCTTTCCAGCATCAAGATCACTCGCAGCTACCAGATCGCCGATTGTGACACTGATCACTCTTT
>JADBJO010000988.1:350000-352500 GCA_016801955.1 Conus betulinus | reverse complement strand
CGTCTCTTGTTGACTTGCAGACTCCGTTTGAAAGTCGATCTACCACAAACTGAAGCGGTCATGTTTCAGGCATTAGACTTTCTTTGTGGCGTACTAGCGTTGTATTTCTGAGTTGAAGGGCGATGGAGTGACAGGTGTGTGTGTGTGTGGAGTGGGGGCTATCAGATGTACAGAAACTATGTTTTACGGATGCCAGAATGATTGTGTTCACAAAAGTTATTCTGGAAATGATGCTAACTGAAGGCTAAACGTATTGAGCTTTTTTAAAGCTCAAAATATTATATTCACTGTGCTGTTTCAGTAGCACTGGTGGCATTGTTTGATACTGTGTTGTATCGTGTTGTGTTGTATTGTATTGTGTTGTTTTTGTACTGAGAGGTACTGTACTGTGTTGTTTTGTACACTCCCTTGTCATTGCTACTTTAGATTCTTGTATCTGACTTTCGCATTATTATCTCCAGGAATCTATTTTTTTTTTGTCATGTTGCAGTGCCATACACAATTTGTTTTGTTTGATTTCTAATAAACAATAAACAAGTAGGGTAACTCTTGCTCCCACAAGAAAACATAACTCCAAAAGAATGCTGCTTACGACACCGAATCGTCTAGCAGACATGACAGCACAGAGCACACAGAGCAAGCAAAGAACCCCCCCCCCCCCCCAAAAAAAAAAAAAAAAAAAAAGATGTTCCAAGCTTGCCCATATACCCTGTACCGAACACATCTACAGAGCAAAAAGAACTGGAGAAATAAACAAATATCAAGTAACTTTTATTCAAGACTGGCACAACATTTTAAAACTTGAATAAAGTCAGACAAATAACCTCGAATTAATTGAAACGAAAGTAAATATGAAATGAAGCAGGAAGCGATAAACAATAACAAACAAGAGTTATCCTACTTGTTTATCGTTTATTGTTTACTGTTCTTTGCCTCATTTTGTACTTACTTTTGATTTATTATGTTTTCTGATTGATTTATTAATCCAGGAAAGTCCGTTTTTCTATACTTTCCCAGGGGAACATTTCCCTTTTCGCCCGGGGTTCCCTGACATGTGCCAAATGCTAGGTATACACAGGTACTGGGTGGACCATCTCCTTTGAAAGTCTGGAAGTGCTTGAAAGGACACTACCAGCATCAGGGCCGTTCGATGCTTGGTCTACGATAGTGCTGCAGAAGAGAAGAGGTGGGGTGGTGCACGGGTGGCACTAGAGATTCCTCACCATAACTATGACCTCTGCAAGTGTCTTGGTGCAGCGTGAGGTAAATGCCTTTACTGGAATCCGTTATGAATTAACTTGGTCATGCTGACGACACTGTTAAATTCTGCATCTGACTTCGTTTGTGAGAGCGTGCATGCACTCTGAGTGTGTGTGTGTGTGTGTGTGTGTGTGTGTGTGTGTGTGTGTGTGTGTGTGTGTGTGTGTGTGTGTGTGTGTGTGTGTGTGTGTGTGTGTGTTTCGTGCATGCCAGCGTGTGTGTGTGTGTGTGTGTGTGTGTGTGTGTGAGAGAGAGAGAGAGAGAGAGAGAGAGAGAGAGAGAGAGAGGGGGGGGGGGGGGTTCATACAAAGAGGACGCAGACTACCGTAGACTTTGTGCGTTACCATGATCCCGCTCCACCTTTTCTTCCTCAGCAAATTATACGGGGATTCATTCAACACAGTCAGATTATGGGTCCATCAATCTCTTTTTTTCTATCCGACGTGTTCAGTAGACATTCGATCAGACGAACTGCCTTGTCATCTATGATTTATTTCAAATCGTGCGATAATAAAAGCTTACCAAGGTTGCTAGACTATAGTCGAGTGAAATGTGAAGGTTCCGACTGATTGGCTGGACGGATGACCCCCCATTTTACGGTCTGCAGGGAAGATAGTAGTGGTTATCTACCACACAGATTCATCGAGGTGTAAAATGACCGGGTTCAGACAGACGCAAAGAAGAGTGGATGACGAGGGGGAACTACGAGAGAAGGGTTGTTTTTCTCTTTTAAAATTTTTATTACACACTGCTGAGATACATTACTGGCTCACTAAAAGCAGGAATTCTAAAGCTGTAAAAGATTTTTTTTTTCTTTACCAGCTGCCGCAGTGAAATAGTTAATGTACTATCACCACCATTTGTGGGAGTTTTCAATTCTGGCCAATTCCTACCAAGAGCTGAGTGTGCTGTGGCTCTAGTGAGAGGACGGGATCCAAAGTGTTGTGTCATCACTGGACGTTTCTAAGAGTAACAGTCATATTTCCCCACCAGCACCGCAAGTGTCTGTGCCCCCTGTGCCTGGCTGACTTCAGGATATTTTATGAACGGAAACTCCAAAAATGCAGATTTTCATGTGGTAACTGCCCAGGCTGGAGGTCCACAACATCATCTTTATCATCATCAGCCTCATTGCTCGTTATTCAACGTCTGGGATTATTATTCCAACCGTCATGCTGCATTTTTAAGGTGGTCTCAGTTTAGATTTTTCACCCAGTTCGGTGAATTCGACTCCATGGTA
>JADBJO010000988.1:345000-347500 GCA_016801955.1 Conus betulinus | reverse complement strand
GGATTCAGCACATTACAAACAGCATCATCATTGTTTGAGAGACAGTAATGGCAGAGATAGTATGAGGAAGAACAGCACCGGCAGCTGCAGTCACAGGAGCAGAAGCAGCAACAGCGGCAGCGCAGCAGCAAAACCAGTAGTAGTAGTAGTAGTAGTAGTAGTAGTAGTAGTAGTAGTAGTAGTAGTAGTAGTGGTGGTGGTGGCGGTGGTGGTGGTGGTGGTGATAGTGGCCGTAGCAGCAGCAGCAGCAGCAGCAGCAGCAGCAGCAGCAGCAGCAGCAGCACTAGTAGCACCAGCAGCAGTAGTGGTAGAATACATAGTTCGTCTTTTTCTCTCCTGTTCTATGCCCACCACAACAGGGCTGGAAGGGGGATGGAAGGAGGTAGGCTAGTTTTACGTTGATTAAAAAAAAAAATCATACAAACGCATAGCCGTTTAAAAGATACGCTTTAAATCGTATAGCTAGAGTGAATATAAAACTGCAGAAGGATTTTCACTTTGTCTCACACCTATCAGCTATCAGCTTTCTTTCTTTTTAGGAAAACACGTGACTTCGTCCTGTCAGACATACTCTCTCTCTCTCTCTCTCTCTCTCTCTCTCTCTCTCTCTCTCTCTCTGTCTCTCTCTCTCTCTCTCTCTCTCTCTCTCTCTCTCTCTCTCTCTCTCTCTGTCTGCTACCTAATATCCAATCCACCTCGGCACAGAACACTTATATATACTAAACCTCCACAAATGGATCTCAGATTCGCATTATGCTATGGAAAGCAATGGTAGGCATGGAATGAAAGAGTTGCTTCCCGTGTTTGTAACAAAAATGTTAGACCTGATTAGCTAAACACAGAAATGGTTGAAAAGAATCCTTTCAAAGGGCAACTGAGCATCATAAATTGATAGCTTCAGAGGACACGGCAGGGTTTTTCATTGAGATGGTCGGTTTGGTGCACCTCGAAATCCGAACATGATACTTTACACGCCCGCCAAGTTTAGTAGCCCTTGATTGATAAAAAGATAAAAAGAGAACAAATACACAGTGTTAACAGATCTCCAACTGCTGCCACCATCCCCTGTCCGTACTGTGATAGATCTTTTTGAGCGCAGATCGGCCTGACCAGCCATCTACGCACTCACCCCCCCGATCCCAGGATGACCAGATCACACACACACACACACACACACACACACACACACACACACACACACACACACACACACACACACACACACATACACACACACACACACACACACACACACACACACACACACACACACACACACACACACACACACAGAGTCTACTGTGCAAAAAAATCATCACACAGTCGGTCATCTTTATAGCAGGTGCTTTGCCTTCTTCCATACATGGGTCCTGTTAGACCCACACTGGCTCTGGTGGTTCGCTGTTTTCAGTGCATACGAATAAGGCCACTTTTCTCTCTGTTCGATTTTTCTTGTTGTGTTGTTGTTGTTGCACTTTTTTTTTCTAAAGCCTAGCAGAGTTTTGACATGAAGTACAAAAGCCGATATTACTCCAGAACGCGATCCGCGTGTCCAAAGACACGATGTAGCAATGTCTGTGGCCAATTCCTTCTCAGCTTACAGTGATTTCATATGACAGATTAAATTCAAGGTCTAAGATGCATGACATTTAGTACGTCACAAGCACATTCCCAACGACTGAAAAAAAAACATGGCATCATATTTCCAAAAGACACGTGTTCAAGAAAACAGCTCCTTTTTGTGCCACCCCCCCCCCCCCCCCCACACACACACACACACACGTATGTTTGCTACAGAATATAACCCGAAAAAAAAAACGAAATCGTGTGCCAGCTGTAATATGACAGAGCGGCATGCATTGGTTGCCTTTAAAGGTTGAACCAAAGGAGAGTTTGTTAGAGAAACTTCGTCTTATATCTCCGGAGTGCTGTTGCTGCCCACCATGTATGTTTGGCCAAGTTTCAGTTGACAATGGTATTATAATATCCATCTTTATTTCATTGAGCGCCAGCTTCTTGTGGTTTCTCATTCTACAGCTAATAGCTTATAAAACCAAGTCTCTCTCGGAGTCATCCGATCGACTTGCTGATTCCATTTGAATGTCAATCTATCATAAACTAATACGGTTGTGTGTCAAAAAATTAGGCGTGCTTTGTGGAATACTGAGACTGACTTACTAATTTTGAGATGAGAGAGAGAGAGAGAGAGAGAGAGAGAGAGAGAGAGAGAGAGAGAGAGAGAGAGAGAGAGAGAGAGAGAGAGGTGGGGGAAGGGATACCTGATCAGACTTAAAGGTTGGTTTTACAGACACCAAATATAATCATATTCACAAAACGTAGCCAGAAAACGATGCTACCTGGGGACGAAATGTAATGTTTTTAAAATTCTCGATTTTTCATAGTCACTGTCCTATTCATCTTCAATGGCGGTATTGTATCGTAGTGTGTTGTGGTGTACTGTACATATGTTGTGTTGCACTATAGTGTATCGTATTGTATT
>JADBJO010000988.1:330000-332500 GCA_016801955.1 Conus betulinus | reverse complement strand
TCTTATACTGCATATGATCAATAAATCCCCACACAACAATATATGAATAAGAGCCAATGAACTCTTATACAGGTAGACCATCAATAAATCACCCACAGCAATGTATAAATGTAAGTCTATAAAGTCAATAAATGGCTATACAGTACACACATCAATACATCGCCAACAGCAGTATACGAGGAAGAGCCAATACACTCTTACACATTATACCATCAATAAAGCGTGGCCGGCAAGCAATGTAAAAGTAAGAACTAATGAACTATTTTACTTTTTTTTTTCACTAACTGAAGCGAGAGTCTCCACTGCATCAATAAATCACCAACAGCAACGACGGATCAATAAGAGCCAATACTACTCAGTAAGAGGCCCACAACGTTGATCAATGTTAAACAGGAATAGAAAAGAGGGCTGGGGTCGGAGGAATGAAGGGAGGGGAGGGGGTGGTGGTAGTGATGGTGGAAGGGGTGACAGTAGGTCTGGGGGGAATGAGTGGTCAATATCCGATTAATGGAATGAGAAAAAGGACTGAAAGCACGGGGTGTGGTGTAGGCCTACTGGGGGGGATAAATGGAAACTGACCGGAGGCACGATACGGCAAGATGCGGTCACTGTTACTCTCTGTGTGACTCGCAGGAGAACTAATTCGTCCGATTAAGGGAAAAAAATCAGTTAAAGAGGACTCTTTTATACATAGAGTGAGTACACGCAAAGGCGTGTGTGTGTGTGTGTGTGTGTGTGTGTGTGTGTGTGTGTGTGTGTGTGTGTGTGTGTGCGTGCGTGTGTGTGTGTGTGTGTGGTGTGCGTGCGTGCGTGTGTGTGTGTGTGGGCGTGCGTGCGTGCGTGGCGTGCGTGCGTGCGTGCGTGAGTGTGTATGTGTGTGTGTGTCTGTGTTGTTGTGTTGTGTTGTTGTGTGTTGTTGTTGTTGTAGTTCTTCTTCTTTTCTTCTTCTTCTTCTTCTTCTTCTTCTATTCAACAGTTTTTCACATCAATGTGATATTGGACTTCATGCGAGTGCGTCTCTTCTCTCTCTCGCTCTCCTCGTCTCCTCCGTTTTCTCTCTTCTCTCTCCTCTCGCTTCTCCTCTCCTCATCCTCCTCCTCTCTCTCTCTCTATCTCTCTCTCGCTCTCTCTCTCCTCTCTACGCTCTCTCTCTCTCTCTCTCTCTCTCTCTCTCTCTCTCTCTCTGTGCGTGCGTGCGTGTGCACGCGCGCGCGTTTGTGTGCGCGTGTGTGTGTGTGTGTGTGTGTGTGTGTGTGTGTGTGTGGTGTGTGTGTGTGTGCGTGCGTGCGTGCGGTGTGTTGTGTGCGGTGTGTGTGTGTGTGTGTGTGTGTGTGTGTGTGTGGTGTGTGTGTGTGTGTGTGTGTGTGAAGACCAAAACATATGCTATTGGGGATTTAAGAATAAATAATGCAGCTTTCTTTTTATGTACTTCACTCACAGAAAAAACACAAATATAGCAGATAATGAGGAATATTAACAGTTTCAGAAGCAACCAAAGTTTACCATAGAATTGTTGTATAAGGCTTGTTATCACAACACGAATATGAAATTGTTGCAGGAAACTCATTTCAAATATCATCGAGAGAGGAGAGAGAGAGCAGGAGGTGAGGGAGAGAGAGAGAGAGAGCTAGAGAGACGAGAGAGAGGAGAGAGAGAGAGAGAGAGAAGAGAGAGAGAGAGCGAGAGAGAGATGGAACTGGATTAATGGACGTAACCATTCATTTTGCGAATGTTTTCATCACATCGTTTTCCAGTTGTTGTTTTTTTCTTTTTTTTCAAAATGTCTTTTCAAGGAAATGATCTCAAGGAGGAAGACAAATTTATTCTATGCAATCCCTCAAGAATATAGAAACTTAATTTACCAATACTTGCGTGGGGACTTTGGGAAAACAATTTACAATTTATGCGTATGTCTTCCCCCCCCCCCCCCCCCCCCCCCCCCCTTTTATTGATGACAGAGCTTTCAATCATTTGTTTTTTGTTGTGTTTTTTTTTCCAGAGCAGATATTCATTCAAATTATTGTGCATGCACAAGCGCTGGATAAAGCAGAGTCTGTCTTTAATGGAAGAATACTTAAAAATGTGTAATCCCTCCCTGTCAAGATATTGGATGTTAACTGCCATTTATTGATGGCGCTTTTATGTAAACGACGTATTTGATTCAAATTACCTACCCTGGCATTATCACATAAATTTCACATAAATTGTATTGTACCGGGAAGGGGGGGGGGGGGGGGGGTGATAGCACACAGACAGGAGAACGGAACATGTGAAAACTCAACGACAGTCTTATGCCAATTGCCATTACGGATTTCTTCCTGTTCCTACAAGCGGTGAAATTTATGTGTGAAACAGATAGTGGACTTTTTCGGACCATGTTTTCGTGTCACAGATAAATAACACACTCAAAAATGTCATGATCTGCTCTTTAACATTATCCGACTCTTACGTTGGCTATCAGCAAATTATGACTCCCTGCCGTACATTGCTGCATGTTATT
>JADBJO010000988.1:305000-315000 GCA_016801955.1 Conus betulinus | reverse complement strand
CACCCACGCCGCTCATTCCGACATCCCGTCCACAGCCACAGCCCGGTCGGCCCCGCTGCAGCCCCGGCACCGGCAATCCACAGGTATCAGTCAATGTGAAGTCGTTAAGAGGCAACCCACCGGAGGGGACACTGTATTGCTACCGAGTCACTTCGGTGGTGTTCAGTGGGGCCTGTTCTGATCTAACATACGCAGGACACCACCTACTAAGCTCCCTACTGACGACAATATTGCTTAGTCGCAGGGCTGGCGTGAGTGAGGTCTCCCCTCCGGAGGGCGCCACCACGTCCGTCTAACGACAGCCCCCCATGGACTCGCCGATACCGGTGACCCCGACGGAGCCAAACCAAGGCCACAGACGTGGAGAGGACATCGAAATTGAGGTCACTATGAGAGCAGGGCATGAAGGGCCACGGAATTTGAGACTTTTTTTTATGTTGATCGATGAGAATGAGGATGATTAAGATGAAGCTACGGATTTCCATTTCGGTCTGAGACTACATGACAGGGCTATACTCTACGCTTCCTTTCATAATATATCCCGGCGTCAACCAGGCCCGAGAGATACAGGCATCTGCAGTGCTGGGTCAGGAAATTTGAGCAACACTCTCAGAAACGCATCCATTAAGTGGATGAGACAGACGGGCTTGATACACAGACACAGAGAGAGATAAGCAGAAAAGCACAGAAAGAGACATAGAGAGACAGAAAGAGACAGACAGGTAGACAGATGAAAAGAGTCAGAGACACAAATACAGACAAAAGCAAAGACTGGCACAGAGACAGACACACGCACAAAGAAGGCAAATTGGGTTTTTCACATGAGAAGGGAATGAAACGGGGAGAGTGGACGAAGGAACAATGAGGAAGGGCATCCTAAGGCAGGAAGGCTGTCCAGAAATCCATAGCCTGGTCTGGAATCGACCAAGAAGTGTCCATAATGTTAGGAACAACAGTTACTGAGGTACGACGATCGGTTTCCTACTCGTCCATTCGTGCACATATTGACACTGCGAGTACAGGGGTGGGGTTGGGGGGGACATACTCCACTCTTTTTGGAGAGCGAGCGGTACGAACAAAGAAAGGAAACTGAAGGAGAGGAAGAAAATGAAAGAGAAACAGAAAAAGATAGAAATAAAAAAAAATGAAGAAATAAAGAAAGAACGAAGATAAGAAAAAAAGAAATAAGGAAAGAGACAACTGACAATGGTTTAATTGTGCATAGGCCTGTGACCCATACAATACCAAAGAAAACAAACCAGTGAAACTATATGTTAATAAATATACATCTATACATACAATGTCCATTCGATCCTGCTCACATAACTGTGTACGAAAATATATATTTTAATTCATTTGTATCGAATTTTCGCTTCGCTTTAAAGCCAGGAAAAGAAAATTTAGACATTGAAGTTGGCTATCAATACTACCATTAAGAATTATAAGGAAAGAGAAAAAGAAAGAAAGAAAAAAAAGAAAGAAAAAGAAAGAAAAAAGAAAGAAAGAAAGAAAGAAAGAAAGAAAAAAAAAGAAAGAAATGAGATAAACGGGAAATCTCTGTAACTCTCTTGGTGACGCATCCCTAAGTGAACGAAACTTCACTGTGCAGCTCCAGTCTTCTCATCAGAGCATGCAGCACAGCGGATAACAGCAGGCCAGGGTAAACCAAATTCTACAATAATACCCTGTGGGAACCGAACCCACGGCGCCCCATCAAGTATCCCGCAACTCTAACCAGTGCTCTGCTGCTAATAGGAATATGAGAAGCAGCAATAACAATACTAAACAGCAGCAACAGAAGTAGTAGTAGTCGCAGCAGCAGCAGCAGCAGCAGCAGCAGCAGCAGCAGCAGCAGCAGTAGTAGTAGTAGTAGTAGTAGTAGTAGTAGTAGTAGTAGTAGTAGTAATGGTGTTGTTGTTGTTTGTTGGTGGTGGTGGTGGTGTGTAACAGCAGTAGCAGCAGCAGCAGTAACAACAATAACAACAACAACAAAACCTGAGACAACAACAACATCAGCAATAGCAGCCCAACAACTAAAAACAACAACAGAGACCATGGAAACAACGACAGTAGCAGTAGTAGTAGTTCCCAGTAAAGCGGCAGAAGAAGCCCTAGCGGCAGTCGCCAGTGGCATCAGTACCACCACCAGTGCTGTACAATTCGCAGCAGCGCTGGTATTGATGAAAGCGGCAGAGCGCCCGTGCTAACTGGCCGTTTTAACAATAACGAGTTCAGAGACTCAGCTTCAGTCGCCGTTCTTAATAATGCCGTAGTGCTGTTCCCCTTTCGTTTCCTTTTCTCTTTGTGTCTGTATGCCGTAATTCGCAGACGTTCTGCTAAGGCTTTGGCCACTTCATTACAGACTCTAAGATTTACACACACACACAAAAAACACACACACACACACAAAACGTACTGACTGCATGGCGCCCAGTATTTACAAATGCCCAAGAAACAGTTGAAAGGAAATTTGAAAGGAACCTGGAAGACATATACAGTCAATTACTTTCATTAATTACAGGGCCACGCGGGAGAGTGCTAAGCTTTTGCAAAGGTCAAACGGATCCTGTAACCCCTTTTGATCTGGATCTACACCACGAATCCACACCAGAAATCACTCTAAAAGTGTACTAAGTGTCCTCATAAACGGATCGGGAGTGTTTGTGTGATTTGCTGTCGGATCCCTAACTATACGATGGCTCTGCGTATGTGACTGGCTTGTCAATGGGCTACATTCTATCTTATCACTAATTTTCGTTAGAATCTGTTTTAAAGAGATTTTGCATAATCTATGACAGAAAGCAAGCAACCAACCGACAGAACTGGATAAAATCGTACGATTATTTTTTTTGAAAGCCACCAATACCAGTTCATCTCTTCTAGCTTAGTGGAGATTTCCTCACCCATCAAATGTACCAAGGGCTACTAGTGTCGGCGTCTGTTGTCCGGTGTGTTCATTTTCACCATGTTTAAGATTTGTCCGATGTGTGTGCATTTTCACTATGTTTAAGATTTGTCCGGTGTGTGTTCATTTTCACCATGTTTAAGATTTGTCCGGTGTGTGTTCATTTTCACCATGTTTAAGATTTTCGATGCCAATCTTGAATGTATATGTTAACTTGTGTCCATTCGTTTCTTAGGTTGTTGTGTGGTGGACATGTCAGGCTCCAGGTATGTGAGCAAGCTAGAAATTTACTCTTTTCATGCTTATGCTTCTTGTCTGCAATTGAGCTAATTGAATAGATATATGCACATAAGTAGTTAACCACGGGAGCATAGGTCACCTTCATTGTTTGTGATTTGCAGCACACACATCGGTCGGAAACAGAAAAGATGATAAATGAAGTGGACAACAATTAAACAAATATCATGCAATCCGGATAAAATCGGTAAGTTGACCTCTTTTCATGAACCACGTGTGACTCATGAGTACAGAAACATGAACTTGACGATGGTAGTATTTCTACTAGCCACAGTGGCAAAGTGGTAAGCGTTGCATGAATCATGCTGGGAGGTCGTAGTTTCGAGTCCAATCAGAGGAATTTTCGTGACACTTTTTTTAAGGTCGGGCATGCTCCAAGCTAGAGTTGTTGTAAGTGCTATGGGCTAAGGGAAGACTACCTCTAGAAAAGCATAGTTTCACATCTTTGATGAATGGCTATCGGTGAGCGTCTGAGTGACATTAGATGTATCCATGCAGGCTAACCTTAGTTGAAGCCAGGATGCAGTCATGAAAGAAGCTAACACACACAAAAAAGATTGGAGGGTTTGACTGCCACAATCCAGTATCTTATATACATAGAGATACTGGGTTCTGGCAGTCAACCCTCGATATTTTAAATATCCCCGCGGAACGAAAGAGACAAACAATCTGCAAAATGAAGCACAAGACGTTTCGATCTCTTTGGCCTTCTTCACGTAACACAAACGAAGAATGAGCAATCACTGATCTTCTGAAATTGGGCGCAGAATGAAAGCGACAACTACAGCCTCAGACAAGAATAGAAGATCACAACCACCATCACATTTTCAGGGATCATCCTTCAAACATATCACATTTTATGGCCCATTATGCCCCTCCCTCGTGGTGACCTTGATTTGGAATTCCTCTTCGTGTCCACGCTTGTGGTGAGTTTGTGTTCAAATCATGAAAGGACCAACTATAGACGCGAACTCACCCACTTTCTATTCTTACGCTCTTAGTGGCGTTTGTCTGGGGACTTGATTGGTGGTGTTCTGCTGGATCCGATGAGGCATCATTGAACACTGTAGTCATCATTTGCTGGATTGCCTTGGGGTCATCTGGTATTCATGGCCGTTGTGGACTGTTTCTGATAAAACTGTCATAGTAAGAATCTGGGTGCAAACTGTAAATTGAGGGGGGGGGGGGGGGGGGGGGGGGGGGGGGGGGGGGGGGGGGGGTGAGAACAGAGCCACGCGGGAGAGGTAGGAATACAGAAGGAGAAGGGGTGTGATGGTGAAGGGGCGTGAACGATGAGAAAGAATAGAAGAAACGAAAAGAACAACGACAACCTGACAGCCTGTTTTGAACATATGATGATCTACGTACATGTGCGCTCAAGGCGGGAGAGGAATCAGCCCTGAAACTTACCCTGAATGTCATCGACGTGAAATGTTATCAATGTCCCTTCCAGCGTGCTTTGCTACATTGACAAAGTGGATCAGGCTGGTAGCGAGGAGATAAGGTAGGGTGGAGGGATGGGGGTAGGGGTGGGGGTGGGGGGTCAGGGGTAATGGCACATGGTTTACGTGATATGAATTTCAGAGGTACCCATATGGGACTTGGCTTACGAATTGCGTCCCAAGCCACAGCTTCTGCGACTCTCTGTTTCTGTCTGTCTGTCTGTCTGTCTGTCTGTCTGTCTGTCTGTCTGTCTGTCTCTCTCTCTCTCTCTCTCTCTCTCTCTCTCTCTCTCTCTCTCTCTCTCTCTCTACGTATGTTTCAATGCGAACGTGCCCGTGCACGCGCATGCGCACGTGTGTGTGTGTGTGTGTGTGTGTGTGTGTGTGTGTGTGTGTGTGTGTGTGTGTGTGTGTGTGTGGTGTTGTTGTTGTTGTTGTTATTGTTGTTGTTGTTTTTGGGAAAAAGAAATACTAAAAGAAAGCAAGAGTGAGCGAAAATAGGCAGACAGGCAGAGAGAGATAAATAACAAGGAGAATGATAGAGGACGGCTGAAGAGAGAGGGAAAGAGAGAGAGGGAGGGGGGCACACACACACACACACACACACACACACACACACACACACACACACACACACACACTATATATATATATATATATATATATATATATATATATATATATATATATATATATATATGTACCATGTTATATATGCCTATATCATCTGGTGAAATTTTTAAAAAGCTTGCCTACAGCAAAAAAAAAACAACAAATCACCAGGAATGGATGGCATAACTGATGAGATGATTAAAACTAGTCTTCCAATTACCATACACATCATTACAAAAATGTTTAACCTTATTTTTAAGAGAGGAATTATCTAGATTGGTGGAAAAAAAGGTTGAATATCTTATTATACATGAATGGTAATCCAGGGGATCCATACAATTATAGGGGAATAACACTTACCAATACATTGGGAAAAGTCTTTCGTACGATTATCGATAACAGAGTGACGGATTACCTTGAACAAAATCAACTTTTAGTCAAAGAACAGGCAGGATTTCGAAAGAATCACAGAACAACTGATCACATTTTTATTCTGAAAAGATTATAAATGAAGTATTGAAAATGATACAATGGCAGATTATATGGATGCTTTGTCGATTTTGAAAAGGCATTTGATAATGTATGACATGAAGCAATGCTGTTAAAATTGAACAGAAGAGGTATAAGTGGAAACTGTTTTGATATAATTAAAGATATGTATACGAATGCTACAATTCAAACAAGATCACATGGCCTTTTGAGTAAAGAAATTATTGTCTGCAAGGGAGTACATCAAGAAATGCTCTCAGTCCTACTTTATTTAATGTCTTCATAAATGACATTGTAGGGTGTATGGATAATAATTATGATTTCACCCAAATTTGATGACTCGAATGCTTGTAAGATTCCATGTTTATTATATGCAGATGATCTAATCATTTTTTCTCTTAGAAAAAAACTGGTCTCCAACAAAAACTACATAATTTAAATGACTATTGCCAGTGATGGGGATTAAGAATAAACCGAGAGAAAAAAAAAAAAGTTGTTATATTTACAAAATCAAGCACCAAAGTACCCATCTATTTTTAACGTGTGGTGAAAACATAATTCAAACGACTGACGAATACAAATATTTGGGAATCATTTTCCACAAGAATGGAAGTCTTTTGAAAGCACAGGAACACTTAAGTAAACAAGCAAGCAAAGCATTACACACTCTACACAGGACCTTTAGAAAAATGCAAAATTTAATATAAATACAATAATCAAACCGTATGATGCGTTAATAACTCCAATATCAATCTACGGGGCAGAAGAGGTATGGTTCCCCTACCAAACCAAACAAACTGACTCCTTTGAAATGAAAAAGCTATTTGATGACTGTCTGACAAGTAAATTTGCACACGAAAAAATACATACCAAATTTTGTAAACAAATGCTTGGAGTTAACAAAAAGTCAATGGCACTTCCTGTATTAGGAGAATTAGGCAGATTTCCAGTGAGTTTAAAAATAATATGTCAAACAATATCATATTGGCTACACATTCTCGATTTGTCAGAAAATTCTCTTGCCCATAAAATGTATAAAAGCATGCATTATCAAGTGGACAAAAATGATCCTTGGTTGACATTTGTTAAAGATATATTGATAAATAATATAAATATGGGACATGTTTGGACAAATCAATTTACGTTCAATATACGGAGACTAAAAGTTGTAACATATGAAAAGTTAGAAAATGAATACATTCGATATTGGAAAGACAAGAAAAAAAACAACTCATCAAAACTAATTTTTACAACACCATTGCAAAAGAATATGAAACAGAAAATTATTTAATCTCCGTTACAGATCCGAGGCACAGAGATAGCGTTAACAAGACTTCGGATCAGGGCACATGACTTAAGGATAAGGACGATATCTACATATGTCTAGAGATCAAAGACTTGCAATCATTGTAATGTATTGGAAGATGAAGTTCATTTTCTTAATCACTGTGAAAAGTTTGATACCAACAGAAATATTTTAATGAAGGGCATACAATGTCTTAATATTAATGTTTCAAATATTGTTCCAAGCCAGGTAATGACTATAGAGAATGCTCAGTCATTATTAGGGAAAGATGTGTATGATTGTTTTGTTCTTCTATGATAACCATATTGTGTCTCAAAAACTCCGAGGTTTCATGACAATAACATTATTCTATTCTATTCTATTCCATTCTATTCTATTCTATTCACACACACACACACACACACACACACACACACACACACACACACACACACACACACACACACACACACACACACACACACACACACACACACACACACACACACACACACACACACACACACACACACACACAAAGTCACACGGAAATAGAGAGAGAGAGAGAGAGAGAGAGAGAGAGAGAGAGAGAGAGAGAGAGAGAGGGGAGAGACAGGGGGAACAGACAGAGACAGAGAGAGAGAGACACACACACGCGCACACACACACACACACACACACACACACACACACACACACACACACACACACACACACACACACACACACACACACACACACACACAGCCACACAGCCACACGGGAATATATATATATATATATATATATATATATATATAGATAGATAGATATATATATATATATATATATAGAGAGAGAGAGAGAGAGAGAGAGAGAGAGAGAGAGAGAGGGGGGGGGGTCACACACAGAGAAAGTCATGCAGAGAGACAGACAGACAGAGAGAGAGACAGAGAGACAAAGACAGAGTTACAGACAGACAGACAAAACAGTCAGGCAGACGGACAGAATGACAGACAGCAAGAAAGAAAGATGGACAGGCAGATAGACAGGCAGACCCTAGCGACAGACAAACGGATGGACACTCAGACAGATGGGTAGACAGACGGATAGACAGAAAGACAGAAAGAAAGACAGACTCACAAACAGACCTTGGCAGAGACAGAAACAAAGACAAAGAAAGGAACAGAGACAGACGCAGACACAATAAAAGCAAACTGGGTCCCAGTATAGAAAGGGAGTAGAACAGGGGAGGGGAGGAAGGAACAAGGAAGGAGGGGTGTCCGAAAATCCATAGAGTAGTCTGGAATCGACCAAGAAGTGTCCGTAATGTTAGGAACAACAGTTACTGAGGTAAGATTATCCGCTTCCCACCCGTCCCTCTGTGTACATATCGACGCGGCGGTACAGGGGGACGTGCTATAATCCCTTTGAAGAGCGTGTGGCACAAAGAAAGCAAGAAAGAAGAAGGAAATTAAAAGAGTGACATACAGAGAGAAAGAGAGCGAGCGAGAGAGCGAGCGAGCGAGCGAGAGAGAGAGTGTGAGAGAGAGAGAGAGAGAGAGAGAGAGAGAGAGAGAGAGAGAGAGAGAAATACAGAAAAAAGAAAGACAGAAAGAACAAAAAGAAAAAAAAAAACATAGATAAAAAAAAACAACAAAAGAAAGCAAGAACGAAAAGAAAGAAGAGAAAAAAAAAAGAAAAATAATCTACAATTAATATAGGGGATAAACGCGGAATGAGGAGGAAAAAAAGAAATGAAAGGCTAGAGAAAGGACACAAAGGGGAATAGAAAAGAAACTGGAACAAAACAAAACAAAAAAACAAAAAAAAAAAAAAAAAAAAAAAAAAAAAAAAAAAAAAAACTTCAGTAGTATGCAAAGTGCCTGGTGTGCCTTAATTTACAGACTCTCTGCTAAAGATTCAGCCTCCTCGTAACATCCCCAAAGGTTTACACACAAAAAAAACCCACACAAAAACGTATTGATCGAATGGCGCCCATTTCTTACAAACGCAAAAGAAAAACGGAAAGAAAAGAAGAGGCGTAGCAAAAACCCGGCCGTGTCTGAAGTTGTGCTGTGCTCACCTGTCAGCAGCACAGCAATAAGTGAGGCTGCAGTATGCCATAGCAGTTTGCTTGGCGATGACGGCTTTTGCCAGTGGGCTCAGCGGTCATGAAACTTGGACTAGTACACCAAGGGAGATGCTCCTGTGGGGGTTCTGTTACGTCACGGTTTAGTGGCCATTGCACAATGGCATCTACCAGGGAGCAATATTGCTCTCAGCTGGTTGGTTCGGCAGTTGAAGACAGTACTTCTCTGGGTCCCACTCGCACGTTTTAGTACAACTTTGGCTTTCTTAAAAGAAAATCTGATGGGAATTTGGAAGGTATGACCTATAAATTACTTCAGTAACTGCAGGGGCACTATGGCGAGCGCAGGTCTATCGCGCAAAGGTCGATCGGATCCAGCATCCGCTCTTTAATCCGAAATTCACGCCAGGGGTCTGCACCAGAATTTACAATGTATGCCTGTCTTGGGGTATCCTTTACTTGGTATTCATCTGTTTCTGCGGCTGTGGTGATTTTGCACGTTTTATCAGGCTAGGGGTTGATAAGCAAGCTTCAACATTAGTTCTTTAGGCATGTTTCATGTTCGTGCTTCGTGATTGCATATAAGTTAGGTGAACAAGTATATTATGCATTTGACTATTTCATTATGGGGTCAAATGTTAAATTCTGTGTTTGTAATTCACAATACACGTGGTCAAGCGCACACATGTGGGAAACAGACAAGGTTATAAAAGCATTCAAAACAACAGTGAGCCTGATTTTATATAACCCGGACATAGTTAGCAAGCTCGACTTATTTTCAAAATCCACATTCATACATAGGCTAATCAGAACTGAAACATGCTAACATTTCTACCAGCCGCTGTGGCTAAGTGATTTGCGCCACAGGAGACGGGGATGGGGGGGTTGTAGTTTCGAGT
>JADBJO010000988.1:297500-300000 GCA_016801955.1 Conus betulinus | reverse complement strand
TCTCTCTCTCTCTCACTCTCTCTCTCTCTCACACACACACACACACACACACACACACACACACACACACACACACACACACGCACACACACACACACGCATGCACGCACGCACGCACACCACACACACACACACACACACACACACACACACACACACACACACACACACACACACACACGCACACACGCACGCACGCACGCACGCACGCACACAAGCACACAAGCACGCCTGCACGCACACACGCACGCGCGCGCACACACACATACACAGACAGACAGACAGACAGACAGACACACACACACACACACACACACACACACACACACACACACACACACACACACACACACACACACAGAGAGAGAGAGAGAGAGAGAGAGAGAGAGAGAGAGAGAGAGAGAGAGAGAGAGAGAGAGAGAGAGAGAGATCGTTGAAATAATTATATAAAGAACAAAAGCCAGGCTCAAAAAAAGAAAATATATGTCTATGAAAAAATCATCCATCAAACAGCCTTTAAAACGTGGTGTTTTTTCAAATCGTTGATGCTTTTGCAAAATTACACTTTCCCTCTCTTACTGTCGGATGCAGATATGCAGTTTAAGTATTCATTCATTAATGCATCGTCTATTAATTTCACTCATTTAATTAAGTAATGTTCAGCAGGTGTTTATGTGTCAGGTATGCGACTATTTATATTAAGGGGCGCATTATGTGTATAAAGATTGAGATATACTCTGCGCTTATTATCAAACCATTCCCAATGTGTACATTCATGGATTTACTACCCTTGTACGTCACTAATGCAAAACAACTTCTTAAAGGAGACCCAGTGAATGGAAAAAAAAACAGCTTCAGCGCCTTCAGTTTGTATCTTGTTGTTCCAGTCTGTGTGTTGGATACAAACAGCTACTGTATCTTCGGTTTGCGGATCTTGTTATTCCGTTGTCCGTGTTTCATACCACGCATATTGTTTAACCCCTTATACAAACCAAAACATGGTGTCATCAACGGGAATTGAAGAAAAAAAAGCCATGCACATGGATAAAACATTAAGTCCATGTTCATCGATCCCTATTGATCGATCGATGTTTTGCTTTCAGCGAGAGACAAAATCTGTGCCGTGTGTCTGTTTCCCTACTACGCTTCGTGGTAAACTACACATCAGCTGCTATAAAGTCTCACATACCTACCTTTAGAATCTGTCTCACTCACTACTTTAACAGCATCGGCAAGAGGTCATAGTCTCTAGGAAATTCTTAGCGTCAAGCAAACTTAAAGCTCGGACAACCGGCCTTGAGTATTGTCAATAGAAGATACCCCTCTCTCCGCTCAGACAAACAGCGGGACGAACCGGTGTATTCTATACAACGAGGAAAGAAACAAACAGAACGGAGTGCACAGAAATCTGATAATGGCTGCATCACAGAAGACTCCAGCAATGAACTGGGATGTCTCTAACTTACAAGAAGAATAGCGCAACTGCCACCGGTGTGTAAAAACCGATGTTTCACGTTCCAAAACGGAGTGACTGAGGGCGGAAAACGAAGCAAAATTTAGGAAGAGAAGGGTTTTAGTCACCGCCAAGGACATAGACAAACAAGGTACAGGACAAGACACAAATGCATTTCGACCTCTTGGGTCTTCTTCAGGCAAAAAACAAGTAACAAAAACAGAAAACGAGAAACCACTTATCTGGTCATGTTTTATCGGTGTGCTCCAACACGACCAGATAAGTGGTTTCTCATTCTCTGTGTTACTTGTTTTTGCCTGAAGAAGACCAAGAGGTCGAAACGCATTGTGTCTTGTCATGCACCTTGTGTATGTTTCATGGCTCATGAAAGTGGACAGGAGCAAAAGCAACAGCAACTTACTTCCACATTTCAGACGGCCAGAAAGACAGAGATGAGTTCAACCCGTAGGAACCCTCTTACGCGGCAGCGAAGAATGTGGAAATGCCGAGTCAGGGACTGAAATGAACACATTGAACCGTAAACATCTAGAGCGTTTACTCAATATTGTGATCTTTTGTAAAACAATGCAAAGATCAAATGAAACTTTCACTGAGTTTGTCGCAGATCTACGCAGTTTGGTTCAAAATTGTGGCTGTTGTCGAGATCTTGACATGACATGGTTCGAGATCGCAAATATTGTGGTTTGCAGCATCGCAAAAAAAAAAATATAGTGCACACACACACACACACACACACACACACACACACACACACACACACACACACACACACACACACACACACACACACACACACTTCAGAGATGAGGACAACCGTATAAAACGGAACGGCTGTAGATATTGACATTGCCCATAAAACAATACAAAAAACGAATGAAATCAATGTCAATCATAGCCAATTCATAGCAAATTGACAAAAAACGAATGAAATCAATGTCAATCATAGCCAATTCATAGCAAATTGCCGCTGTCAAACATAAGAGAATGAAAGATGAATGCAGGCCACGCCAACCTCCGACATTACCA
>JADBJO010000988.1:285000-287500 GCA_016801955.1 Conus betulinus | reverse complement strand
ATGCAATGCAAAACAACACAACACAACACCACCATACATACAATGAATACAATGCAATGCAATACAATACACGATTTTTATTAGTATGTAATCCTTCGAGTCTTGATTTCTTTTTTAAAATTAGTATTACTTTAATGGTTCATTGGATTGGTGCTTATGGATCTGTTTGTATCGATTTGGTGTACAGTTTTGGACATCGCCCTAGTAGGGTGTGTCGCTTCTTCCTCGTGATTTTCATTAGTCTGTAACCCTTTGTGTTTTGATTTTTTTGTTGTTGTTGTAAATTAGTGATTTGTTGATTCATTTGACTGCTGCTTCTGGATCCGTTCATGTCGTTGCACTTCACACAAGTTTATTTATTTGTTTGTCTGCCTGCAAGATTCTGCAACAACGACAGAACCTACAATATAAAAAAAAAACTTGAAGGAGTGGGGATGAGAGAAAGAAAAGGGGAGGGGGGAGGGTGGGCGGGGGAGGGGGCTCAGCTGTTCGCCTTTGACACAATCCATTGTTGGGCAGTTGGTGACCAATGCCAGTCTCCCCCGGAGTGCGGGGAGGTGAAGGATGATACCAAAGCGATGACACCGCATTGAACGCAACTCGAAGGAAAGATGGGACGTGGCCCCAAAATGTAGCCATTGAACTCCACTGCAGATCGGTTTTGCACGGATGTGGATAGATGTCCGGATCCAGTATCTGTTAGACCTTGTTGGAGGTCTATTTTCCGAGAAAACGTCCTAATTTTTCAATTTTGTTTATTTGTTTGTTTGTTTTGTTTGTTTTTCACAGGTTTCTGCGGGTTTTCTTTTTTTTGCGTTTGGTCTTCCTTTGGGTGCGCAGGTGGTTTTCTTTTGTCTTTGCAATGCTTAAGCATGATTTATTTCATTCGTTCAAAATATTTCTTTTGAAAATGTTGAGATGCTGTTGTGCTATGCGTTCTAATAATGTTGCTGGATATGTCAAGGTATTATTTTGTTGTTGTTTGTTCCCAATAGAGTCTGGTGTCTTCGCAATATTGGATAATCTGGGCGGTGAGGGGGAGGGGGGGGGGGGATTGTATCTGTTGCTTAAAACGTTGAAGTGTTACTGTTTTGTTTGTTTTGTAATGTTGTTTTATTGAAACATTTAAACCTTGATGCTTTCCTAATTTCATTTGGTCGCTGAGAGGTTCAGCCTACATTTACATGTCTGTGTTGGAAAGGAAGTGAGCCCATGAGAAAACACTGTAACAATGATTTAACAGAGACTAAATCCAATTTCGAAGCGAGGATCTATGTCTCCGTCGCCGTGTCTCTCTCTCTCTCTCTCTCTCTCTCTGAGCGTGCGTGCGCGCGTGCGTGCGTGCGTGCGTGCGTGCGTGCGTGCGTGCGTGCGTACGTACGTGTGTGCGTGCGTGCGTGCGCGCACACGCGCGCGCGCGCGCGCGCGCGCGCGCGCGCGTGTGTGTGTGTGTGTGTGCGTGCGTACGTGCGTGGGCGCGCGCGCGCACGTGTGTGTGTGTGTGTGTGTGTGTGTGTGTGTGTGTGTGTGTGTGTGTGTGTGTGTGTGTTATTCGTATTTTTGTTCATATCTTTACGTTCATTATCAGAATCACGTTTGTTTATTCTTTCTACTCGTCTCTCTGTCTTGCTCCGTCTGTGCTGCTTATTTATTAGAGCTTTTTTTTCTTTCTCTTCGTCGTCGAACCTACGTTTTGTTTTGTCTGCCTGCCCGTCAAATTGCCTGTCTTCCTCTGCGCTGCTCATTCGGCCTGTCTGTCTGTCTGTCTGCCTGCCTGTCTGTCTGTCTGTCAGTCTGCCTGTCTGGCTGTCTGACTATCTGAATCTCCCCTCTCTCTCTCTCTCTCCTCTCTCTCTCTCTCTCTCTCTCTCTCTCTCTCTCTGTCTCTCTCTTTGTCTCTCTCTCTCTCTCTGTCTCTCTCTCTGTCTCTGTCTCCTCTGTGCTTGCTTGGCTGGGGTGCCCTAAATAGATGGTAAACTTGACCAGTCCCGCTGCTTTGGGGTGGGCCAAATAGCCTTTTTTGTGGATGGCCAAAGTGCCGTGACACGGAGACTTGACTAGACTCTCTCTCTCTCTCCTCTTCTCTCCTTCCTCTCTCTCTCTCACATCTCTCTCTCTTCTCCTCTCTCTCTCCTCTCTCTCTCCTCTCATCTCTCATCTCTCTCCTCTCTCTTCCTTTGCTACCTGGGCCTGTAGAGTGTAAATGACCACTTTTTGCCGACTCTTTCGCCTCTGATGCTCTACTGTGTGTGTGGTGTGTGTGTGTGTGTGTGTGTGTGTGTGTGTGTGTGTGTGTGTGTGTGTGTGTGTGTGTGCGTGAGTGTGTGTGCGTGCGTGCGTGCGTGTGCACGTGCGTGTGCAGTGTGTGTGTGTTGTGTGTGTGTGTGGGTGTGTGTGTGTGTGTGTGTGTGTGTGTGTGTGCGCGCGCGTTTTCCTTTTCGTTTTCTTTTTTTATTTCTTTTTTTTTTTCTCCTTTCCTCTAAGTGTCGTGTTTGCTTAC
>JADBJO010000988.1:252500-270000 GCA_016801955.1 Conus betulinus | reverse complement strand
GCCAAATCCGTATTCAAAGAAACAAATTCGCATCTGAGCCACCCATTCACTTTACCTTTGAGATCTAAATCATGTAACATATTATACGCTTCGCGTGGAATTTTTTTGTGTGATCCATTTGTAACAATTTAAACCAATAGCGAACACACATCTCACTGCTGTGTAAAGGATGTAAAGGATGCATTTTGTTTCGCCGTATATAAGGTTATTTGTTGTCCTCATATTCACTCTTAGGAATTTCTTTTAAGGCATAACAATGAACGAATTCACAGTGAATAGCTGCCTTGTCTAATACCCATAACTGCCCCCATATAGAACCATAGGCTGGACTTGAGAGTCAAACAACTTCATAAACAAAATAAAACTACTATCATTAATGATGTACAACTTCTTCGTGATACAAAGCAAAGCATTTTTGCCCGACTTGCAAGATCTTTGATTGCAAGAGCAATACTAAGACGAGAGGAGAAAAAAAAATATTCCCAGATACTTATACACATTAACAACAAGCATTTTACGACCATCGTATAACCATCTTTCTCTTGCACTTGGAATGACACTCTATTCGAAGGATAGTGGTATTGCTTTTATTCATATTAACTTTTAACTGAAGTGAAACAGAAACTCTCTGTAGATTGTTTAACTATGTTTGTAGTCCTATTGGAGTCTCAGACGATAAGATTACATCATCCGCTAATAACAGAATAAATAATTCAAACGCGTCTAAAGAAAATATAGCGCCATGTCTTCCATTATTGACATTTCAATTGCCAGTTCATTAATGCACAGAGAAAATAATATCTGACGTCGACGACTGCATGCATCACCCTGTCTTAGTCCAGATGTACAATCAATGCAGTCTGTCAATTTCGCAACACATCGAACTCTTGATTTTACTACATCATAGATACTTCTAATACATTTGTACAGTTTTCTTTAATACCATTTTAAAGCAAAACTGGCCAGAGAAGATGTCCGTTGATAGAATCAAACGCTCCTTCAAAATATATAAATGCTATGTACAATTTGCGATTGTAAGAACATTGTTTTTTTTTTTAACAAGAGCTAACAAAGTAAACATGTGGTCCACAGTTAGTATCCTTTTTTAAAAAGCAGCCTGATGTTCGCCCGTGATGTTATTTTCGTCGACCCATTTTTGCAATCAGCTGTTACTAATTGTGCTTAACAATTTACTGCTAATATCGCTATGAGAAAAATACTCTGTAGCTGCTAGGGTTATTTAAGTCACCTTTTTTAAAGATAGGCAAAATGATAGACTCAGTCCAGCTTTGAGGGAATGTGCCACTATCGAATAACTTGTTTAAAAAAAATAAGAAAACACGGCACTACCTCTTCACATGAATACTTAAACAATTCACCTATTATACCATTAGGACCAGCCGCTTTACGGTTTTTAAGTTTTCTTATTGAAAGCAACACTTCATCTGTAGAATTTGGGCGGTTCACACTGTTATTCACGTCTACATCACAAACATTATTTAGAACATCATTTTGCATCTGTTTATAACAAAGTTTGAAAATGCTGGAAACACGTGTCAGCAGATATATAGTTTTCTTAACTGTTTACCTTAAAGTTAGTTTTACGAATTGCATCTGAGAATTCCTTTTGACATTTTTCTTGACAAAACAAACTTAATAAAATAACAGTTTGTTGACCTCTTTCTGGTTTTTTTTTTTTTTTTTTCTTTAACAAGTTTTTATACTCTCGTCTTGAAATGACATATCTTGGACATCTTCGGGATCTTTCGTACGACGGATAGTCCTCAATAGACGTCTAACATTTTTTTAGTCACCGCACATTCCCAGTGAAACCAATCACCGCGTGTTTTTCGTCCTGTTTGTGAATATTTACATTTTCATACTGTCGGCACGTTTCCTAATGCAATCATGAAACACATCAAACGCTTCATCAACATCAGTGCCTCCATTGCAACACGCCCGTTGTGCACGCACTTGATCACTGCAAAGAGTATCTATATATAAATGTTCATATTCTTCATTCCAGATATATTTTTCCTTTCATTAAATCATTATTGCTTTTATCAGTATTAAATCAATTTTGACATGAAAAGGAAATACGAACTCAAATGGGCAAGTGGTCAGACTCTCTATACGTTCCAGAACAGAAAATTCACACATATCATAAACAAGGTGAAGAAGGTCATTTGAAATTATGAATAATCGTTCACACTGTTTCCACAATGAGATATGTATGTGTAGCAACCATTTTGGTCGCCCTTACACACACTGTTCAGTATATACAATCCCATAGCAGTGTGCATATATACAAGCAATTGGCCATACATGTTCAAATTGCAGTTTGCAGAACAGCAGTTTACATTAACAGGCTGGCTTTTGTATGACTTAAGGTCCATGGAGATGACGTGGCGTTTGATTTGAAGATTTGTAACACACATCAAGGTCGGTATCTGCACAGAAATTTTGAGCAGTATTTGATGTCCTACTACTCAAGTCACCATTCGTAATAATATATGCATCCCTGCTTATAAGCAATCGACTAGACCGTCTTCAGTTAAACTAATTCCAGTGTCGACATTGAAATGGGCTTCAAACGGTGATGTGTCTGGCGGAACGTACGAGCATACATAAAGAACATCTTTATCTATTTCCGAACAATTGTTTTTCAATCAAAAAAGCAAAAAAAAAAAAAAATATGACATAATCATTATTTATCACTTTCACAAAGGAAGCCAATTCATTCCTTACAAGGCAGATTATTCCTCCGGATCGTCTCCCTTGTTTCGTGAACTTTATAGCTTGGTTGAGAAAAAAAAAAAAAAGTTTAAACCCGGGAAAAAATTCTGGTTGACATTCCTCCATGAAAGGTTCGGAAAAACTAACAAAATCGAATTTACATAAGAATGAAATAAATTCATGATCAAAACGTTTAGAAAGCAAACCATCCACATTATAAGACAAAAAAGATAAAAGGTCTCTGTACACCACAACAAGACTCGCTTTGCACGTTCTTGCACGTGCTGTCACTCACTTGCTCGGGCACATTGCCACGGTCAGCGGAAAAACAGCTCACTGGTGACACTGACAGCAATGGGAGGCACGGCTCTTACCGGTGTCGAGCCAATTTTGTTCCCTTGATTGTTCACTCTAGTGGACAACAAACTTTTATTTATCGGCCGGCCACTTCCCTATCTGCTCTCTTTTAGTTGGGCCATCGTCATCAAGGTAGTGCTTTCTGTCTTCAATGACAAGATTGTCGAAGACCATCATCACCCCTTTTTCCGCTGTTCCTGGCGTCTTTCAAATGGCTTGATTTTTTTTTTTTTTATTTCCCTTACCCAATAAGAAATTTCCTCCCCAGTGGAAACATTTGACCCACGTAGTTTTCTTTTAGCTTTCAAAATCTGTGCCTTGTACTTATTAAAACAACATCCTGCAATGACAGGGGAATCTGGCTTTCCATTGAACCTGTGCACTCTGTCAAAATCGATAGTGGTGGTAATATTCAGCTTATCAGTAATCAGATATTTGACGTTCCCTTCATATTGCTCGCTGGATTCATCTCTATTTCTTGGTAGTCCATAGAACTTAAGGTTTATATCGTTTGGACCTACATTCAAAGTCATCAGTCTTCTTTTCTAACTGTTGACTTTTTGCCATTAAATCAGAGTTCGTTTTTCACAAGATTCTCGTTTTCATTTTTTTTCAAAGACCCCCACCTCCTCCCTCAAGTCCATTACACCCTGTTGAAGGGCAGCGTACTGTTAACTGAGCTTCTGCACACTCTGTTCCACATCCCTGAACTTATTGGTCATTGTAGCGTGCATGGACTGCAACATCTCAGCATCATGTTGTCCATCTTCGTGTCCAGTGTCAGTTGACGTAGAGAGAGACAGAGACAGAGAGAGAGAGAGACACAGAGAGAGAGAGAGAACAGACAGACAGACAGATAGACAGTCAGACAGACAGACAGACACACAGACACGCAGAGATAGACAGACAGGTGTCAAGAAGAATAGTGTGATTACAGAGAAGAACAGATTAATCACTGTAATTCAAGATCGGCGTGATCCATAGAAGGTTGTTTTATTCAAGCTATTTATTTCAACCCGACAATAATTTGCGGTCTGTTTTGTACTGAGAGAGAGAGAGAGAGAGAGAGAGAGAGAGAGAGAGAGAGAGAGAGAGAGAGAGAGAGAGAGAGAGAGAGAGGTGGGGGTGATGAATTTGACACAGGAGAGCGATGAGGAGAATGAATCTCTCTTTTAATGATGATTCTGGTAGGAATATCATTTCATGTCTCAATGGCTTTCCCATTAATCATTGGCACTGACAAGAACATCCCACTGTCTATAAAAGAGGCTTTTACTGCATGCGCTGAACCATTGTTGATTACCTGTCCAGAGAATGAGAGAGAGAGAGAGAGCGTATTTAAATGTTGTGTGCATAATATAACACAATATTAATAATTCAGCATTTTCACATTAGAGTAACTGTCTAACTGGACTACAAATTAAAGAAAAGATAACTTTAAAAGCGAACTCTAAGTCAAGGAAAATATCCGGAAGAGACATGCCTGATAATGACGGTAAGTATGCTTGAAGGGGCAAACAACCAAACAAGACATGAATGCTAGTTAATCTTTTCTGGCCACAAATACATTTTGCGTTATTACTGTACTTGTTTTTTTTAAAGAGCATCAAGTTTTATTCTATAGTATATAGAAATAACATTTCTGTATTGATGCAAATTACTTATTTTAATATTAGGGTTATAATAAAGCTTTCAAAAACATAATTGCTGAGTGTTATTTGCATTAATAGCTAAACCTGTTGATTGTTTTGTTTCCTGAATCGACTATAAATTGTTTGTTTTAACATGTTTATCCCTCTTGTAAAGTAAAATGCAAATATAAAGGCGTCACTGAGTTTTCATTCCTTGCACCTCTTTTTTGCTTTTCTGTCAACAAGTTCATTGCCGAAAATACCACAATGTGAGGGAATCCAACAGAATGTGACTTCCGTTCCTTTGCACATTAATACATGAATAAGATGGCATATTTCCTTTAAAATGGGATTATTATTGAGTGAGTTAGAGAACTTTATAGACTGTAGAACAGACATCGAATCGACCATAAAGACCACTTTAACAATTGAGTGTGGTAAATCAATTAAATAAGATAAAGCCATAATAATGGCTACCATTTCCGCAACATAAATTGATCTGTGCTTTCCAATATAAATAAGTCTTTTTTCCACTTTTAGTGAAGGTATTACAAAAGCAGAACCTGCCTGATTAGTATGTAACAAGGAGCCAACAGTGTATACTTTAAGATGATCTGAATATTTGTTTATAGTATGCATTTTTACTGTATATGACAAAATGTTTGGTTGATCGTTTTTACTAACATCTGTATAATCAAGATCAAAATTTGCTCGGTTCCTTTCCCAATCAGGAAGAGAATTAGATGTCGTTTTCAACAGAGAATCAAGACTGATGGCGGATTCTTCCAAAAGATCTGCTGTATAGGAACCAATGGTGGAAAGAGACGCAATCGATTGAGCTCTTTTAGGATAATGAGACTCGGGCTTCACAGTAATTTCAAAGCTATTCACGTCTTCATTTGAAGAGTATTTAAGTACATATTTCGAAACAGCCAATTTTCTGTATTCGTCCAAGGATATTACATCAAGTTCTCTATAAGTTCGCATAGTAGATGCATGGAAAGGAACACCAAGACACAGTTTATAGGCCTTGCTATCTATACTTTGCAATTTTTGTAACAAATATTTAGGAGCACTGCGCGCGCCTGTGTCTGTGTCTGTGTTGTGTCTGTGCGTGCATGCGTGAGTGTGTGTGTGTGTGTGTGTGTGTGTGTGTGTGTGTGTGTGTGTGCGTGAGTGCGTGCTTGCGCGCGTGAGTGCGTTCGCGCGCGCGCGCGCGCGCGCGCGTGTGTGTGTATCTGTGTGTGTGTGTGTGTGTGCGTGCGTGCGTGCGTGCGTGCGTGTGTGTGTGCGCGCGCGTTTATTTCTGAAAAATCTGCTGTGCACTTTCAGTGATTTTCCCCATCATGTGAATCCGGCTTTTGTTGCCTTAAATTATTCCAGCTGTTCAAGACGATGACGTGTTGTCTCCTGCCACGTAGAACACTAGGTCCAAACGATGACGTGTTGTCTCCTACCAGGTAGAACACTAGGTCCAAACGATGACGTGTTGTCTCCTGCCACGTAGAACACTAGGTCCAAACGATGACGTGTTGTCTCCTGCCACGTAGAACACTAGGTCCAAACGATGACGTGTTGTCTCCTACCAGGTAGAACACTAGGTCCAAACGATGACGTGTTGTCTCCTACCAGGTAGAACACTAGGTCCAACGATGACGTGTTGTCTCCTACCAGGTAGAACACTAGGTCCAAACGATGACGTGTTGTCTCCTACCAGGTAGAACACTAGGTCCAAACGATGACGTGTTGTCTCCTACCAGGTAGAACACTAGGTCCAAACGATGACGTATTGTCTCCTATCATGTGGAATACTATCGCTGAAGTTTCTGGAGTTTCTGGAAGCATCTTTTTTTTTTTTCTTTTCTTTTCCCCGGACAGAACAAATCACACGTGCGATTTCTCTCAGCATTCGTTTGTGCCTCAGTGTGTAGGCCTAACAACGGTTGGGGCTAGCACTACTTTGCCTGAGCCCATATGCGACTTCGTTGCTAAGGCTGAGAGCAGAGGCACTAGACGCAGGCAAAGTCCTCTGATTCCCCCATTTCCCCTCGTCTTTGAAGCACGCTTTCCCATGTAGTTCACTGGCCCTCTAGGCCTCTCTAGACTGTTTCCTGGATTCTTTTGTCTTCCTCTTTGTTCTTTATCTCCTGTATTACTGTGTCTTTCTTTTCCAGCTCTGTTGCGTTTGATCGCCATGTTTCTGAGAGAGAAAGAGACAGACAGACTGACTGAGACAGAGACAGGAAGAGACAGAGAGAAACAGAGAGAGAGAGAGAGAGAGAGAGAGAGAGAGAGAGAGAGAGAGACGCACAGGAAGACAGAGACAGAGACGAAGTGAACGAGAGATGTGAAGGTGAATGGAAGGCAGAGGAAGAAGGAAGTCTCTTTGTGATCCATTTTCGGAGAACATGTTTTTATGTCCTTATGAATTCCCAATAAACCACGGATATCAGAAATAAACGAGTTTCCGTCCTGAACTGGATATGACCAAAAGCATCTGCGGAGGAGGAAACAAGAGGGCTATTACTGCAGGAAGCCATGGCCAGAGATGTCTTTTTGATGATCCCTCTTCAAAGAGTATTATTTCATGTTCCCTTCATTCTCTCCCACTCACCAGTGATATTGGAAATCAACGGTCCGATCTTGTAGAGAGCGTTGTGCTGCACCCGCCATGATTGCCAATAAGGGAGAGAGAGAGAGAGAGAGAGAGAGAGAGAGAGAGAGAGAGAGAGAGAGAGAGAGAGAGAGAGAACGAACAAACACAAAAGGTGACACAAACGCGTGAAGAGTGTCAGACGACAATGTTACGGAAACTCATTGTTTACTGTATTTAATCTACGACAACGGTCCGGCTTCAAACCCTATGCTGACAATATTGGTATTGTTATAACAATATTTTCAGGGCAATAATGGTTCCCTCATGCAGCTAGTGAGGAGTTTTCATATTTATAAGACATTTTCTCAATTTCATGTTCCCATTTTCTTTCTTCATCTTCCCCCCCCCCCCCCCCCCCCCCCCCCCCGTCCCCCTACCGCCTAAAGTTCAAATCTTTGCCAAATCATTACTGTGATGACGGAGGAATCGTTGGCATGCGCTGGTTTTTCCCCCACTTTTAGATTGTTCGTCTTTGTGTTCGTCTGATTTTATTCAAGTTTAAAAGGCTGTGCCAGTCTTGAATAAAAGTTACTCTATGTTAGGTTTTCTTATGGGAGCAAGAGTTACCGTACTTGTTTATTGTTCCATGCCTCATTTTATTTTCAACTTCAGGGCAATAATGGTCATGCTGCACCTTTATGTTACAATATCAATGCTGCAACAATTACCCTTCGTTCCCTCTTGATGCTGACGATGTTCATGTGACAGCAATGGCAACGTTGGTCCCGTATGTTTTTACACAATAGTGATATTGCAAATAGTTTGTACATACACAAAAATGGCAATTATGGTCTTGCTTTATCTATATTCATTTTTTTTTTTTATTTAAAGGACCTTGTTCATTATCTTCATTCATGAACATATCATGTACATTAGAATCATTAGTCAACAAAACCTGGGTTTTTTTTTTGTCATATCGATTTATGAACAAACAAAGGCCTTCTTCATTTTATTTATGAACAATGGCTTCGTTCATTATGTTCATGTTGGAACAATGACCTCATTCCCCACCACGTTTATGATGTGAATATTGTATGACAACAGATTCTCCTTCTCTTCTCTGCCTCCCAATTCTCATCGCCCCTCCACCCCTCCTTTAACCTCGTCATCCTTTTTTCTAGCCCTCCCCCCCCCCCCCCCCCCCCCCCCCCCCCCCCACACACACACACACACTGTTCCTTCCTCATCATCGTCCACACTTGTCACGGGCAGTATCCCCACCTTCCCACACGTTGTGCGATCACGTTTCTGTCCCACACCACTCCGCTCACTCCACGGGTTTCCTCACGATCCAGATGTCCAACGTGATGGACAACGCATTAATCAAGCCGGCTATTCAGTGACCATCTACTAACGGCGGATGGTTTTGTCAAATTACCTCTCACACTCAGCCACTGTAAGGTGCGGCGTCATTGTAGCGTTGTGTGTGTGTGTGTGTGTGTGTGATATGCTTTCTTGTTGGATGGGCCACGGTGTCTGTTAATCATCACTCCCTCCTTTCTTCTGCCGCCTCGGGCTTGAGTCAGGAACAACGGTGACTCGCCCGTCGTAGACATTGTGATGACTACTGACGTAGGCGGTGTGTTGCGATGGCAATTTTACTGCCGTAAGCATGCGTGTATGACACATACCTCTCTCTCTCTCTCTCTCTCTCTCTCTCTCTCTCTCTCTCTCTCTCTCTCTCTCTCTCTCTCTCTCTCTCTCTCTCTGCGCAATTATACCTATTGCATTTCTATATCAAGGAAAAATTTGGTTTCTTTATATTGATGGTATTTGTATAATGCCTGTGTCTGCATGTGTGTGTGTGTGTGTGTGTGTGTGTGTGTGTGTGTGTGTGTGTGTGTGTGTGTGTGTGTGTGTGCAGGAGGGGGTGGGGGGTGGGATTGAAGTTTGGTGGGGCGAATGTGTTGGCAAGAGGGTGTTGCAAGGGGAGGAGCAAAAATGCCGGAGGGAGATTGTGTGTGTGTGTGTGTGTGTGTGTGTGTGTGTGTGTGTGTGTGTGTGTGTGTGTGTGTGTGTTACTGCGACAGAGAGAATGAGAGAGCGCACGGGCATGCACAAGACAGAGAGAGAGAGAGAGAGAGAGAGAGAGAGAGAGAGAGAGAGAGAGAGAGAGAGACAGACAGACAGACACAGAGACAGAGACAGACCGAGACAGACACAGAGACAGTGAGACAGATAGAGACAGACAGACAGACAGACAGGCAGGCAGGCAGGCAGGCAGACAGACAGAGACAGACATAGGGACAGAGACAAAGCGACCGTGTTGGAGACGGACAGACAGATTCCGGGGACTCAGAGAGAAGGAAATCGCGTGCCCCAGGTCCTAACCTCTTTTTTTGAGACCTGACGTCAGTGCCACGCACCAAGATCCAGGCTGCCCATGAGGACTTGCCATGGCAGGGGTCTGATTGGGCGCACACAGGAAGCCATTTCATCCACCAAATGAGGACAGGATGGAAGAACAGACATGTACACGTCATTGGGTCCGCTCGCAATCGGAGGAAATGGGGAGGACGGGGTGTAGGGGTAGGGTGTGGGGTGAAAAGAGGTGTGTTAGGGAAGTCTATTAGAAGCTAGGACATGACTTTGCTGACGTCTGTAATGAGATGTCATGACGCCTCCAGGAAAAGAGTAAGGGTTGGGGGTGGGTGAAAGGGCATCAGTGAGGGACGTCTATTGGGAGTTAGGAAATGACTCTGCTGACGTCCGTAATGAAATGTCAGGAAGCTCCGTAGTAGCAGATGACTAGGTGAGCACAATCAGGTATGGGGGCAGATGATGGATGGAGGAGAGTGTTCACGTAGGGGATGAAGTGTGCTGATAGAGTTCTGATTTTGTGAAGGTGTGCGGATTTATGTGATGAATGTGGAAGAAACGAATGATTATAGATTTACTGAATCAAACATATATTTCCCTGATTTTCATATTCGTATTTATTCTTTCACCCGTTAACACGCCCACCCCCCCCCCACCCCCACCCCCAGCCCTGATGCCCTCCTTTCTTTCCTTTTTGTCTTAACTTTTTTTTTTTTCAAGCTATTAATGTAATGACGGACAAACTGTCAGCCAACACTCGTTTTCCCCTACAACAAAATTGTTCAGCATAGTTCAGCCAAGCCCCCTGTGATCAGGAAGCAGAGAATGACGCATTAAAAAAAAATCAGAAACAGACAGAGATACGGAGATACATAAGAATGTCAACTCACACAATGAAAAAAAAGACCAAATTAGTGAGACATAGAAAAATGTTGGCTCGAAACAGACGAATAGAGCAAAACAGGGATAGGGAAATACTGTACAACATTTTTTCTAAACGAACAATCGGAAAGAGAGAGAGACAGGGAGACAGAAAAAAGAACTATGCTCGAACGAACAATCAGAAGCGAGCCGATCATTACGAGGGAAGAACTATGCTTGCTGTCTCATTAGAGAGAATTATGGCTAAAAGATGGCGCGTAGTAGTGGGGCTAGGTGAGTGAAGAGGACAAGGGAGTTCACTGGGAGGAAAATCGTTATGATGATCAACTGTCTTACTTTTACGTGTTTCTATGGAAACGGAAGCAAAATGACAGTGGTCTGGTATATTTCCCCCCCACGCGCACACACACACACGAGAATTATGTGTATTAGATGATGGAGACGGGGAGCAGGTGAACGGGAGCAGTTAGAAGGGAGGAGTGAAAGGCAACAAAAACAGCAAAAATTCGACAAAAGAGAAACAGAAAGAGAGATCAATCAAAAACCTAGAGGAAAAACACCGTCAACAATATTGCTAAGCCTCAATGTTGGCAATGTTTGTACCAGTGACAAAGACCCTCAGGGTAAGCTCAAGTTGAGAACATTGATTATATGATCATGGCGTCGGTCCATCCCGATGTTCACAATGTTAATGTGGCGACAATTCTTTTGTTCCAACTCTACGTTGACAATATTAGGAAAACAACAATAGCCATGTTCAAGCACTGATGCTATTGTAACAATGTTCTCTTTGTCCATGTTTCAAATCGATTTTGGCAACGTTCATATTGAACAAAAGCTACGTTGCAGTCATCTGCTGACAGCGTTAATATTGCAACAGTGGCCTTGTTCCAACCTTAGGTTGACAATGATGATTTTGAAACGATGGCCATGTTTCAACCGTAGATTAATAATGCTGGTATTTCAACAATGGGTGCGTTCCAACCACATGTGGACAATTTTGATTGTGCAACAATGGCCTTGATCCAACCCTGAGTTGGTAATGTTGATATGGAGCAGTGACCTCGTTACAATCTTATGTTGTGAATGCTGATTTTGCAACGGTGACCATATCCTCCCAACCCTCTGTAAATATTGTCCATAGTGCAGTAATATGCCCGTGACAATGCTGATACTCCAAAAATGGCCACACATCACAATTCGTTGCAGACATTGTCCACACTGCCGTGGAGTCCTTCTTCCACCCCTATCTGACAATGTTCATATTGCAAAAATGGCACTCAAAAACATGAAAAATAATAAAAGTCCAGGAAGCGATGGATTCACAGTGGAATTTTTCAAATATTTTTGGCGTTATCTTGGGGGGTTTGTTGTAAGGTCACTAAATGAAGGGTTAGAAAAGGGGAATTGTCTTCCACACAAAAAAAAGAAGGGTAATAATCTGTATTCCTAAGGGAGATAAACCGCGTCAGTTTATTGGAAACTGGAGACCGATCTCTTTGCTTAAGTTGTTTATAAGATAGGCTCTGCATGTATTGCAAATAGGCTGAAATTAATTCTTCCATCAATTATAGATGGAGACCAGAGACTGGATTCATTAAAAACAGATATATTGGAGATAACATACGTCTAATATATGATCTGATTGATTATCTTCAGACAAGCAAAAGACCTGGTTTATTAATTTCTCTAGACTTTGAGAAGGCTTTTGATTCGCTCAGCTGGTCGTTTATGTGGGAGTATTGGATGAATTTGGCTTCGGTCCTGATTTTTGTCAATGGATAAAAACCTTTAAAAGATATCAAATCGACTGTTACAGTAAATGAAAGATTAACACCATGGTTCCCATGTGCAAAGGGGATGTAGACAGGGAGACCCAATCTCACCTTATCTGTTCATAATCTGTGTTGAAATTCTAGCTGCCATGATAAGAAAGAACGATATTATCAAAGGTGTAAAGGTAAATACCGGAGGAGTTGAAATTAAGATATCCCAATACGCTGACGATACTGAATTAATACAAGAGGGTGATAGGGAATCATTTGAAGAATCAATGAGAATTGTTGATGTTTTTGGAAGTGTGTCCGGGTTAAAGCTGAACTGTAAAAAAAAAAAGCATCGCAGTTTGGCTCGGTTGTAGAAAAAATTCACAGGTAAATATATGCCCCATTTGCACATGGAATGGAATCCATTGCAATTCAAAATAGTTGGTATTTGGTTCACCAGTGATTTAAAGAGAATGTGTAAGAATTAACTTCGAACACAGATTTAAGGAAATTAAAATATTATATGAGGTATGGCTTAAAAGACAATTGACACCACTTGGACGAATAGCTATTCTTAAATCTCTCATTTTGTCTCTAAAATAGTTTTTCTTTGGATGCTCTTGCCAAATCCACCGAACAAAATTTTGAACTTGATACAACAGAGCAGTTATCGATTTGCTTGGAATAAGAAGAATGGCAAGATAAGTAGAAAGATATCGTATAAAAGTACTGATCAAGGTGGTATTGGAATCCCAAATGTTCGAAATTATGTAAATGCATTAAAAGTTGCTTGGATTAGAAGACTGCACACTAGTAAGCACAAATGGGCATGTATCGTGAAACAATTATATGCACAAAAACAGGTTTATAGATAAGATAGGTACTAATATTATAAATTCCAGAAATAAGAATGCCTTTTGGTTAAGTGTCTATAAATCCTATGAAGAAATAGGAAATGTATTGAAATTGAAAATCCTGAAGAATTGATTTCTGAACCCATCTTTTGTAATTCCAGAATCCTGATAGCCAGAGAGTCTCCAATTCATCAGAAACTGGACTGAAAAAGGGGTATATCAAGTTGCTAATTTATTAGATGAAAATGGAGGATTTGTCTTTTGATACGTTTTGTGTCAAATATAATATTCAAACTAAACTTTATTGTTTATAGGGGAATGGTTAATGCAGTTAGAGCATATATTCAAAGTAGTAGTGGATTAGCCATGCCAAATAATAATGTTTTAAATCATGACTCGAGTAAAGCTTTCAGGATAATACAGTCTATTCCAAAAGGTGCAAGACCATTTTATGATCTACTGGGGAAAAAACAACACATTGCCAAACTGTTGTGAAAAGTGGGATAGAAGGATATATCGAAGCATACAATGGAACACCATTTTCAAGAAAATCGGGAAGATAAAGGACATCAAATTAAAGTGGTTGCAGATAAGATAAGATAAGATAATAGTGCACAGAATTCTAGGAACTAACAGTATACTGTTCAACATGAACACAAATAAGAATGATAGGTGCTCATTTTGCAACCTAGAAAAAGAAAATATTCAACACATTTTTTGGCATTGTCATTTTGTACACTCGTTCTGGAGGGATTTCCAAACCACTCTCGTTCAAAAATGTTTCTTGGCTCACTCATTTCGCTTTAGCGAACATCTGGTTATTTTTGGATATGAAAGAGATGTTAAAACTGACCATGTTTTAGATTTGATTATTCTATTAGCAAATTTGTATATATACCATTGTAAGATGACAAGTGTAGTGCCAACCGTCCGTGTCTTTTGTGGGATACCTCAAAAAAACGATATGAGATTGAAAAGTATATTTCAACAATTTAGTTAAATTATGAAAAATTCCTGCTTTCTTGGATAGCCTATGTCCCTCTTTTTGATTGAAGTATCTGCACAACCTGAGGTTATCTCAAGTTTGCACTACATTTAGCTGTCTGCGTATCTTTTTTTGTCTTATCTTGTCTGTCTGTCTGTCTATCTCTATCTCTCTTGCTACATGTGTAGTTTTTTGTTGCTTGTTGTTTGTTTGTTTTTGTTATTCATGTAAAAAAAAAAAAACAACCTTGATGAATACATTTTAAAAAAAAGTATGATGTATGAAACTTCTTGTAGATACTATTCAATTTTCTTTCTGGAAATGGATATATAATGTTTATTGTTCATCTTCTGAATAAAAATGAGAAAAAAATATTGCAAAAATGGCACATCCCAATCCCTTGTAGACATTATCCACATTGCAGCAGTTCCCTTTTTTCCAAACCTACGTTGAAATTGTTGACGTAGCAACAACGACCGCGTAACAAACCTGTATTGGAAATACTGATGTTGCAACAGTGGCCTCGTTGTAGCCAAAACAAAGACCTCACTGCATCTGTGTGGACAATGTTAATACCGCGGCAAAGGCAATGTTCATACACATTCTTAATGGAAGACAGCTGTTCTTCTTTAAAATTTTACATTGTTGTTTCGGCATCTTGTTTTGGTCAAGCAACCCCTTCTCCACAAATTTATGACGACATTCCTATTGAATGAATGTTCTCTCTCTCTCTCTCTCTCTCTCTCTCTCTCTCTCTCTCTCTCTCTCTCTCTCTCTCTCTCTCTTTTACAAGGTATACATATTTAATAACTCTCTGAAAAACGTTGATGTGCTTTGAGCTTGTTTGATTAATCCTGCATCTATACATACAACAATGTGTTTCCGTTTTGTTATTTGTACCCAACTAGATTAATTCAACATTGAGAGACAAATTTTGTCCAAAAGTATTCGTACTAATTGTAATTCAAACGTCTATAAGTATGGTGTTTGCTGTACTGTGTGTCTTTCAGTGTGACAAATATGCATCTGCCAAGTCAGCTATCCATTCTGATTAAGGCTCAGCTTGAAATTAGAATTGTAAGCCATTCTCCTGGTTAGAACCATTGGTTGACCAGGGTCAGTACGTCCTTTGTGGACTTACAGCCCTCGTTTTTGTTTACATTTATATTGCAACAACCAATGTCCATGCTGTGGATTTTGTATTGTTACAGTATTAACTCCCTTCCTAATCCCCCTCCCCTCCCCACCTCATCCTCACTCTCACCCTCTCTCCACCTCTGTTACTCCCTCTTTATCACCATCTCGCACTTGCTAATGACTCTCTCTCTCTCTCTCTCTCTCTCTCTCTCTCTCTCTCTCTCTCTCCCCACACATTCAACAAACTGCGCTTCTGCTTCACAATGCGGTCAGGACCTGAATATCCCAGTTTGATGGACGTGACGTAGTAATTGAGCTGACCACTTCATGACCGCTGGTTTCGTGGGTTGTTTAGAAGATTAGCTTTCTCGCTCAGCAGACTGTTGGGGTAAGGCGGAGTTGTGGGGTGCTGTGGTCCCTCGGTCCCTTGGTGACCTTTTAAACTCCCCTCCTGCTCCACCTCAGCCGATGGTTTGCTCTGGTCATGCATTAATTATCAAACCTTGCCATAATGACTTGTGCCATATGGTTTGTTTCCTAGATTTTGTGTTTGTGCTGCTTGCTCATGTTTTGACGTGTTCACGCTTTTGTTCGTACTTTATTTCGAATCAATGGCAAACACGAAAAAGAAAATTACAACAACAACAACAACAAAATAAACAAAGACAGAGAGAGAGGAGTATATTGAAAGAGAGAGAGAGAGGAGAGAGAGAGAGAGAGAGAGAGAGAGACAGAGAGAGAGAGAGAGAGAGAGAGAGACAGAGGCAGACAGACAGATAGGCAGACAGACAGACAGTCAGAGAGGCAGCATACAAGCAGATGCTCCCGATAGAACGACACCAGATCTTCCAGTTCACAGGTTTACCCGAGACCTCATCTCAGTGACACACACCACCATTCACTGTACCTCTGAGGCCTTGCCATGACACACACCTCACACCACCATTCACTGTACCTCTGAGGCCTTGCCATGACACACACCTCACACCACCATTCACTGTACCTCTGAGGCCTTGCCATGACACACACCTCACACCACCACCACCAGTCACTGTACCTCTGAGGCCTTGCCATGGCACACACCTTACACCTCCATTCAATGTAACTCTGAGGCCTTTGCCATGACACAGACCTCACACCACTATTCACTGTACCTCTGAGGCCTTGCCATAACACAGACCTCACACCACCATTCACTGTACCTCTGAGGCCTTGCCATGACACACACCTCACACCACCATTCACTGTACCTCTGAGGCCTTGCCATGACACACACCTCACACCACCATTCACTGTACCTCTGAGGTCTTGCCATGGCACAGACTTCACACCCACCATTCCCTGTACCTCTGAGGCCTTGCCATGACACAGACCTCACACCCTTCACTGTACCTCTGAGGCCTTGCCATAGCAGAGACCTCACACCACCATTCACTGTACCTCTGAGGCCTTGCCATGGCACAGACTTCACACCACCATTCACTGTACCTCTGAGGCCTTGCCATGGCAGAGACCTCATCTCAGTGACACACACCCACCGTTCAATGTACCTGTGAGGCCGCGCCACGGCACAGAGCCTGCACCACCATTCAATGTACCTCTGAGGCCTTGCCATGGCACAGACTCATCTCAGAGACACACACCACCATTCAATGTACCTGTGAGGCCGCGCCACGGCACAGAGCCTTGCACCACCATTCACTGTACCTCTGAGGCCTTGCCATGGCACAGACTCATCTCAGAGACACACACCACCAGTTTATGTATCTCAGAGGCATTGCCATAGCAGAGACCTCACATCACCAGTCAATGTACCTCTGGGGCCTTGCCATGGCAGGCATCTAATTGGACAGTACAGAGAAAGCCATTTCAGCTCCAGAATGAGTAGAGAGACGGGAAGGGGGAGACACGTACGCTTAATTTTGTCCGCTAGGAATCGAGAGATAGAGAAAGCCTGAAATTTGGACATTTCTATTTGTTGTATATGGAACTGGAATGTTGGTGGATCATCTACATTCATGTAGTCCATTCCAGTTTCAGACACAACGAAGCTCACAGTCACAAAAGATAGTTCAACAGACAAGGATAACCATTCCTTCAGAATAAGAATGCAATGGAGGGGGGTCCAGTACTGTCACTGATACGCCAAGAACAAAGACCACACCAGCATCAATGCC
>JADBJO010000988.1:232500-242500 GCA_016801955.1 Conus betulinus | reverse complement strand
AATTGAACTCACAGTGAGTTCTATCAACATTTAACAATGAACATAAGGAGGATAAGGGTCTGCCGAATGGGAGGAAAAGATAATGTGATCTTAAAGTTTGTCCTGTTCCGGCAGAGAAAATAATCAATGATTATAATACTGCCACATATGATTTTGAGCCCAGACACAAACCCAGATCCAGAACGAGTGCGTGAACTTTCGATCAAATATCAGGACGGGATGCTGATTACGTCCTAAATTTCACTGCTCACTGGGAAAAAAAAAAAATCTCAACGTGTGTACATCATTAAAGGTTCTATTCGTTGTACAATCAAATTTGTTTGTTGTTTCATCATCTAATTTTAAAGCTCCCACTAGCAAAAGGTCATATGACAGACAGGCATGACAATTTTCATAGATTGAGAATTAGCAGGTGGAAGGGGGGGGGGGGGGGGGGGGTCTATCTACCAAGTATATCACAATAACAACAACAACAACAACAACACACACACACACACACACAGAGCAGCAAAACTAAAAGTGCAGTTTACCTTTCCTTCTTTCTACCCAACTGGTTAAAACTTTTATTTATCTCACCGTTCATTGCCCGACAGATCCAGGTAAACTATCAGAGTTGGTTTCTGCACAAGAAGGCAGCTAATCACTGCAGAGATTTTATGTCATTTGGTCTGACTAATGGACCAGTGCATGTGCGCAGTTCCCAGAAGGGGAAGCTTCAAAGGTTGTATTTATCACCATTTCTCTTTCATAAGCACCAGAGGAATCGGAACTCGCTGCGCCAAACGGTTAACTCAGTGGTCTATCACTGACCTAAACAGGCCTCGCTCCAGAAAGGAGAGCGTTTTCTTATTCTTAAATGTGTGAGCTAAGGGGAATAACCCAGAGGGCATCGGAAACCAGGAAGTAGTTAAGCGGACGTCACTGTATCGATTGGAAGCCTGTCTGTTTACTTCGGGCACAGGAACAGGGGTAGAAGTGGCGGTGTAAGGATGGGAAGGAATGGTAGAAGGTCGGGAAGGGGGGTGGAAGGGGATTTTGTGCCGGTGAAAACTGAGAAAAAGACGTGTGTATATGTGCGCGCGTGAGCTTGCATGTGTGTGCGTGAGTGCGTGCATGCGCGCGCGCGCACGCGCGCGCGTGTGTGTTTGTATGTGTGTGTGTGCTTTATTTTCCCCTTTTCTAGACTAGAATATATAACAAGGAAAACCCCTACTACGATCTGTTTTTTTTTTATTCACAGGAGATAATGTCAGCGGTAGTAATAAACAAGGTGGGAGAATGGGGGAAAGGGGTAGATTCTAATACCCCCCCCCCCCCCAAAAAAAAAAAAAAAATAATAATAAATAAATAAATAAATAAAATAAAAAAAAAATAACTAACTAACTAAATAACTAACTAACTAAATAAAATACAAATAAAAATAAATACAAATAAAATGAAATAGAATGAAATATAAATAAATAAAAGAACTAATAAAGTGTGACCACAGAAGTCATCCTCATCTGGCATGAAAAAAACCCAAACAAACAGATAAACAAACGAACGAAACATTATGATACCGCCATATATAACATCATGTTCAGACACAATTCCAGATCTGGATCCAGACATGGCGCAGGAGCTTTACAAGACCAGCTATTAGCACAGAAGGTTTGTGATGTCCTGTGGTCTCAACATGCGTAGCACAAAAAAAACGTTATATTCCTTGTATAACGAACTGGAATGTTGGTTCATGATAGCAGACAAGAAGAACTATCTCCAGAGTGGAAGTTGGGAAAAGAGCAAGGGGGGGTTGGGGGGGCGGGGGGGGGGGGGGGGGGGGGGGGGGGGGGGGGGGGGGGGGAGGGGGGTGGGAATAGGAGGGAACCTATCTTGCACTTTCACCAATACCACAGAAACAAACGACAGGTCAGCAACAATACCCGTGAGTTGAAAATGCAGTTTACCTCACCCTTCTTTCTAGGCATTCAGGTCAACCTATCAATTGACCTCAGTAGATACAGCTTGATGGAGATGGAGAAAATGTTCAAACTGGCTTCTTGCCATGAAGACAGCTAGCTAATCACGTCACAGATTCTACGTCATCAAGTCTGAATCAAAGAGCAGCGCACATGCGTAGTTTCCAGAAATGGAAGTTTCACAGTTTTTGTTTGTCACCATTTCTTTTTCGTTAGCACCAGAGGAATTGGAACCCGCAGCGGGTGATGGTTAACTCGGCATTCAATCAGAGAGCTAAACAGGCCTTGCTACAGGATGGAGAGGGGTCGTCATTCTTAGATGTGTCAGCCAAAGGGACATAACCCAGAGGGCATTGGAAACCAGGAAATCGTTAAGCAGACGTCATCACATCGGCTCGAGGCTTGCCTATTTATTTGGGCGAAGAAACGGAGGTAGAAGTGGTGATAGGAGGATGAGAAGAAACAAACAAACACGGAAGGAATGGGGGTGGCGAATAGAGCAGGTGGTGTGTGTGGTGTGTGTGTGTGTGGGGGGGGGGGTATTGGCAAGGATGGGGAGAGAAGTGTGTGTGTGTGTGTGTGTGTGTGTGTGTGTGTGTGTGTGCTATTGCATGTGAGTGCCCGTGTGTGTGGTTTGTGTGTTGGTGTATGTATGTGTGCGCGTTTGTGCTCGCGCAAGAGAGCAAGTGTGTGTGTGTGTGTGTGTGTGTGTGTGTGTGTGTGTGCGTGCGTGCGTGCGTGCGTGCGTGTGTGTGTGTGTGTGTGTGTGTGTGTGTGTGTGTGTGTGTGTGTTGATATCGGGGTCTAGAAGAAAGAGAGCACCTAAGTAAAATGTGGAATGTTTCCCACGTCGGTGCGTTCTCCCCCCCCCCCCCCCCCCCCCCCCCCCACACACACACACAGACACACGCACACATGCACATAGAGATAGAGAGAGGGGGAGGGAGTGAGGCAGAGAAAGAAGGGAGGAAGGGGGGGGGGGGGGGGGGGGGGCAGTAGATCCAGACAGAACGAGATCTAATTCCACAGTTCTCAGATTTACGTGAGACCTATCGGCAGTGGCACACTTCAAAATCCTGGACACCACTAAGGGCTTGCCATAGCAGGCAGCTGATGGACCAGCACAGAGGAAGCTATTTCACCCATAAAATGAGTAGAGAGTCTAGAAGGAGAGACACTTATACTCAATCGTGTCCATTAGGACTGGACGGGGTGGGGTGGGGGGTTGGGAGTGTGGGAAGAGAGGGAACAACACTAAAGGGAGATCATTGGAAGCCCGGAAAGGACTTTGGTGGCGTCAGCAGTGAGACATGATACATTTATGTTCTAGCTGAGCTTTTGGTGGGTGAGGTACGGGCAAGGAGGGTGGAGTCGGTGGGCGGGGGAGGGAAAGGGGGGGGGGGGGGGGGGGGGGTAGATGGAGTTGTAAGGGGCAATCTTGTGACTGAGCGCAGACGCTATGATCGTCATGTAGAAAGCCAGAGTCATGTTATAGCGTTCAAGATAAAGGGACGTGATCTCTTTGATGTTTCCTCCTGAAGGCTAAACTGGTGTTTCCTGCTTGAATTAACCCCATACCCTAAAAGGGCACACATTTGTGTACGTTGCTAGACAGAGTTGAATACAACCTTTTCGCCTTTCTGTGTTTACATTGATCACTTATATATCGGCAAATTAATACAAGAAGAGGAGTTTTCTTTTTCTGATTAGCTATTTGTTTCTCTTTGTTTTCCTCTTTACATTTGAAACTTTCCAGACTAGAATCTAAAGCATATCAATATTTATTCTAATTTAACGCACACAATGGTAGTATTAGGAGTAGCAATAAACATGGACAGACGGAGGCTAGACTCTGGATCAAAAAGAAAAACGACAATGTGACAGCAAAATTTTTTCATGCTCACGGATGAAAAATGACAAATGATTACCGTACTGCCGTACACGATATCTGAACCAGATGCAAATCCAGACCTAGACTTGGTGTAAGAACCTTACAAGACAAGATATCAATAGAGGAATATGGTGACGTCCTAACGTTTCACGGCTCCGTGGGGGGGGGGGGGGGGGGGGGGGGGGGTGGGGGGGGGGGGGGGGGGGGGGGGGGGGGGGGGGGGGGGGGGTAGGGGGAGTCCCAATCTCTGTGTGAAACAGTTAAAAAAAAAATCTGTTCATTGTATGATGAAACTAGAATGTTGGTCCGTCACCAACTTTCAGAATTAAAGGGTCAAACCCACTGACGATTTTATGGCAGACAAGGGTAACGATATTTAGAAATTAGTAGTGGTGGGGGCGAAAGGGGAAGGGGGGGAAGGGGGGGGGGGGTACGCAGGGGTGAGAGTGGGAGGGGACCAATCTTTCACTCTTCGGCTGATACCACAAGAAGAACAAGCAACGTGCCGAGAACAATGCCATGCTGGATGGATAACAGTACAACGTACCTCGTCCTTCTCCCCGCGCATTTGAGTCAAACTGTGAATTCAACAGTAGTGGATGTTGATTAACAGAGATGGAGGAAATACTCAAAAACTGGCTTCTTCCCATGAAGGCTGCTAATAACTGTCACAACGTTTCTTCATCAGGTCTGAATCACAGAAAAACAATGCACGTGTGCAGTTCCCAAAGGCAGAAGTTTTAAGGTTTTGTTTTCATCATCATTTTTTTTTCTTTCTTCTTTGGCACCAAAGCAATAAGAACTCTAGAACGGTGAGCTGGACAGTTAAACTTGGTATTCAATCTGTGAGCTAAACTGGCCCCGTGGGCAGGGATGGAGAGCATACTTCATTCTGGAATGTGACATCCAAGGGGATATAACCCAGAGGGTATTGAAACCAGGAGATCGTTAAGCAGATGTCATGAATCGACTGGAAGCCTGGCTATTTACTTGGGCAAAGGAATGGACGTGGAAGTGGTGGATAAGGATGGGGGAGAAAAGGCAATGTGTGTTGTGTGTGTGTGTGTGTGTGTGTGTGTGTGTGTGTGAGGAGAGAGAGAGAGAGAGAGAGGAGAGAGAGAGAGAGAGAGAGAGAGAGAGAGAGAGAGAGAGAGAGAGGGGACATTTTCGAGAGAGATGCAAGCATAGGTTGAGAGAGAGTGGAGGTGAGAGAGAGAGAGAGGAGGAGAGTGAGGGAGAGAGAGATTGTGAGGGATGGAGTCTAGGAAAAAAAAATGGTATGTCAGACTTCAGTAATTTTTTTTTCTGTATTTCACACACAGTAGCACTGCGTACTCGTGAGCAAGTGTTACACAGAACGCAGTGCTCTCTCAGTCTCTCTCTCTCTCTCTCTCTCTCTCTCTCTCTCTCTCTCCTCTCTCTCTCTCTCTCACACACACACACACACACACACACACACACACACACACACACACACACAACACATATATATATATATATAATATATATATATATATTATATATATATATATATATCAGTCCTCTCCGGCCTCTGCTGGCCTGCTGGAGGCTGTGCAGGCTACAAATAGGAAGAAATCTCCATCTGGCTCTGTCTCTTGCGGCTTGCTCTGGGGACTGCGTTGAGAGTCAGAGTCAGTTTTGTATTTTCAGCTCCCTTTTATTGTTTCCTGCGCCAGGTTTCCTTCGGTCGTCCCCGTTTTCTTTTTACCTGGGGGGGTCCAGCGCAGGGCTGTTCTGGGGAGTGTGAGCTGGGGGCTGGCATGCGACAGACATGCCCTTACCATCTCCATCGACGCGCCTGGATGGTTTTGTCCTGTATTGTGGAGACTCCTGTTTGTGTAGTCCTCAGTTCTTCGTTTGAGATGATGTTCGGCCAGAAGAGAAGATCCTGAGGATAGGTACGTCGCAGACAGACACTTGTTCTGGAACACTTCCAGCTTTTGTCTCAATGGCGACGGTCGTCTTCCAGCACTCTGAGCCATACAGGAGGACGCTGAGGACATTGCTCTGAAGAGGCGAATCTTCGTTGGGATGCTGAGGGCGGACGGATCTCCAGATGGGCCTGAGCATTGCGAAGGCTTGGTTGGCTTTGCTGATTCTGGCGTTGATCTCCTGGTTGCAGTCGCCGTCTGTGGTCATCTTGCTGCCCAGGTATACAAATTCCTGAACACAATCAAGTGGTTTGCCGTTAGCGGTGATGGGGTGGTGTTGTTGTTTGTTTGGCATTTTTTTTCTCATGACCTGCGTCTTCCTCTCGTAATGTATATTACTTTGATAGTTCACTATATCGTGAAACTCAGTTGGCAGAACGCTATACAATGAACCGTCATGACACAATGATGCCTGACTACTTCATTAAAATTCGAAAATTATGATACCGCGGTACATACGAAACTCAAGACACCATAATGTTTATCGCTGTCTTTAAATTCAAGCCCATTATATGATATATTTTATCGCATTTAGAAACTTGAAACTCTATGATACCGCACTACACCATCACGCTCAAGACCCTCGTGACCCTGTGCTACCTGACTACATCATAAAATCAGAACATTCATGAAATCAAGACACTGCAATTTCTCACTGTTTCAAGAAAACGCAAGACTCGATAACATCCCAAGATACTACTATAACTCGCAATAATATGATATCTCTTGACATCACAATACCTCATGAAAAGTTATTATGACAGCCCACGACATCACGGTACTGGACATTATTGGTGACACCTCACGCTTACCATGTCCCAGACACTATCATAACTTTATCTCAAGAGACATCGCATCAACCTCACGACTCTCTACCACAACTTTATAACACCACAATCCCTCAAGACAGAAATGAAATACACCAGGACAAACGGCCCTACCAAATCTTATAACACCACAATACCTCAAGACAATGACAGACACCAGAAAAAAACGATCCTACCAAATCTCTAAACACCACAATACCTCAAGACAAAATGAAACACACCAGGACAAACCACCGTACCAAACGTGCAACATCACAATACCGAAACGCAACCAGAACACACAAGGACATCATCGCACAACAAGACGCCATGATAATAATCTCAATCTTCACCACGATGCCTCCAGAGACTATAACTCCAAGAGGTTATACTCCAAAACACCCCACCGGGGATGATGGTGGGACGTCTCAATACGCCACGATCCCTCGCAGAACCCTCGACACTTCTCCAGCGTCAGCAAGCCTGTAAATGGGAAGGAACGCGAGAACCCCATTTCCTCGTATTAAAAAACGGCTGAGGAGATAGGCAGGGGGAGGAGAGGAGAGAGACGCTTTCTCCCTAATCGGGTCAGCCAGAAAACCAAGTTTCCAGGGGAGTCATTGGAAGCCAGGGAAATAGCCGGCTGACGTCAGCCTTCAGACTTTGTGACGTTCTGTCTAACCGGTGGTGGGACATGTGAGAACCGGGAGGGGGGGAAGCGTTGGGGTGGGAGGAGGAGAGAGTGGGGAAGTGGGGTAGGTGGGGGAGGGGAGGGGTGTTTGGGGAAGGGGGGAGAAGGGGGAGAGAAGGATGGAATGGGGATGGATGGGTTTTGGATTTGTGTTGGGTGATGTCGTGTGATCTAATAATTGGTTAGGGGAAAGACAGCGGGCGGGGTAGAGCGAATAAACGGAGAGGGTGTCGAGCGCTCGCTCACATAAACAAGAATGTGATGGGTAGTGATGTGCCTGTTCGTACTATTATAGTACTACTCTCTCTCTCGCTCTGTCTCTCCTCTCTCTCTCTCTCTCTCTTCTCTCTCTCTCTCTCTCTCTCTCTCTCACACACACACACACACACACACACACACGCACGCACGCACGCACACACACACACACACACACACACACACACACCACACACACACACACACGCGCACACATGCACACACGCACGCACATGCGCGCGCTCAGCAGAGAGAGAGAGAGAGAGAGAGAGAGAGAGAGAGAGAGAGAGAGAGAGAGAGAGAGAGAGAGAGAGAGGAGTATTTTCGAAAGATGGAGTTTACATTGTTCAAAAACCTTATCTCATGCATCTCATTCTGGATGGTTGGACGCAGCTGTGTTTAAAAGCATCTCCGCCACCATCTTTTGCTTCCTTCTTTGTCAACTTCTTTGGTCTTCTTCTTCTTCTTCTTCTTCTTCTTCTTCTTCTTCTTCTTATTCTTCTTCTTCAGGATCTTCATCATCATCATCATCATCATCATCATCATCATCATCATCATCATCATCATCATCTTCTTCTTCTTCTTCTTCTTCTCTCTTTCTTTCCCCGTTATCTTCAGGATCTTTACCTCCTCCTCCTCCTCCTCCTCCTTCTTCTTCTTCTCCCCGTATCGTCGTGGCCATCGTCATCGTTGTCGTCGATAATCGTCGTCGTCGTCCTCCATTTTTCTTCTTTTTTTTTCGTTTTATTTTATTTTTTTTTTTCGTACTTTTTCTCATGTTCCAGGTCCTCGTACTAGCTGTAATGGAGTACAGACCCCACCAGAAGATCTCCCACCACCCCCACCACCCCCACTCCCCACCCCCTCTTAATCCTTCCTGTCACTGACGGCAGGGGTGAGATGGCCCGTGGTCACTTCGGACGTTCGCGTGCGAAGAGGAAAATGATCCGTTCGGACGTTGACCACTCGTTGACCGCGTCTTCTCCTCCTCCTCCTCTTCCTCTTCCTCCTGAGGAGGAGTGAGTTGTTGGGTGGGATAATTGAATTTCTCACATTACTGTTACTTTCTCTTCAGAGAGCTTTGTTAGCTTGAGGGGTCATGAACTTTTTTCCAGCCTCCCCCTTCCCACCCCCCCCCATCCCCCTCCCCCCTCCCCCCCTTGTCTGTCGCGTGAGGGAGACAATGTGGTTAATAGTCACGAGGAATTCCCGTGTTTTTCTTGTATCTTGTTTCTGGCTGTGTGTCTGTCTGCTTTCTCTCTCTCTCTCTCTCCTCTCTCTCTCCTCTCTCTCCTCTCTCTCTCTCTCTCTCTCTCTCTCTCTGTGAACCTGTCTCTGTCTGTCTGTCTGTCTCTGTCGTCTCTCTCCTCTCTCTCTCTCTCTCTCTCACTCTCCTCTCACACACACAAAACACACACACACACCCACACACACACAACACAACCAACACACACACACACACACACACCCGCATTTGCGCACACACACGCACGCACACCCTCAGATTCAAATACACATGTGTATGCTTTGCACACAAACAGATAGACCACTTGCACAGATTCATGCTTGCATGTATGCATACATACACACATACACACATACATACAGACCACTACATACATACATACCATACATACATACATGCCATACCTACATGCATACAATACATACCTCACAATACATACATACATACATACATACATACATACAATACATACATTCGCTATACTGTACCATGCATCCGTACATACATGGCATAAATACAGACGGACATAGATACCTAATGCATACATAACACATTCGCTTATACCTTTTACACATGTGCCACGAAAACGTGTGAAAGGCATACACGCACTCATACACACCGACACACATACACGCACACACAACCACGCACACAGCACACACACAGACACACAACAGACACAGATACCCACCACACAGCACACACACACACACACACACACCCCACACACACACACCCACACATGCACACACAACACACATGCACAGCAGGCAGCGCACACACACCACACACACACACACACACACACACACACACACACACACACACAGCAACCAACAAACACACACACACACCCACACACACCACGCACGCACGCACCAACTGCACCCACACACACACACACATACACACACACACGCACGGCACACGTTATGTATGTATGTATGTTATGTATGTATGTATGTATTGTATGTGTTTGGTCAAGACGGAATCAACCTCATGAACAGCATTGAAACTGACAGATGTTTTGACTTTCAAACTGTGCTTTTAAATAATATTAGCTGACTAAAGCAATGACAGACAAGAATTGGAAACACCGGAGAGAGGAAAGGACGCAGGGGACGGAGAGAGAGAGAGAAGAGAGAGAGAGGAGAGAGAGAGAGCGAGGGGGAGGGAGAGGGGAGAGGAGGAGGAGGAGAGA
>JADBJO010000988.1:225000-227500 GCA_016801955.1 Conus betulinus | reverse complement strand
CAATACCTTCGTTTCTTCTGTCGCTTCCTTTTTTTTTTTCCCTCGTTGCTTTGCTTTATTTTGTTTTATTTCGAGGGTTTTTTTTTAATTTTTGTTTTGTCTTGGCTCTTTTTCTCTGCTTTCTTGATTGCTATGGTGCTACAATCGTTAATGATAAAGTCTTCATTTCCTGTTGAAAATAGTCAGACTAAAAGAAAGATGTGTTAACGACACAAATGAGACAGACAAGAACCAAGAAAAGAAAAAAAACAAAAAAAGAGAAGAAAAAAAAAAAACGACGAGAACGATAAAAAGAAATCTCATCAATAGAGGTCGCATGGCTGACATTTAACGACACTAATCGATAAAAGCTAGACATAAAATCCACGTCGGCAAATAAATCAACAAAAAAAGCAAGGAAGCGTACAACAAACAAAGCGTCTTTTTTTTCTCTTGCCACAGTTATCTGAATGCTTCCTTCAAATCAGAGAGATTTATGGGAAAACCCTCTGAAAACCGTTTTACATTTCTCTAAAGAAATTCTTTAAAAACATTTACGCTTTCAATCAAGGTTCTCTCTGTCTGTGTATTTGTCTATCTATTGTTCGTCCCTGTCTCCGTCTTTCTCTTTCTGTCTCAGTCTTTGTCTGTCTGTCTGTCTATCTGTCTGTCAGTCTGTCTGGCAACGTGTATGTTTGCTTGTCTGTATGCCTATCTGCTGTCTGTCTTCTTTTTTGTCTCTGTCTCTGTCTCTGTCTCTCTCTCTCTCTCTCTCTCTCTCTCTCTCTCTCTCTCTCTCTCTCTCTCTCTCTCTCTCTGTACATATATATTTGTGTCCGTCACAAACACACACACACACACACACACACACACACACACACACACACACACACACACACACACACACACAGAGAGAAGTTTGCTTTTTTAGATTGATAGTCAGCCCGTGCTTCCGGATACATGCTGGGTCTTGGGCTGGGAGAGTACAAGCTGTCGATGCACAGGTCATTGTAAGCTCCCACTTCAAGCAGTCGCTGGCAGTTCTCACTTCTTACACCGAACTGTCCACCACAGGAGGCACGAGTCTAGGCTGCACCCAGTGTGGTACTGAAATCATATACATGAGAACAGTTGTTTCTTGCCCAGAATGCCCTTGATGGTGGATGCGCGGTTTCCATAGAACTCTTTGCCTAATATGTGGAGGACTAGGTCAGGACTGATCCAGTGGAGAGGATTGCGGTGGTGTTGGTGTACAGTCAAAGCTCACCTTTAGATGCTGCTTCTGTCATGTTCAGCCGGTTGTCGCTTATTGCCAAGCCAAACACCACGCTCTCTAAGCACATCAGAGTCCTTCCCCTACCAACAGAATGTGCAGTCCTCCATCAGCATGCCCGGGTCTGCCAGTCGTGTGTTTCTGAAGGGTGGCTATATCCACGTTCAGTATCGTGAGCCCGTGAGTTAGGAGAGCTTTTTTTTTTCTTTTTTTTTCCAGAGTCACTAATGCCTTGAAAGTTTTGAGAAAGGTCGGTCGTCATTAGCCATAGAGGACATTTCAACCACCCTCTTCTAGAGATGGTCTCTTCTGTCGATCTCCCTTGTTGCCTGATGTGATCTTTGCTGTGGTAATAGTTCCTGGTCCCCATGCCACGAACGAGGCTAGCAGACCACAGAGGGACAGCGCCTTCCTCTTCGTCCTGAGGCGGGCGAGAGCTGTCCTATGAGATCAAGAATCCCCCCAACCTTTGAGAACAACCCATTGTGCAACGTCTTCACGCCACTCGAGAGATGACTGAAACCAGTATTTGTCGATGGTGACGTTGTGATTTCACCGCAGGCGAAACTAGGGTGATTTGTCGTCGGTGTAGATTTGTGAGTGATTATTGGTCGGACGCAAGCTCGAGAGATGTGGTATGGAGGACAGGATGTGGCAATAAAATACGCTCCCCATCTCAGCGTCGTGGTGGATCCGAAGAAACCGCAAAGCGTTATGTTTGGCACCAGCGTCGTCGAAGCAGCTTACTCTTTAAGCCTTTTTTCAAGGGAAAGGCCGCAAGGCAACGGACGTTTGAAATCAGTGTTTGCCTTTTCCTAAATAGCCTGCATTCCCAGGTTGACGAGCCTAATTCTCAGTGAAGCAACAGGTTTTACAGCGTGATTGTCCTTTCTTCGTCTCTCTCAGTAAATTCGGCTTTGCCGGGCCCAGAAGTTAAAACCTCTATGGACGGTCACGAACTGAACTTACTCTGTCGGCAGCATGCCGAGAGGGCAGTAGGAGCTGATTCTCACAAATACACGGCTAGGGCAACCTTGCAGGAAACCTTAGTTGTTTTTTTTTTCAGGCAGAAATGGAATCATTTATTCGGCAGATAAGAAGGCATGTTTTAAATGACGACTGTACGAGTGAGGAAGACCAATAAAGAGATGAATGATAAAGAATGAGCAAACAACGATAGTGTTAAATTATGTTACAAGAATAACGACTTTCATCCTGTACAAGCAACATTTGAAACGTCACGCTCAG
>JADBJO010000988.1:207500-212500 GCA_016801955.1 Conus betulinus | reverse complement strand
GAGAGAGAGAGAGAGAGAGAGAGAGAGAGAGAGAGAGAGAGAGAGAGAGAGAGAGTGTCATTTATGAATGGTTTAAAGTGTGCCCGCACCGACGTTTTATGCATTTTATTAGAATCTGATGTTTTTATCTGATCTAACTGCCACACTAAAATAAGGCAAGTTTTGTGTTCGTTTCCCATTGTAAGAAACATAAAGATGGAATATAGCCTCACTTAGTACCCATATGGGTAAATTTGTTGATGTGTTTAATGGAATGAGTTAGAGGAAGAGGAGGGAAGGGGGGGGGGGGGGGGGGGGGGGGGGGGGGGGGGGGGGGGGGGGGTGGGGGGCGAGTAATAGTGGTCGATGGTTATGAGCATACTGAACAAATTTTTAATAAATTCTGCTCATGTATGTGAAGAAATTCTACCTAACCGCTGCGCCCTATCTGGTCTCAAATATTTGGATGTATATCTTCCTCGAGTGCCTTGTAGATGACAAAGGGTCGTACGTTTGTGACGTTCCCCCCCCCCCCCCCCCCCCCCCCCCCCCCCCCCCCCCCGTTCTTTCTTTCTTCCTAGACTATTGGATGGAACGGTTTAAAAGGCTTTCTTATGTGTTTTTATTTATGTCTTTGTTTCCCCCTTCCCGATTCAGTATGTTCATGGGTATACCGTTATGTTGATTCTTCCGTTATAAATGCTGGAAAATTTCTTTAGAAATAATGAAATAATGACATCATCAACAACAACAACAACAACAACAACAACAACAAACAACAGATAGACTTCTCTATTCTTCCGGTTTTTTTTCCCCATTTTTGGCCCAAATACATACAAACTCACTCCACTCCATAACCACGGCAAATAATAACAAAGCTGTCACAACTCTAGTTACAATGATACAGTGAACTTCCGTCAACACACATCGGGTTTTTACATAGTAAGCTAAGCCAATTCATGTACGTACAGCAATCTGTGGGGAAAAAAAATATTTAAAATACTGTTTATTCCTTGATTAGTTTCTACTGCTTATTTGGCAATGCTGTGTTCATTTCATTCCTTTATCTATTTTGCTGGTTATTTATGTCTGTTTACATTTTTTTTCCGCAGGTCAAAAGTGCCGTGCAGTTGACAGGCTTCGTAAGGCAGAAACTACCTACCTTCGAGACCAGAAATTAGAATCTAAAAGAGATGATGTTAGTGAAAGTTTTCTAGATGAAGTGCTAAAAAGCCTTTTCTTTTTTTTTTTAACATTTGGTTGGCGACTTTTTTATATTTGCTTAGGATGACACCATCCTGTAATAATAATTAGTTCTTGTCTGTGCCAACATTTTGCTCTATTTAAACTCTGGTGTTAACCGAGAAAATGGGAGAGACACATTAGTTAGGGCGTGTGCCGAGATTGAGAGGAGGTTAGAGAAAGGGGAGAGATCGAGAAAGAGAGAGAGGATCGAGATGAGGAGAGAGGAGAGAGAGAGAAAGGAGAGAGTCAAGAGAGAGAAATAGAAGAGAGAGAGAGAGAGCGAGAGAGAGAGAGATGAGAGAGCGTACTGTCATGGTCTGGGGTCTTTTGTAACCTCAATCTCCTCTCTCTCCCCTCTCTCTCTCCTCTCTCTCTCTCTCTCTCTCTTTTCAAACACACACACACACACACACACCACACAACACAACACACACACACAACACCACACCACACCACACACACAACACACACGACACGCAATTACGCAGTGCACGCACGCAGGCACGCACGCAGGCACGCAGGCACGCAGGCACGCACGCACACACACACATAAGTTGACATTTTGGTCAAGAGTTTTGTTTTCTTTTCTTTTTGTTTTTTGTTTTTTAATCACTCCAAGATTTTTTTAGTTATGCGAAAGATACTAAGCCTGTACACACATCAGTTAAGATTTGTTTTTAATATAATCATTATCATTGTTAAAGTGAAAATGATGATAACGACCATGATCACGATATTCATGATGGTGATCGTTAACATGGTCTTCGTTGATGTTGAACGGTTGAATCTTTTGAGTTGTATTCAAAAAAAAAAAAAAAAAGTCAGAATAATCAGTCACATTTATAAATGTCAACACCGAGATAGTTTAACTAAAGGGCATTACCTGATCAGTATCAAGCAATACACACTTATCCACTAAGTTTCAATTCGAAAAACATACCTGATGTTCGTTTTTCGTTGTTTTTTTGTCCTGAATCTTATCTTCCCTGAAGACTGAAGGAGAATCAAAATGCGTCGAGTTTTGTCTGTGTTGTTTGCTTGTCTCTGTTGTATGGCGGATTTTACTTATAATTTTTTTTTTTTTCCTAGATTATCCAAGTAAGGCATGACTTCAACAGCACTGACGAATGCTGTCACATTTACAGTGACGCTGTCTGATTAATCAGGCAATGGGATCTTTGTGATGTCATTATACTGATAAATGTCTGGTTGTACGTACATGAATATTGCTGGTGGCTGATCCATTGCCACGAGCCCACACACACACACCCACACACAATTGTCTGATCATTTGAACGAGGGCTAACACAGATATTGGCATGTTTGATCAAGGCACGGATGCATGACGCATGCACCAGCACAGTTCTTTTTTTTTTTTTACATTATTTTGGACATTTTGGCACACTGTAAGTATTTTTATGTTTTTTTTAGGCACACATCAGTTTTGTTTTTTATATACCATTATCCTGACTTATATTCCGACAGAGATTTTCATGATAAAAAAAAGTTGTCATTAATAACATAAAGCTGTGACAGTGTCACAATACAAAAGCGTGCACCACAGATAGAAAGTTCAGATATGCAACATCACATTTATAAATGGTCAACCCGAAGATAGTTAAAAAACTACAGGGCATTACCTGATCAGTATCAAGCAATACACACTTATCCCACAAGTTTTCAATTCGAAAACATACCTGATGTCCGTTTTTCGTTGTTTTTTTACTGTCCGGAATCTTATCTTCCCTGAAGACTGAAGAGATCAAATGCGGAGCGCAGTTTTGTCTTGTTGTTTGCCCACAACTCTGTTGTACTGGCAAGATTTACTTATATTGTTTTTCCTAGACACACTCACAGTAAGGCCATGACTGACAAACCTCTATGACGGACATTCACTGTACACATTTGAAGAAACTACTCGACGTCTGTCTGGCATTGCATCAGGCACAACAGCATCTTTGTGAGTGATATCTAACGCTGATAACTGTGGCCCTCTGCCAAGTCTACATGAATATCTTTCTGCTTTTGTTGGTCCTGGATCCCATTGCCACACAAGCAGATGCCACACACTGCATTGTCTGAGCAGTTGAAACCGACTGGCTAATTTCAGATTCCTCCCTGGATTGTTTTGCTATAACATGATAACGAGCCCAGTAAAATATTCCTATATTGGCACAGTTTTTTTTTTTGTTGAAAAAACACTGAGGGCTGTCCTTATACTCCCTCAATATATGTTTGATAATTTCATTAATAACATAAAGCTAAACTGACTTAGTGGTTCAACAGACCCAAGCGTGCCACGAGATAGAGCAATATCTCTCTGCACCTCACGCTGGCGTCTCGCAGCCTCCCCTCCTCAGTCGCGCGCTCATCAAACTCACACACACACACACAACACACACACAACCACACACACGTACGCAAACGCACGCACTCACTTCCACATGCTTCCTCAACACTCTCGCACGTATACATGTACCTTACCATCTCACACACCATTCGCACTTCGCGCGCGCGCCGCACACATCACATCGTCACACATGCACACAATCGCATCACGTCACAACACACCACACACACAACACACTCTCCCTACTCACCACTTATCACGACAAACACCCATCTCACATAGAAGTGAAACTCACACCTCTGAAGTCTTTGGCAGTGCATCCCTCTGCTAGCCACTCTTCACCGCTTATATATACGCACTCCATTCTCCGTCTCCGAATCGCTAGCCTCCTCTCTCCTCCTCGCTGATGAAGCTCCTGCTTTGTCTGTCCTAGGAGTCTGTTCACTCAGCAGATGCCAAACATATCCGCCATTAGGCATGACCCTGGAGTCCCTCTCTCCTCCCTCCTCTTTCTGCTATTAACAGTAGCCATAAGATTCCCTCCTGAAAAGCTTCCTCCGTCATTCTAGAAAACGTGGGATTTCATTAAAAATCCCGAATAATCTATGCGTGAATATCAGTCCCTATCTCTGTCACTCTACTGTGTATTCACAGTGTGGTTGCTCCCCACGCATCATTCTCTCTCTCTCTCCTCCTCCGTCTCCTCTCTTCTCCTCTCTCTCTTCTCTCTCCGTCTGCTCTCTCTCTACTATATATATAATATATAATATATATATATATATATATATATATATATAGTATATATATATTGTACCGATGGTCACAAAGTCCTGGATTCTTTTTTTCTTTCGTTTTTCCGTCAAGGAAAAGTAAGAAGTAGTGCAGGAGGAGAAATTTTCTACCTGTAGAAATTATTTAGTAATGTTCTTAAACAACATTGGATATATGAACACACCTACCAAAACGCCTCTGCATATTGTAAACATCTGACAACAACCCACCATACCAGCAAGTTTCAAAGCCATCATAACTGCAGCTGAATCACAGTTCACAAAAAACAAAAATGAAGAAGCATATAGAAATCAGGCAGTGAAAAACTAAGTTTGAACAGAGACTGTGGCTATGACCTGCCCCTCATTTACAACTGTGTGCTGAACACCAATCACACCACCCGAGAGGGACGACTCAGAGGACACTAACACCAACCACAACTACCAGTCAGTTGGGGCTGATGTAGACCAGTGGTAGCTGGCCGAAAATTTCGCAAAGGTAAATTTGTTATTACCACACAGAAACATTGGATAAACCGATCTGTTTCCCTGGAGCTACCCCCGATACGCACTGGATTGGAAGTTCGTCACCGTATTTACATGCCATGCCCTGGTTCCAATGTGGTTACAATTTATGATTGGTGTGTGCAATTTTT
>JADBJO010000988.1:200000-202500 GCA_016801955.1 Conus betulinus | reverse complement strand
AGGTAGGGTGACTCATCAGAGCAGACACTGCCATGCCACCGAGTCACTTCGCTGGAGTCCAGTGTTGTCCGTTCTAACCCAACATAATTATGCAGGACATTGCTGACGATACTAATTGCACGGTCACGGAGCCAGCAGAAGTGAGCGTTGCCCTCCAGACGGCGCCACGAAGAGCAGTCAGCCGACAATCCGCATGACCTTGCCGATATCGATGAACAGGAACTCACATAGACGCGCGCTCGCGGATGGGGAAATGGAAACTAAGGTTATCGCCACGTGAGCAGGAAATGAAGGTGCACAGGTTGAGGAAGACGATGCCGTGTTGGGTTTTAGTTTTGTCAGAAACCACATGACAGGGATGTAATCCGCGCTTCCTTTCATCAAATATCCTGGCGCCAACCAGGCCTGAGAGATACGGACACCTGCAGTGTTGGTTAGGGCAATTTCAGCAACACTGTCAGAGAATGAAATCCATTTGGTGGACGACACTCGCCCAGGCGGCCCCACTCTTCCCATTTGAGCCTGCAGCACCCTCCTCTGTGGGGAGGAGGAAGAAGTCGGGTCTGAAAAAGCCTGCCAGCAACTTGATCAGACGGGATCCAAATCACGTTTTGCAATTTCCCCTACGGCTGCTCCATTCCGTCTTCCACGTGTCTCTTTTCCTGGAGCCAACATCCTTTCATTGGACCCTCAGTAGGAGTGGGGAAAAAGGGAATAACAACAACAACAACAACAACAACAACAGCAACAACACACAGCAAAACACACAAAAGACACCACCCCCGCTCTCCATCCTTCCAAGCCATCCGCCTTCCCTCCCCCCCCCCCCCACCTCTTCTTTCCCCTCTACCTCTCCGTTGCATTTCCACCCTTCTCCAAAAGAAATCTCACGAAAGAGAGAGATAGAACCAGGAAATGGAAAGGGTGTGACGTATTGGATTTGCTTTCTTCGCGGCCTTTTCAGTAAGAAACAGTTTCAGGAGAGAGAAAAAAAGCAACGGAGAGAGAGAGAGGAGAGAGGAGAGAGAGCGAGAGGAGAGAGAGAGAGAGAGAGAGAGAGACAGACAGACAGACAGACAGACAGACAGACAGACAGAGACAGAGAGAGAGAGAGAGAGAGAGAGGGGGGGGGGGGGGGGGGGGGGCTTGGGGGGGGGGGACAGAGAGAGAGAGAGAGATTGCCATGCTAGGAGATGATTTTTTTCACCTTGTCTTGTGATCTGGTGGAACAAGGCTACAGTGGAAACGAAGGCTTTGGGGTTGAATAGGGAAGCAAGCAATGGTGGGAAGGTGGTGGTGGTGGTGGTGGTGGTGGTGTGTTGGTGGTGGTGATGGGGTTACAAAAGAGAGAAAACCTGTGGATAAAGCTGAAGCAGACAAAGGTTGTCATTCAGATGCTCACTGTACAAAACACGACTTTTATATTCATTTCATCATCACTTTTGACTAGCATGTATAAACAAGAATGGATAATCAATACTGTGTTGGTCTCTCTCTCTCTCTCTCTCTCTCTCTCTCTCTCTCTCTCTCTCTCTCTCTCTCTCTTCTCTCTATCTCTCTCTCTCTCTCTCTCTCTCTCTCTCTCTCTGCTTGTGCGGAGGTTTACGACTGTGCGTTTATATCCAGATTCAAAATCAAACTTGGTATTGTCTCAGCAATCAGAAGCGCCGAAACCACTAAGAAGGATTATAAATATTGGTCAGAGTTTGGCAGTAAATATCTGCAGAAGAGATGTTATGTTGATGCCCATTGCAAATCAAATTGCTTTCAGCTCTATCTTTGATGTTACAACTTTTTTAAAAATCAAATTTCCTTAAAAGCTTTAACCTTATACAGACTTCTTGTGTTCAATTATATCCTACTCAAATGTTTAAACATTAAGTTCAATCAAGACCTGACCTTTTAACGCTATTTGTACTATGTACAGAAACTGCCAAAAACGGTGTTAAGAGTGCATGGGCTTATCATTCATTAATGGTCAGTTGAATATGTAAAGCTACATGTATGCGGCAATTTAACTGGTTTTTATTGTTTCAACATGAACACATTTATGCACACCATGGGAATACACCGTTTTATTCTGTTATAACCTCCACAAATACTGCAAAAGAAATGTCGGTCATTGGAGTATCTAACATGGATGCATTAAACTCAGTAAATGCATAATTCACGCTAGATCTGAAAGAAAAGTAAGCGTGTGTGTGTGTGTGTGTGTGTGTGTGTGTGTGTGTGTGTGTGTGTGTGTGTGTGTGTGTGTGTGTGTGTGTGTGTGTGTGTGTGTGTGTGTGTGTGTTGTGTACGTGCGCGCGTGTGTGCGTGCGTGCGTGCGTGCGTGCGTGTGTGTGTGTGTGTGTGTGTGTGTGTGTGTGTGTGTGTGTGTGTGTGTGTATGCGTGCGTCCGTGCGTGCGTGCCTGCGTACGTGCGTGCGTGTGTGTGTGGTGTGTGTGTGTGTGTGTGTGTGTGTGTGTGTGTGTGTGTGTGTGTGTGTGTGTTCAATTC
>JADBJO010000988.1:182500-187500 GCA_016801955.1 Conus betulinus | reverse complement strand
AAGGCCATGTTTAAAATTTCCAGCAGGTTTATCAACAGTCAGTCACATATAATATTTTTTTTCCTTAACGAGATTGGACATGATTTTGCGAGATCTTCTTGTGTCCGGCATTTGAAATACACAGAGGTGCACATGAAAATTAAATAGGTTAGCTATTTAGTCATATCCCTTTTTTTTTTTTTTTTGCTTAAACTATCAAAATGGGTGATAATTTTCGCACAACTGTGCCGACAGACAGTTAAAGAAAATTAAAAAAAAGAAAAGAAACAGACATGAGTGAAAGTCAAAACTCTTTGACGGACATACAGAAATCAAACGCACACATTGTTATTCTAGTTGAGAATTTCGTTGATTGTGGCAATACGACTCAAACCTCCAGTCAAATGGATTTTTTCGTGTCTTTTTTTTTTTTTTAACGTATTCTTTAGATTTGCCACGGACCAGTGACTGAAGTTCAGTTAAGTCTGAGATCTGTAGTCGCTCAGGGGTAGAAAGACTAATCTACACTGCCTGAGTTGAACTCTCTCTCTCTCTCTCTCTCTCTCTCTCTCTCTCTCTCTCTTGAAATGTGTAATGTATGCCTATGTGAAATGTGATGTTTACGTATGTCCAGTTTGTGCGTGCGTGTGTGTGTGTGTGTGTGTGTGTGTGTGTGTGTGTGTGTGTGTGTGTGTGTGCGCGCGCGCGCGCGCGCGCGTGCATGCGTGCGTGCGTGCGTGTGTGTGTGTGTGTGTGTGTGTGTGTGGTGTGTGTGTGTGTGCGCGCGCGCGCGCGTGCAATACTTTATAATGAGATTGCTTACTATTTTCTTTTTTAAAAATGTTGTTTGTCTTATTGTTGTGTTTGATTTTGTCAAATCGATGTACTTGTTCCTTTTTTGTTTATTGTTATTTTGAGGACATAGTATAAAAAAAAGCTTCCAGCTTTTCTATTCACCCTCATTAAAGATTTTGAGTTCCGAGTTTCTCTCATTACGTGCCAACCAGATCAGTCCCTGCAAGCACCACTTTACCACAACCAATCGCAATTCCCTTTTCTTGATTCCTCGTCTCCTACACAGCCTCAAGGAAGTTCTGAAAGGATGTGTTTGATTGGCTCCTCAGAGACTGACAGTTGACCTTTTGTTTTTGCAAAGCCTTGTGGAAGATCAGGAAGAGGATGTGTGTGTGAGAGAGAGAGAGAGAGAGAGAGAGAGAGAGAGAGAGAGAGGAGAGAGAGAGATTACACCTGTCTTTAGGATTACTGGTTTTAGTCTCTGGTTCTTGACCTTTTAGGGGAGGTTTTGTTAGAATTACAGCTGTCACGTGTGGTGAAGTGAGTGATAGAATGATTGGACATCAGCTGCGTGGCTGTTCTTCGTTTAAAGGAAAGGACTTTGGGAGGGAGCTGAGGGAATGAGGGAAGGCGTTTTGGGCCAGACGGAGGGGTTTGTTTAGAGGTGGCAGGGTGGCTGTGAAGTGGTGTGGATGGGACATCAGGGGTGGGGGGCTGTTCTAGGGAGGGTGAGGGGGGTGGACTTGCACGGGGAGGGGGCGGGAAGGCGTGTGGGTGTGAAGGGTGTTATGGGGGGGGGGGGGGGTGTTTTCTTTTGGTGGGGGGGGGGTGGGGGGGGGGTGGGGTGTGTGTGGGGTGGGGGCGGGGGTGGGTGGGGCGTTTCAACGCAGGGAGTGAGGGGTGAGTGCACGTGGATACACTTTTATGGATCATCAGTTTCTTTTCTTTTCATTTGACCACTTAAAATGTGATGTTGCAGAGACTCACAATTTCAAGCAAGCACAAAGACATACTACACTCCTATCACGAAAAACCTTCCCTCTCCTCAGCAACTCAGACTTTCTCTCTCTCTCTCTCTCTCTCTCTCTCTCTCTCTCTCTCTCTCTCTCTCTCTCAGGCACACACACGCACACACACACACATGCACACACAAATTGCACACACACGAATGCACGCACGTACGCACACACACACAAAGACAGCAGGCGCGAGAGAGAGACAGAGAGAGAGGAAATCAGAGAGAAAGAGAGAGAGAGAGAGAGAGAGAGAGAGAGAGAGAGAGAGAGCTTTGGTTTGCTTTTTTGTTTTGACCACAGATAATGTGTTGCCTAGAGACTCACAAAATTTCAAAACAAGCATAAACCACATGTCCGTCCAATACCTCAAATTCCCCACCTCGTCCTAACCCACCTGTATTTTATTCTCTCTCTCTCTCTCTCTCTCTCTCTCTCTCTCTCTCTCTCTCTCTCTCTCTCTCACTCACACTCACTCTCTCACACACACACACACACACACACACACACACAGACATACACAACACACACACACACACACACACACACACACACACACACACACGCGCACGCGCGCGCGCGCGCGCGCGCCACACACCCCCCCCCAAAAACCCACAACCACTGCACTAGCACACACGCGCGCGCGCTCGCGCACACGCACACCACACACACACACACACACACACACACACACACACACACACACACACACACTCACACACACACACCACACACACACACACACACACTCACTCAGAGAGAGAGAGACAGAGAACACATACTCACTCACTACTCCAGTCAGAGAGAGAGAGACATAAACACACACACACACACACACACACACACACACACACACACACACACACACACACACACACACACACACACACTCACACACACAGAGAGAGAGAGAGGGTGGACACAGAGAGAGAGAGAGACAGGGGGGGGGGGGCGGGGGTGGATTCCCCAATACCAGACAGAGAAAAGGCCTCATCATCATTGGGGAGAGGAGCACAACAATTCCTTGAATTTTCCCCCATCCGCCGAGGCTGTCATTCCCACGGGACAAAAGCCAGTAGTCCAAAAACAGTAGTCTCTAAACTAGGGGCCTCATTTTCTGCCTGTCACTTTGTCGCTTCCAGACCACTACCCTGAGACTTCACAGAAAGGTCAGATGCCAGTCAACAGGGAGCCAATCAAAACGATCCTTTCACAGAGTTCTCCCGAGGTTGTGTAGGAGGGAAGGAAGAAGGGATGGGATGGGGTGGAAGAAACCCAGCAAGGTAATGATCACTGTGTTAGTTTGTGGTGAAATGAAGTTGAGATGAGTCTGGAACGCAAAGACGAAATGAGATGAGAGAGAGAGAGAGAGAGAGAGAGAGAGAGAGAGAGAGAGAGAGAGAGAGAGAGAGAGAGAGAGAGAGAGAGAGATTTTGTTCATGTATAGGCATTAGCCCCTTATGAAGTTCATTACAATTGGTGGTGGTGGTGGTGGTGGTGATGGTGGTGGTGGTGGTGGTGGTGGTGGTGGTTGTCGTTTTTGTTGTCATCGTTGTTGTTGTTGTTGCTTTCACATCTCTTAAATCCTTTTTTTTTTTTCGTGATGTAAAACAGGTATATAAAAGTTTCAAAACGGAGTGACTAAGGGCGGACAACGAAGCAAAAATTAGCAAGAGATGGGGTTAGTTACCGCCAAGGACATAGACGAAGTACAGGACAAGGCACAATGCATTTCAGCCTCTTGGGTCCTCTTCAGGCGAAAACAAATGACATTCAGGACAGTGAAAACGAAGAACGAAAAACCACTTATCTTTTCATATTCGGCGCACGACCAAATGACATTTTGGTCGTGCAGCGAATAGGAGAAGATAAGTGGACATAAAAGTTGGTGAGGGGTAGATGGGGTGAGGTGGGGTGTTTGTGACGAGGGGCGAGGGATGGAATTGTTTTGCAGGGAACAGGGGATAGAGGGGAAAAGGGAATTGCGTGCGAATCTGGAGGGCGCAAAAATGTGTGCTGTACTAACGTCCCCTTCCGGAAACAGATTCTAGGTTTTAATATATGATCTACTATCATGTTGATTTCTATTTGTGATTATTATGTGTTCTGTATTTTTTTTTTTTTTGAGATCATGCTATTCGATAGTTGTAATGTTTGACAATGCATATGTATGTATGTACACATGTTGTTATATTTGAATTGTAATGTTATATTTTTTAATCATTATCATTCATTACTATTGTTTTTTTGCTATTGTTATTGGGTATTTGTCATCAATATCATTGGGTGTGTAGAGTGCTTGGAGAGGATTGTGCGACAGGTGGGTGTGTTTCGTTAATGGTTGGGGTGTGGAGGGGGGGGGGGGTTGTGTTTGAAATGTTTCTTTTTTTCATTTTTGAGGGCAAGATGCAAACAAGCCTGTGCCATGTGCTTACTGTTTTCCCTCATTCAACAAATTTCGTTCGTTCATTCTCTCTCTCTCTCTCTCTCTCTCCTCTCTCTCTCTCTCTCTCTCTCTCTCTCTCTCTATATATATATATATATATCTATATATATATATATATATATATATATATATCTATCTTCTGATGATATACTGTTCACACCTGTCCATCTTTCATTGACGTCCTTCATTTCTCTCCTTCTTCTTCTTTTTTTCTTCTTTTTTTTTTTTATGTATTTGCAAAGTCTAACATTCTTTTCACTATTTAGATTGTTCGTTGATTTTGAAGTCACATATTGTCATCATTATTTTTTTTTTTTGCTTCATCGAGGGCAAGATGTAAAAAAAGCCTGTATTGTGCTTATTCTTTATCCCTCATTGTCTGTCTGTTTATCTGTCTGTCTGTCAGTCTGTCCGTGTACCAATCTTTCTCTCCCTCTCGGGTCGTAGGCCATAATCACTTCACCCTAGCCCTTCATCGCAGTCCAGTCAGTCACTGTCTGTCCATCTTCTTCCTTTTATTTTATGCACAACCCACCACCAAAGCAGCTCTGACAGAATCGTTTGGTTGGTGTTCCACAGGCTGGCAGTTGACCTTTGTGGCAAACGCCTCGTGGGAGAGGCTGGAAAATGACAAAGTGGCAGGATGGAAATTTGCCGTGACTTCCAGATGACCGTCTTTTCTTGTCCTGGCTCTTGAGCTTTGGGAGGGGGTCTGCATGAATCAGACCAACTATGGGTGCTGGGATGGGGAAATGATTGGCGGTCTT
>JADBJO010000988.1:172500-175000 GCA_016801955.1 Conus betulinus | reverse complement strand
ATCAAGAGAGAAGGGGAAAAGACCACTCTCCCACTGTATTAGAAAAGGGTTGTTTTTTTTATCTAGTTTTATTTTGCTTTGTTTGTTTGTTTGTTTGTTTGTTTTTTTTTGTTTCTTTGTTGTTTAATTGTTTGTTTTTTTTTTCATACAGTCACAGATAGTTGAGAATGAGGATTAGACTTTAGGCTATTTTAGCCTTGTATTTGGGCTAGGCTTAAGACCTCGCTAGGATAAGGGGTGAGAGTTGGTGTTTACGCATTCGGGGGGGATGGGGAGATTTTCAGGTTTCTTTCTTCCAGCTCCCGTGTGTTAGGCATAAACACACTGCTATTCCCCAACTGGCTGTTGAGCAGCGTGAGTCGTGTGTACAGCAGCACCGCATGTCTCTCCACTGACAGCTTGGCCGGTGTCGATAAGACAAAACAAAATGTTCTTCCTGAAATTACTCTGGCATTTTGTTTTTAACTGATAACTCTTCTTCTCTTCGTTTTCAGTGCTTTGAAAATGGACACAGCTACAGAGCGAGTTACAATTCTCTTTTCATTGTGCAGCAAAAAGAAGCAATAACACACGATGAACATTTCTAGAATGAGGCAAAATGTAATTCTCTCTGAAATCTTTATAGGATGGACAAAACAATCAAACAATGTATTCGTCCTCGATTTGATTAGAGAATGAACAGTTTTGGGAGTTGAGGGTATATCTTTGATGGGCCATTTAAATCACTAATACCCAGTCCAAATCGAGAGAGAGAGAGACGAGAGAGAGGAGAGGCGAGAGAGAGGCGAGAGAGAGAGAGAGAGAGAGAGAGAGGAGAGAGAGGAGAGAGGAGAGAGGAGAGAGAGAGCGAGAGGAGAGAGGAGAGAGAGTGGGAGAAGGAGGAGAGAGAGAGAGGAGAGAGTTCCCATGTGTTATGCATTGAACACGCTGTTATTCCCTAACAGGTGTTGAACGGTTATGGGACCGTGTACAGCGGCATTCCTATTCTTCTTACCCCACTGACAGCTTGACCGGTGGTCCATAAAATGACAAGCACGATCCATGGCCAGCCGCTCTGGAATCGATACTGCCAACCTGTCTCAGCTAGAGAGAGAGAGGGAGAGGAGACGAGAAGAGTGAGAGAGAGACGCAGGAGAGAGAGAGAGAGGAGAGAGAGAGAGAGAGAGGCGAGGGAGAGAGAGAGAGAGAGAGCTATATAGAGAGAGTGCAGGTGGAGATATAAGGAAGAGTGCAGGGGAGATGCGGTGGGGATAAGATCGGTACGAAGCATGTCCGGATCTCAATGAGAGAGAGAGAGAGAGAGATGAGGAGGAGAGAGGATGGAGAGAGAGGGAGGAGAGAGAGAGAGAAAACGAGTAGAGAGAGGAGCGATAGAGAGAGAGTGCAGGTGAAAAGAGGGGTGGGGATAAGATTGGTACGAAGCATGTCCGGATCTAAGCAGAAGAGGAGAGAGAGAGAGAGGAGAGGGGAGGAGAGACGAGTAGAGGGAGAGAGAGGGAGGAGAAGAAAAGAGATGGAGGTTAAGGTTGGGCCGGAAGAGAGGTAGAGGAGAGAGCGAGAGAGAGCGAGTAAGGGGGTGGGGAATAAAGATTGGTAGAGACCTAGAGAGCGAGACAGAGAGCAGGACCAGAGACAGAAGAGACCAGCACAGACAGACAGACAGACACGAAGAAAGAGAGCAGACCAGAGAATAACAACACGAGAGGATAATGACAGCGAGAGGAGATTTGCCTGAGCGAACAACCAATCACTGAGGCACACCAGAATTGAACGCCCTGCCTGCAGAATCCACAGCAAACCGTTTGGCAAGTAGATTTGTTTCTTGCATCGAGGATTTTGTTTTAAAAGGATTTTCTGCATGACTGCGAGGACAGAAATCAAACGAAGCCAGTAATCTGTCTGTCTGTCTGTCTGTCTGTCTGTCTGTCTGTCTGTCTCTGTCTCTGCTCTAGTGTCATCTCCTCCTCTCTCTCTCTCGTCTCTCTCTCTCTCTCTCTCTCTCTCTCCTCTCTCTCTCTCTTCTCACACATCCCAGTTGTCATAGGACGCTATCACATGTACCAGTGCCACACAGCGCAGACAACCAAAAGGATTTTTGTTTTGTTACCCGTGTTTTGGTATTTATTAACTTTGTTCTTTCTTCTTCCTCTCTGTCTTTGTTTGTTGTATTTTGTTTTATTTTGTTTACAGCTACAGCTAGGCAAGAGTTAGGGATACAGTTTTTTTTCAGACTGTGTTGGGCTTGATTTTTGGCAAGCTAAGCTTAGAGAACATGGCTAAGGTGGGGGTGGGAGCTGTGGTTTACCCAATTCAGGAGTGAGAGAGAGAGAGATTCACGGTTTTCTTCTCCCAGCTCCCATGCGCTATGCATGAACACGTCGGCTGTTCCCTAGCAGGCTGTTGAAAAAAGGGTGTTGTGACCCGTGTGTACAGCGGCAGTCCTATCTCTCCTCACTGACAGCTTGACCGGTGTCGATTAAGATCGGACAAAAACACGATC
>JADBJO010000988.1:157500-162500 GCA_016801955.1 Conus betulinus | reverse complement strand
ACTCTCATAAAGATCTGCCATGTGGCTAGATGCGACAAAACCAAGAAACAAAGAAAACATATCTACTAAACTTTATACCATTTATTTAAGAACACCAAAACAACTAACCAGCCAACCAAACAAAACAGCACTGACAGTGACCATGACATTGGCGAGCAAAAAAGATGAAGAACTATTGTTTCTTGGAAAATGGGTTGGTGCATAATCGTCAGTGGATCTACCTGAAGTGCACGATCAGCCATGCATCGCCTCCTAAATCACGTTGTCCTCAATCTGTCAAGACCAGAATTACACCCTTTTCGATCTGTCAACTCAATCATGCCATTTTTAGGTCGTCCCTGTCTCCTCATTTTTCAATCCATGGCTGCTTTGATTACGTCAGCTCCAGTTTGCTCCCACCAAATACCACCGTCTTCTACTGTTCTTGAACAACCCTCTCACCCTCCGGGCAAAAAAAATCAGGGCACATTTATACTCCAATGCTGTCTAGTTACAATAACACTTTTTAGACGACGGATCTTTAAGATCAAAGAGATCACTTAACGCAAGCTCTGTTTTCTGGTTTCGAATCCATCAATGGAAAACAGACTAAACCCGTCAGCCGCGGGGAATGATAATGAACGACAATCGAAGCTGAAACGGACATCAGACAATGTTTTGAAGCTCTGTGACTGGCTCGGAGAGAAAGATCAAACTGGTAAACAAAGAGCGGTCCTCGCTACACGATACAAGAACAAAGAAACCGTCAACACGTGTCTGACATCAGTCAAAGAATCGTCTGGATGGCTGTAGCCTTGTAAAGGAAAGAAAGGAGTTACACAGACATTTCAATGGACTGAGAGACTGTGCAGTGTCCTATGCTAAATGGGCTGATTGTTTTCTTGTGAGAGACCGACAGAGATTTTTGTGTGTGTGTGTGAAAGACAGACGGACGGAGATATGATGGCTTCTTCCATCATTCTCACTTGAAATAATCGTATAGTTGTGCCCCTTGAACACTCATTTCTAATAACTCTTCGCAACATTAAAACGAACGCTAAAAATATCTGCTACTGGTATGATTTCCTTGGCACATTTGTTGATTGGTCACCACCATATTTCCACCGTTCCCAAACATTTACTTCATTGATTACCTTTTTTTGACTCATCAACTTAATTACACAATACACGCATCCCTTGGATCCTTGATTATAACACCAATGCAGCCATCCACGTAAAACTTTAGTACACTGCTCCCCTTTGGATGCTAGCAGGGAAGAAATTTGCACATTCTCGCCTGATGCTTGTAATATCTGACAAAGACACGTTTGTCTGGTATTTACATGTGTGATTTGAACTGTGTGCTATGTCTACCTAGTCTTCAGCTTGGGCTTGAGTGTTCATTTATTTTGCGTGTGGTATGTCCAGCATATGAACACAGAATGCGTGTGCCCACGTCAGACTCACGTGCCTCTGTGATGTTGCCATCTCTATGTCTGACGTATTCAGCAGTATAGTGGAAACACCTTGAAAGGGAAGAAAAACATGCCTGGAAGATGAAGTTTAAAAGGATAGATCGTGAAGCACGCTGTTCCAGGAAAATGATGCATCAGTCACTTTGGTTGAGTGCCCGGTATTAATTCTCAGTCACAACTAAATTCACAAAACACAAAATCAGCTCATGTTTGGAAGATTTTTAACCTTTGAACGATTACGTACTTACAGGATCTGTACACACGTAGTTTTTTTTTGTTGTTGTAGTGTTCGAACACAAGCTGAGTCTTAATTTCTTCGAAAAGAAACTGTATCTCAAAAGTACCAAACACTGGCCCTGAAAACGATTCAATCATCATCCCCCTGCATCTAACGTCTATTTGTTTTTAAGAAACTGAAATGCACTGAATGCGTGCGCGCGCGCGCGCGCGCGCGCGCGCGTGTGTGTGTGTGTGTGTGTGTGTGTGTGTGTGTGTGTGTGTGTGTGTGTGTGTGTGTGTGTGTGTGTGTGTGTGTGTGTGTGTGTGTGTGTGTGTGTGTGTGTGTGTGTTTGTTATGGATTTAAAGTCGTTTTCTGTTAAGCTTTATGCAGGTACTGTATTTTTAATGTTGCACACAAGACATCCTCGTCGTCGTCGTGTTAAATGTCAGTTCTACTGATGTGAATTGGACAATAAAACTGTATTCTATAAATCTGGCTCACCTACCATCTCAGACACACTGAAATCCTTTCCTTACAATGTAAGGTGGACACTCGTTATGCGCTGAAGATGGATATGATTACTATGATGCATTGCTTTCAACCTATCGTAATGATAATGGTACCATCAGTCTGCTTAGAAGACATAGTCTTCCACGCGCTAACACTGTAATTGTGCCTTTTCTCAAATGTGGAGCCAGAATCATAATTGTATCATCTTCACACTTTACAAACCAACAAAAAGTAGCAAAATTTTCAGTCACAACATGTTGAATTTGGTTCAAAATTTAAGATCTTCGGGTTCAAAGATCATAGTGTGCGCGTGTGTGCGTGCATGCGTGCGTGCGTGCGTGCGTGCATGTGTGTGTGTGCTTGTGTGTGTGTGTGTGTGTGTGTGTGTGTGTGTGTGTGTGTGTGTGTGTGTGTGTGTGTGTGTGTGTGTGTGTGTGTGTGTGTGTGTGTGTGTGTGTGTGTGTGTGTGTGTGTGTGTGTGTGTGTGTGTGTGTGTGTGTGTGTGTGTGTGTGTGTGAGAGAGAGAGAGAGAGAGAGAGAGAGAGAGAGAGAGAGAGAGAGAGAGAGAGAGAGAGAGAGAAAGTCTTTCTCTCTGTCAGTATGTGCGCCCAATTGCCTGTGTGCCTGTCTGTCTGTGTGCCTGTCTGTCTGTGTGCCTGTCTGTCTGTGTGCCTGTCTGTCTGTCTCCCCTTCCAGGCACTTTCAAATCTGCTCCCATAGCACTCATTGTCGCTCTTCCTGCACAGCCAGATTAACTCATAGACACAACCTGAGACTGTGTTAAGATTGGAAAGGTACCATAGAGTTCCATGTCAATCTGATTCCGTAGGACAGGGATGAACTCTGCTCTTTACACATGAACCATTGTATGTAAACCACGTCTGAAAGATACAAACTTCTCCACTGTTTGGTCAGGGAATGTGAGAGCTCCCAGGTGCATTTTCGTCGAATGGGCAAAACTGTATTGTGTGATTTCAGTCTTTTAAACTTCAGAGTAGTCTTGGTATGAGAAAGGTAGATTAAATCAAAGTCCAAACTACATGTCTGTGATGAGATTTAAGCCTATCTTCTCCCACCTGAGTACCAGTAACATTAGCCACTGCGCCTAAACTGCTGGTGATCCCATTGATCGCAGGAGAGTTTCTGTTCTGATCCTGAAATGTCACAAAAGAAAAGGTACTGGCACCAGAAGCTGCAGACAACAATACTGGAAGCCGCAATCTGAGCTGCAAGGGGGAAATCAAAAACATGCCAGCAAAGCCCCAGGAATAGCGTTGCTTGGAAGGTCACGAAGGAAAACGGGAATGGATCTCACCATGCGTCATAAGAACAGTGACGCCGTCAACGGGAATGAGATTTTGATTGCGCCTTGCGGGGAATTGACCATTAGGCCGTAGACTGTTGAAATTTACATAAGACATGAATTCAAGAATAAGGAGGATGAGCAGAATTTCTATGCTTAGAGAGTTGATGGCTTTGTGATGGGATTGCTATTAGATTAAAGATGACATCCTCTGCCTCCAACCTTTCTTGGTAACACATACGATCAGCTGTCTGAAGATGGATTCTGACTACTTAATGTCACAATTGGTAGACTTAATAGGCAGTTAATTTACATCCTGCTGTGTCATTTAAAAAGAAAACATAATAAATCCATTTCTATCTTAAATATACCAACGTCAATATTTCACCTTCAATTTTCTGCCCTTAATTCTATGGCCAAGTCATATCATCATAAACTCCCCTTAACTGATGTAATTCAGCCATCTTAATAGATAATATTACATGCCCATTTTCACTCACTAGTTTTCTTACATGAATTTCAATCCATCGTAATCATAAGCTGTCAGGTTTAAGTTCATTTCAATGTTAAGAAAATCATCGTCTGCAACACTTCATTACTGAACAGCTTTACTTTCAATTATGACGTCGCTGTATTCTCACTCCTCTGAAGAAAAAAAAAACCACCACACTTTTCTTTCTTTCTTTTAAGCAAAGCAAATACACAAAATTATGTAGAATGTGTACTATAACAGCCAACCTTTGCAGGTTCTTAATGTGCGCGTAAAAACCAGAAGACTAATACGACGATCTGAATGAAGAAATGACCGCCATTCTCAAATGTCTGTTTAATACAGTGGAAATTTAGAGTGCAAATGAACCATTCACCTTTCTTTATTCCCATTATCACATGTGCAGCTGCAGCTAAATGTTGATCATTTATTGTCGTTACAACGTTGCTTAACCCAACGTTCAGAAGTAGCCTCCAGATCTGTATGACACTGAACTAAAAAAATCACTCGCAGAAAAAAGGTCTTTTCTCATCTAAGAATTGACCAGTTGAGAAGCGCTCGCCATTGGCAGATTGGCGTAAAAATACATTAAACACAATCTCAGCGGAATGGGGAAATCTGACAGTGTCAGCAAAGCCATACGAATGGTTTGAAGTGGAAGATCAAATAAGAACACAAGAGTGGACCTCGCTACACGATATTGGAACAAAGAACCCGACAACAGGAGTCCGACATTGATGGGGGGACTGTTGGAAAGGCTACAGTCTGGCTTGGGAGAAGTTACACAATCGGTTGAATGGGAGAGATGATAGCTTGGGGAAGAGTGTTGTATTGGAGGACATGAATACCATCTCTTACACAGATTTTGTTAAGATATATCTGTTCTCACCTTATCCCAGTTCTTTTCTACCCTGCAGATCTCATGTCTTTGACACAGAAAACTCTAGAAATGGAATTTGCATTTCATATTGGATTTTCCCCTATCACAGTGTTGAATTGTGTACAGCTTTGTTAGACTAGGG
>JADBJO010000988.1:145000-147500 GCA_016801955.1 Conus betulinus | reverse complement strand
CACCAGAGATTTCTTGTGAAAGAGACACCGAGATACGGTAAACGTACGTGGTCTTTTCTAGCATTTTCACTTGAAATTGTCATATAGTTGTACTCTTAGAATCTTATATCTGTTCAGAACATCAATGAACGCCAAAAAAAAAAACTGTTTGTTATTAACAGGATTAACAGGAATTCTTTGGCACTTATGTTTATCATCGATTGCTACCATATCTACGCTGTTTCCAAGCAGTCACTATAGTATTGTATGTTTATGACTAATCAGCTTCATTACAAAATAGACGCGTTTCTTGAAACCTTAGATGCAAGTCGAAAACTGCTGCAACCCCAAGGAATATCTAATATAATACTCTCATGTTGAATGCGCGAAGAGAAGTATTGATTTTGACATAGTTTGTAACATCTGGAGAATTTATTATCGAAAATTCGCTTGTCTGGTTTGAGCTGCATACTTCATCTGCGTGACCTTTGGTAGAGTGTTCATACTTATATCAACTTGTATTGGGAGTAGTATGTCCACCAGGTACAAAAGAAAAATGTTTGTGTCCACATCAGACTCAACTGCCTCTGTGATTTGGTCATCTCTATGTATAGCGTATTCAACATTATTAAGGAAAAATAAAGAAAATAAAACATATCTGCAAGATGTAGTTTTAAAAGATAGATCGGGAGGAATACTTTGTTTGAAAAAAAAAAAAACCTTCAGTCTTTTGTTAATACCCAGTTGCAACGTAACTTTTATAAAATATGGATTGATGCTTTTTTAGCGGATTTTTTTTACCTTTTTTTAAACGCATATTTATTAACAGGATCTGGAAACACACAATTTTTGGTTGTAGTATTCAAAGACTAGTGGATTTGTGATTTCTTTAAGATGAAATTGCATCTCATATTTTGCTTCTACCAAACACTGACCACATAGGCAATTCAGTTAATCAATCACTGTCCTGTGCAGTTCACATCAGTGCATTTTTAGTAAACTAAACTGCACTCATAAGCCATCTGTTGTTATTGAAAAGTCTATTATTTTGTTTGCTCTGAATTAGCCATCAGAGCAGTCTAGGATATAATGACTTTGAATTAACCTCTATATATTACCAATAATATTTAGATTTTTTTGGTTTTATTATAGCTTGCAGTGGGAATCAGTCTCGCACGCACAGACCAGGGAGAGAAGCGTTACGCTGACTGATTTTGTTTTTTGTGATCGTAATGGATATAAAAATGTTTTACCTTTTGGAATAAATTCAGGTACTATAATTGTATATTTTTGTGCAAGAAGATATCTTCATTATGTACAGTATTATAGTTCCACCGACATTACCTTCGCACCTGCGACCTCTGCACCTGCATTCCATAGCAGCATTCAATACTAAGTCAATCAGGTCACCCCTCAGATGGGGACTCTGCATTGCTGCCGACTCAGTCCTTTATTAGAGAGAACCACCTCGTCTTACCAACAATAACGTCCATGAACTTGCAAGCATTGGAGTCTTTAATGCAAGTTCACCACATGGAGAGGAGAAAAAAAAAACTGATGTCAGCAGAACAGAACTTGAACAACCACTGTGTTTGAGACTGTTGCGCTATGGAACTCCACTTTAATCTGAGCCTGAATGAAATGGATGAACTGTACATTTCGTTTCACATTAAATATCAGTACGTCCACCATGTTTGAGAAATACAAGCTCCTACAACATTGCTCAGGGAATTTCAGCTCCCAGAGTATATCCGTTAAATGGGTAAAACTGTATCGTGTTATTCCAACCTACCCATTTCATGCTGTACGACACGCTGGTCAAGAGACAAGTAGGGTAAATAGAAAATCCAGCGTGTATATCTCTGAAGGGGTTAAAAACCTATATCCTCCCAACTCACCACTTGTAACGTTAACCCACTGTGCTCAAACCATTGGCGATCCCATTGATCGTAGAAAAAAAAAAAAAAAAAACGTGTTCTTGTCCTGAAATGTCAGAAGCAAAGGTACTGGCACCAGCAGCTGCAGACAACACACTGGAAGCCACGATCTGAGCTGAAAGGAGGAAATCAAACATGTCAGCAAAGCCCCGGGAATGGCACCGTTGGAAGATCAAACAGGAAAACGGGAATGGATCTCTCCGTGCCACAGAACCGTGGAGCCATCGAGGGGAATGTGATATTGATTGGACATTGCTGGGAAGTGACCATGAGGCCACAATATTGGTGGAAGGCTACATAAGACATCAATACATGAAATTGGGAAGGCAGGCAAAGTTTCTTTGCTTAGAGAGTCGATAGCTCTATGATGAGATTGGTATAAGAATAAAGATGATCTCATCTACTCCAGTTTTCCATGGCAACACACACATCTGCATAACATCTGAGTATGGATTCCAATTACTGGTTGTCACAAATGACGTCACGAGGCAGCTTATTTCCAGCCTGATGTTTCAAAAATGTCTTCAAGCATCCCCGCGGCTGATCACAAGCTGGTCAAGCCATAATCATTTTACTTACACTGC
>JADBJO010000988.1:132500-137500 GCA_016801955.1 Conus betulinus | reverse complement strand
CCATTCGTTTCAGTAACATTCATCATATTTGTTCACATTATAAGAATATTGATCATGGTGATTTTGCAATACTGCTCTCAGTAAATGTTGTCATGAGAAAGCAGTTTCAAAACACGCTGCTGAGCAGCCCATCATTATTTCAATGACAGAATTCTCACACACGCACACACATTCATCACCCATTTTCTGAAGCCGTCCTTCGGAGTCTGGCATCGATTGCAGGGATGCTGGCTGAATGGGGCCAGATGCTGGACAGTGGTGACAGTCTACACAACTGTTTCAAAGCCGAAAATGCTGGACTGATGGGTCCGAGCATCAAAACAGGTGGACCCTCTTGAGATAATACCGACGTCTTCGTCACATACTTTCCTGCCAATCTTCCACATTCTTCCACCCACCCTTTCCTTAGTCCCTCTGTGGTTTCAGATTTCGTTCAATCATCTCAAACTTGACACAGTCTGTCTGGGACATGAAGCAAACATGTTCAGCTTACCTCTCTTTGTGTTTGCTTACTTTGCATCGAGGACGGTGAAATCTTCAGGGCTGCTACAGTGTGTCGTATCTTCTTCGTTTACTCCTAGACAACACGAATAATCGATGTGTCTGTTCCGTTCTTTTTTTCGTAAATATTAATGTCTCTTTGGTGGTAGTTTCAAACATTGTTTTCTGCGGGATTGGGAGCCAGGCCATAAAAAGGGGTCTGCAGACTACATTGGTGGAATATGTTTGCAACATTTTTGAAGACTGAGACCAATCGTTTATTTTCTTTTTCATTTCTTTCTTCCTTCCTTTCTTTCTTCTTTCTTTCTTTCTTTCTTTCTTTCGTTTCGTTCGTTCGTTCGTTCGTTCGTTTGTTCTTTCTTTTTTCACAAAAAATTGTTGTTGTTGTTCTTGTTAAGGTCTTATGAGAACACTTACATGTGAATTCATGTAGAGCTCGAAAGAAAAAAAAAACAGCTCTTATTTACCAAATCATCTAGTTTCATTTACATCTCTCTGTCTGTCTATCTGTCTGTCTGTCTGTCAGTCTGTCTGTCTGTCTGTCTGTCTCACTGTCTGTCTGTCTGTCTGTCTCTCTCTATCTCTCTCTCTCTCTCTCTCTCTCTCTCTCTCTCTCTCTCTCTCTCTCTCTCTCTCTCTCTCGACCAATCTATTCCTCAAGAAAGGAGGGATCAGGAGGACTGGAGGTCGAGGGGAGAGGGAGGGGGGGGGGTACAAAGTTGGAGGATGAGGGAGATCAGTTAGTCGAGATGAAAACAAATTGATGACAAGATATCGACTAGAAAGAGCGGAAGAGAGATAGGGTGGTGGAGGGGAGGAGGAGATAGGGAAAGAGAGAGGGGGTCGGAGAAGGAGGGGGTTGGGGGGGGGGGGGGGGGGGGGCTATAAAAAACCGGCCCCTCAAAGTAACCGATCTGCCTGTTACACTATGCCATTTTCGTTTTCTTTCATCTCTTTTTATGTCACCTATCAAGAGAGAGAGAGAGAGAGAGAGAGAGAGAGAGAGAGAGATGATGATGATGATGATGATGATGATGATGATGATGATAATCTTTTAATCTTTATTTCCAAGGGTAACAGATAAGCAAAACACATGCTTTTTTTCATCCGGCCCTTGCGCCGTTAAGGGACTAAGTATGACTAGCGACTAAGACTTACGAAACTTTTAACCAACACACATATCTTCATAACATTAAAAATATGAATGACACTGTCATCCCATATAAGCATGAGAACTAGGTCAAATGCAAGACTGAAAACCAATTTCCAACTTACAAAGGAAAATAATGGAAATTCAATAAAGAAAATCATTGCATTCGCACATTTATAGACTCAATTAACAAATTCACATTCATACAACAACAAATTTGATAATTCAAGATATAGCTATTTCCCTTCTCTTAAAGGCTTTGTAAAGATACAGCAGCAAAATTTTAACGACTTCTGTCTTTCGTGAAGCTAAAAGTAATGTTAATCTGAAATCACTAGGATTTATTATAATATTTTGGATGTATTAAACTGTGTCTTAAATCATCGAAAGCAGGGCAACAAAAAACAAAGTGAATTTCATCATCTGTGGCAGATCTACACAATGGGCATTTCATGACACGTTCGTTATCCCTGTTATATCTTGAACTATGCACTGATAAATTAGAAATCCCAAATCTAAATCTGTTAGTGTGTATCGTATAAATCTGTTCAAATCCAAAAGTAAGTATGTCTCTAGATCATGAGACATCTTGAATTTTCTATAGTTTATAAATCTGTCACTGTCATCCATATGACAATTCCAGCTTTGCCACCTGCAATCGATTAATCTTTGTTTGAACTCTCTTATAAAAGAATTTATACATCCTACACCTTGATTTTCCCATACATAACAGAAGCCAACTATTCAAAACATCCCGAACTTTCGAAGCCCAATTGACTTTTCCTCTATTTGACAAATCTAATAACATTTTATATACTTTGAATGGCAGTCTATGCTCCTCCATTCGGGTTAATTTCAACCAGTATCTAATACAGGAAACACTAGAATTAATAAACAGGGGGAATCGATTTAATTCACCATATACAAGATCATTCGGTGTTTTGATACCTACCCCTAAATACTTCTTTAACACAAACAAATGAACACTTTCTATTACTGATGAAGCATCTTCTAAACCCCAAATCTCAGCACCACCATATAGAAGCATAGATTGAATCTGTGTGAATCGAAAAGCTTCAAGAATAATTTCACAGAGTTATTATTCAACTGATTCAACTTACAAATAATGCGAATAGCAGCTCGTTTCCCTTTGTTCGCTAAATCTTGGCATGCAGGCTTAAAACTCAGTCTTGTTGAAAACAAGATACCTAGGTAGCGATATGAATTCACTACATTCATCTTAACATTGCCGTAAAAACCATCTCTCTGTGCTCGCTAGGTATCCCCCTTTTCTAAAAACCATAATGCTAGATTTTTCTAAATTAAACTTTAAGTTGTTGTAACTGGCATGCAGCTTTATGAAGATTATTTAGTTGTGTCTGCAATCCAACCACAGTTTCTGACAATAGTATAATGTCATCAGCAAACAAAAGAATAAACAATTCAATCATATCCATATTGAGACTAACACCATGTCTACCATTATTCATAATTTCAAGCGCAAGTTCGTTAATAAATAAACAGAACAGAAGAGGACTACAAATATCGCCTTGTTTCACACCGTTCGTACAATTGATATAACCTGTGTACTGTGTACCACAACGAACTCGAGCTTTAACAACCTCATACATACTTCTAATACATCTGTAAATTTTACCTTTAATTCCATTCTTTAACAAAATAGGCCACAGTAATTTTCTTTGAAATTGTGTCGAACGCTTTCTCGAAATCAATGAAAGCTACATACAGTTTTCTATTACATGAAAATTGTTTTTGAATGACTGCTAAAAGTGTAAATATGTGATCGGTTGTAGAATAATTTTTGTTTAAACCCAGCTTGGAATTCACCGGTAATATTGTTCTGCTCAACCCATTTCCTGTAATCTTGAATTAACTATAGAGCTGTATATTTTTACTACTTATATCTGAAAGAGAAATTCCTCTGTAATTATTTGGATCGTTAATGTTGCCTTTTTTAAACAATGGAACGATAATAGATTCTTTCCATAAATCAGGATATTGACCCTGTCAAACAGAACATTGAAATATTTTACAAAGAAATCAATTACATCATCCCCTGATTTTTTTAATAGCTCTCCAATTATACCATCCGGTCCAGCTGCTTTCTTACTTTTCAATTTTCTCACTGAGAGTATGACTTCTTCTTTAGAAATAGGCCGATTCAGAAAGTTGACATCATCATAATCATCATTCTCATGTGCATCATTTCCATTTCCTTGATCATCGTTATCATTATCTGAAAAATTTTCTGAAACATCAGAAGCACCTGTACAGATATATTTGTTGCCGTCAGTCTCATGTTTTTCTAGAACCCTTTTAAAAATGTTGAAACCATTCCTGTACTGTGATCTGATTTGGCTGAAACTTATTCTTATTAGAAACTCTACCCATATTTTGCCAGAATTCTTTCTGGTCATTTACAGACATAATCAATTGTTCAAGTACAATTCTATTGTATTCTTTTCTCTTTCTCTGTAACAGCTTTTTATATTCTCTTCTTTCTTTGCAAAAAGCTGTCCTAGCCTAGCCTCTTTTTCAGGTGAATTCTCCTTTGGTGGCAACTTTGTATCTGGCAACTTTGTATTTTTTTTTCTGGATGATTTCCTACATGCTCTTAAAAGTTTTCTAGCATTGCGCTTAGAAGTTTTACATTCATCATCATACCACTTTTCTGACCTTTTCTGACATGTATAAATTTTTCTTTTCCATACATACTGCTTGCTCTCTTATGCATTCATTAAATAAATGTAATGCCTGATTAATGTCAGTACCCATCAATATGCTGGCTTGATTAAGTTTTTTCTTTTGTATTTCTTGAATGCATGCTATTATGAAACTGTTCAGCAAAGTCATCATTCCAAACTATCTTTTTTATAAATAAAGGTATATCACGCCAATCATTGTCATTGCGTAACACATCATTCTTCGCATAAAAAATAAAATTCCAATGGTTGATGGTCAGAATTAATCATATCAGAAACATGCAAACGGCAAGAATTTCTAATAATATCGAACAGATCTTCAGAAACTAAGAATAATCATTCACGCTACTCCCTGTTTCCGTTATGTATGTGTAATGACCTTCAAGGTCACCATTACATACTCCATTCATGATAAACAATCTAAAAGCAATACATAAATTCAAAATCATTCTTCCATAAGCATTCAATTCCGAGTCTTTAGAATATCTTATGAGATCTGTTTTGTCATTCTTATCCATAAAACTGAACCTATCAAACTGATCATTGCTGAAAGGGAAATGTTGGCTGTCCTGCCGTTCAAATCCCCACATAAAAGGATATCAACGTTGTCATACAATAATATCTTA
>JADBJO010000988.1:120000-127500 GCA_016801955.1 Conus betulinus | reverse complement strand
CGAAAAAAAAAAAAAAAAATAAAAAAAGATATAATCTTAACTGTTTTTGAGATCCATTCTTCGCGTTGTTCGTCCGTGTTCTATATGTTTCCCATTCGGTTTGCTTTTTCGGTCTTTTTCGCCTTTCCTAATTTGTTCTTTTTGAATGTTCTTTTTAAGTAGCAGTCCTTTGTCATCTTACATTTGCATTCTCTCTCTCTCTCTCTCTCTCTCTCTCTCTCTCTCTCTCTCTTCATTCCTGGGAGTGAACGCGCGGTCACCGTTCGGGTCGGACGTGTGATTTTTTTGGACTTAGAAAATTTCAAGGTGTTTCTACTGAGGAAATCGTGCTTGCTCCGATCATGCCAACTGCTGCGCTGCAGCACAGACTTTCGGTTGGGTATTTCAACCCTGTTTTCATCATCTTCATGGCGAAGAGAGAGCGAGAGCAGCGGTATCTTCTCACAAGTCCCGGACGCTGATTTTTTCTCGACTGGAAATAGACCGTCAGACTTGCTTTTGTTGTGGTTGTCGGCAGCGTTAATCTTGCGATGTGGTGACATTGAAGAAAATCCCGGACCCCCTCCTCAGAATTCTACCAACGCCTACGACGGGGGTAGTGAGGCGCGCCTGTCACAGCAGATTGACTCTGTCATGAGGTTAGTGTCCAGCCTTTCACACAGGACAGTCAATATGCGGAATCAGTTTACACAGGACATGTCCGACATCAAGCAGGGGCTGTCGTTTGTGTCGCAGGCAGTCACACGGAACTCGACGGATATACAGACCCTCCAAAGACGAATGCACGAGTCAGAAGATCGCATTCAGAGACTAGAGAACCAGTTTGAACGAATACAGTCAGATCTACGTCGCAGGAACGTTAAGATTTCCGGGCTGGAGGAACCGTCAGGTGAAACGCCATCAGGGCTGGTCAGCACACTCATTAATTTACTGAACACGTATTATACTGACTTAGCGTTGGGCCGTGACGATGTTGTCGATGCTGTTCGCGTGGGACGACGCAAGAGTGACCAGAAGAGAGCTGTCATCGTTACCTTCAGGCGGCGTGACTTGACCATGGTCCTGATGTCCAGCCAGAGGGCTCGTCGTGAGCTGCAGGAGAATGAGGGCGTCAGACTTGGTCCTGATCTCACCCCGCACCAGCGTGACGAGATGATGCGACTCCGGGAAGAGGGACGACGGGGGTACCTGAGAAACGGCCGTGTGGTGCCCGTCACAGCGTCAAGAAGAAGACACAACCAGTCACGACAGAACTACGACTACGACAACAGACGGTCTATAAATACACATCACATTCACAGATTATCTGATTTCGACACTGTAGACAGACAGCTGACTCGTGACAACACTGACCGTTCCCAAGATGATGTTTACGAGGAAGCAGGAGGGGAGGGCGGGGTGCCCAAAGGTAACTTTAATCTGTGCGGGGACTGGGCACTGACAGGCGACATTGAGAACACTGAGGACAGACCTTTAAGTGACCGTGAAGATGACAGACACAGTGAGCAGCAGACGGAAGACGGACTGAACACCCAGAGAGACAAGGACACTGGGCGCTTACCACAAATTGACCGATGACCTTTCCACAGACGACCCTGTCTCGAGGACACTCGAGACTGTCGTACCTGCTTCTATTACCGCCAATTCACATGACAACTGTGATCTGAAGGCAGTACACACTGAGTCTGGGCCCAGTGCGGTGTCAAGAGATGTGCCCGTTTCACCCACACACACCCGCGAGGCTTCGGCAGGGGTTCCCCTCTGCCCACCCCGCGCAGCAGTCTACAACACCAGGCGAGGAGACCAACGGCACCAGTGTGGGGATCAGGGGTCGAGGCAGGGATTCCCCTCTGCCCACCCCACAGCAGTCTACAACACCAGGCGAGGAGGAGACCAACGGCACCAGTGTGGGCATCGGGGGTCGAGGCAGGGATTCCCCTCTGCTCACCCCGCAGCAGTCTACAACACCAGGCGAGGAGACCAACGGCACCAGTGTGGGGAACGGGGGTCGAGGCAGGGATTCCCCTCTGTCCACCCCGCAGCAGTCTACAACACCAGACGAGGGGACCAACGGCACCAGCGTGAGGAGCGGGGGTCATGGCAGGGGTTCCCCTATGTCCACCCCGCAGCAGTCTACAACACCAGACGAGGGGACCAACGGCACCAGCGTGAGGAGCGGGGGTCGTGGCAGGGGTTCCCCTCTGTCCACCCCGCAGCAATCTACAAGACCAACCGGGAAACCAATGGCACCAGTGTGGGGAGCGGGGGTCGAGGCAGGGCCGTGTCGGTGGCTCTCACCAGGCACGGTCCTTGTCGGCGCGCGGCTCTCTGCCTTCGCCAGCCATGACACGTGGCCGCTCTCAGGCCTCTGCTGGCAGTATGGAGAAGCACCCTGTTGCGGACAAGACCAAGGCTTCAAGTGGAGACGACTCCAGGCAAACCAAAACTACCGAAGGGCTGGCTGGACAGACGTAAGCCTGAAGGCAGCAGGAACGCCTCCCCGGCGTCAGAGGGCCGGAGCGGCAGCAGGGGCGACAGGAGATGACGGGCAGGCCAGGGCACTGAACACTCCAGTCCCACTGCAGTACAGCCAGCGTTGGCCACAGCTGAAGACTGTACCGTAAGTTCTACTACGCAGAAGTGTACAAACAAAAGTAGATTTTTTACTTTTGCGTCACTTAACGTTGAAGGTCTATGGCGTATTGCCAGAGAGCCTGACTTTTTGCCTTTAGTTGACAGATATGACTGTATACTGTTGGCTGAAACATTTACAAAAGCAGTTCCAGTTCCAGATACAATGTTCCCTTCTCATAAAGTTTTCTCTAGCCCGGGTGTTAAGGTGTCAGATAGTAAACTTGGTCGTTTGTCGGGGGGTGTAGCTTTCTTAATTAGAAATGAATTTGCAAATTATGTTGAAAGAGTGGACAGTGAAATTGACAATATTGTTGTTCTGAAGTTTTCTCGCCGCCTTCTTGGATTGAACTCTGACTGTTTGATAATAGGTGCTTATCTCCCACCTGAAGGTTCTAAATACTATGAAGAAACAGATATTTATATGGCATATCCTTGTTAGAAGAATGCTTGTTGGAAGTTTCTAGAGAAACTGGGTGGTTACCAATGATAATTTGTGGTGGTGATTTAAATTCAAGAACTGGCCTACTTAACCTGAGTAATGGTGACCCCATTGATGACGTAAAAGAAGTATTTGTAGAGAATTATATGTCATATGATATGGATGCGTCCCTAAGTGAAGAACCCTTTCCGAGAATCTCCAAGGATACTATGGTAAACCCTTTTGGTCGATATTTGTTAAATGTATGTCAGGAATTTGATCTGTGTATTCTTAATGGTCTGAAAGCATTGAAATGTTCAGGTGACTTTTACTTATGTATCTGATAGTGGTTCTAGCGTAATTGATTATATGATTGCCTCAAGTTCCTTGCTTCCTCATTGTCAGTGCCTTAATGTAAGACCGTTGATAGAAACTAAGCATGCTATTGTTGTTTTGTTTTTCTCTCCATCTGATAGTGCTGACGGTTTACCTGTTATTGAGAATGATGCTCACCAAGTTGTTTCTGTTAGTAAGTACAAATGGGATGAAGAAAGTTCAGCTGCTTTTTATGAACGTATTAACTCTGACCATGTCTCATCATTAGTTAGTGAAGCTGCTGACCTTGTTGGTGTTAACATCAATCAAGCCTTGTCCAAGTTTAATGAATGTTTTGTGTATGCTGGTGAATGCATGATGAAAACTATTAGATTTGGCATAGGTATGAGAAATGTTTGGTTCGACCTTGAATGTAAACAAAGCAGAAAAGTATTACGAACACAGATAAACAGGTTTCATAGAACTAATAACGATAATGACAGAATTGCCTATGGCCAGAAAAGGAGAGAGTAAGGAATTGTTAAGACAGAAAAGGAAGCTACATAATGAAAATATCATTGTATCGTTACAAAGTAATATAAATGACTCAAAGAAATTCTGGGAAAATGTTCGTTCAGTTAGGCCAAGAACTCAAGGTCAGGGGTCGATTTCTAGTGATCAGTGGTATAATCACTTCAAAGGTGTTTTTAACGACTTGCCTGTTGACTTAAACACCAGTTCAGATTTTGACGAATATTATGATAGGGAACCTGTACATACTGATTGCGACTTTTTGAATCAGCCTATTTTTTGTTACCGAAATTGAAGCTGCAATTCGAACAATAAAGAGTAATAAGGCAGCTGGCCCAGATAAGCTTATTGGAGAATTTTATAAGTACAGCAGGCAAGTCATTATGCCTTTTCTTGTTAAATTTTTCAATACCATTTTTGATGAGGGTTTGTTTCGGGAAGACTGGTCAGTCTCTATCTTGCAACCACTATTTAAGAAGGGCGATAGGAATAGTCCAGATAATTACCGTGGAATCTCCTTGTTGAACATTTAGTAGTAAAATATAGCTTTGTTCTCAATAGAAGGTTAACCAAATGGATTGAGATGAACAATATTATTGGTGAGGAGCGCAAGCTGGATTTCGTGACAAACGATGTACAACAGATCACATTTCACTTTACTGGCAATGATCCAGAAGCAGTTGTTAGACACAGGAAACTCTATGTCGCATTTATAGACTTTAGGAAGGCTTTTGACCTAGTGAGTAGGGATAAATTGTGGAAGTTCTATCTGTTAATGGTCTTAATGGAAAATTCTTGAAAGCATTGCAAAGTGTGTATAATGTTGTGAAGACTTGTGTTCGAACTAGTGGTGACCTTACTGATACTTTTCTATGCCCACGGGGCCTAAAACACAAGGTGAGGTGTGTTTCACCTGTGCTTTTTTCACTGTTAATCAATGAACTAACTAAAGATATAAACACTTTTGGTAGACATGGTATTCAGCTTTCTCCAGATCTCACCGAACTTTTGATTCTGTTATTTGCTGATGATGTTGCATTATTTTCTGATACTGTTATTGGTTTGCAGACCCAACTGAATGTCTTGTATAATACCTCAAAACGTTTAGATTTACTTGTGAACCTGGAAAAAGTCAAATATTGTTGTATTCAGGAATGGGGGGTTACCTTGCTTTGAATGAAAATTGGACTTATGGTGATGCTCAACTTTCCGTTGTTAACATGTATAAGTATCTCGGTATAATACTGACTACAAGATTATCCTTCAAACCAACTATGTGTGACTTAGCAAACAGAGCAAAGAAAGGGATTGATTGCTATCAACAGAATGCTATGGTCAATAGGTGAGCATTCTCTGGGGTATTTTCTTTAAGCTATTCGATTGCCAAATACAACCTATCTTAAACTTATGGAGCAGAGATTTGGGGACTGTCATCTAACCAGGAACAAATTGAAAGGGTGCACTTAGCTGCTATTAAAAGATTTCTTGGTGTAAGTCCAAAAGCTCCTAGGCACTTAGTGTACGGCGGCGAATCTGGAAGATACCCTCTTTATGTTAATACTTATGCAAAATGTATCAGATTTTGGCTTCGTGTTGCATGTATGGATAATAACAGACTCCCGAAGAAAGCGTATGATATGCTGCTACATCTGCAGAATCAAAATTATATTACCTGGACGACTAATGTTTGCTATGTTCTTTACAGATTCGGGTTGGAATTGTTTGGGAAATGCAAAGTGTTGGTAATGTGAAAGCTTTTATTGCAGAATTCAAGAAACGTTTAAGTGATTGTTACATCCAAGATTGGCATTCAGCTATCGAATCGCATGAGTTGTACGATGTTTATCGGTCATATAACCAGTCTCTTATTCGAAGTCACTACCTCTGTGTAATTAAACATGTTAACATCCGCAGGTTACTTTCAAGGTTTCGGTTAGGAATGTCGCCATTACGATGCCACTTTTTACGATATACTGATCGCAATAGAAACCATGACATTTTCTGTCCACACTGTAAGGAAGCACCGGAAACTGAGCTCATTTTCTACTGGTTTGTCCTTTGTACGATAAGTTGCGCCTCGAGTTGATTCCAGCTAAATATTACAAACACCCTTCTCTATTCAAAATGTCCATGTTGCTAGCCTGTTCTATTGAGACCACTATTATGAATGTTGGTAATTTCATTTATAGAGCAATGGCCATTAGAAACGAAGCAATTAATGCTGCAGTTGCTTCATGAATGTCTTCATTATTAACTTTGAACACCTTTCAGCTGAGTGGCTTGTATTATTTTTCTACCTCTTCTCGGTTTCAATTGTGTCCTTTGTCTAGATTTCCTGTCCATGTTTGTGTCTGTTGAGCCTGAGGTTTCTGGCTACGCTTCTTCTTTCTTTGTTTCTTTTTTCTTTTCTTTTTTTTTATTTCGATTACATTTGTTTTTGTGAGAAAATGTGCCTTGGTGGGTGAAAGGTCGGTCGGGTGACGTTTTTCTAAGAATATATTTTTTTAAAAAATCATTTGTGTATCTATTTATTTACTTGTTCATCTATTCATCAATCTATTCATTTATTTATTTGTTTATCAATCTTTCTTTTATTAATTTATCCATTTATTTATTTGGGTGCCTGTTTTTTGTTTATTTGTTGTGTTTATTCTTTATTTATTTATTCAGATGTTTCTTTCATTATTTACCTATTGACTGAATGATGGATTATTAATTACTTGGTTGTTGACTCGTTGATTGAATGATTGATGAATGGATGATAGCTGTCTTTGTTTTCGTTGTCACATTCATTTATTTATTCGTACATTCGTTCGTTCGTTCATTCATTCATTCATTTATTCATTCATTCACTCATTGATTCTTCTTCTTCTCTTCTTCTTCTTCTTCTCTTCTTCTTCTTCTTCTTCTTCTTCTCCTTCTACCGACTCGTCCTCTCCTCCTCCTCCTCTTCCTCCTCCTTCTCTCTCCTCCTGCTCCTCCTTTTCCCTTCTTCCTTCTATCTCCTCCTCCTCTAACTACCTCCTCCTCCTCCTTCTTCTTCTTTTCTTCTTCTTTCTCTTCTTCTTCTTCTTCGCATTCTTCGCATTCTTCGCATTCTTTCTCATTTCTTCTTGCTTTCTTCTTCGCATTCTTCGCATTCTTCTCTCTCTCCATATTCCTGTCCTTCGTCTTCTTGTCAAAACAGTCATTGTCATCACCGTTTTGGTGTCGTAGCTAAAACCGTTGTCGTTGTTATCGCTGTCGGTGCTACTGTTATTGTTATAGTTGCTTCTGCTGCTGCTGCTGCTGCTGTTGCTGCTGCTGCTGCTGATGCTGCTGCTGCTGCTGCTGCTGTGCTGCTGCTATTCTGGGGTTTCGCTTCTCAAGAGGCCTTCGGCAGTTTCCTGACTAAAGCAGCATTGCACCTGACTGCCCGGGGAATTGCGTAGTAATGGGCTCTTAAACTGAAGCGATGAATAATTGAGCTGAGCCGCCTACTCCAGTCACCTCCAGGAATGCCATCGGCCTGTCTGAGAGGGAATAATTGCTGGCGTGCAATTACCACCTGGAGTCCTGCAGTAAATCACTGGATGCAGATTGCTGTTTGTGCTGTCCCCGAT